>CM060974.1:5175443-5397943 GCA_030765045.1 Tenodera sinensis
GTTCACAAGCTGTTAAGGCAGATTAGACCGCTGTTGGATTTTGGAGCAGGGAATGCGTTTACCACTGCTGGGGGAACGGTGGGGGGGAGTGATCAGTGAACGAAAATGTTCATTTTCTTCCACATATTAATTTATTTTGAAAGTGCGCAGGAATGCATATGTTTTCAGTGTGTTCTATTTGTGCAGTTACGCGCTCGTGATCTTTTGCCTAATGTAATGGAATCTTAGGATCACCGTTTGATGATAGTGAAATTGCATCTCGCTCATTCCACCGATCATTCCCTGTATCATCAGTGTCACCGCCTGCACCTCGCTTCACATTTCCCCTTCTTGCTACCTCAGTACAGCGGGGCAGTCCTCCACCGTACCGCCCTCTATGTCCGCTGTGCGGCAGCCTTTTGTCAGTCCGTCACGTGCTGCTAGGATATTCCTCTCTAGCGCACCTTCGAGACTCTCTGCAGCTGCCTGCCAGACTTGCAGAGGTCTTAGCGGACGACAAAACAGCGGTAATAGAGTTTTTAAATTTTTAGTGAAGTGTAACATGAGCTGGAAGATTTGAAACTTTAGATATCCGTTGTTTATTCGTTTTTGATATCTTTATCACTTTGTTTTAATTCTGGCTTTTGCCACTCTGTTTTGTATATTTATGTATATATATTTTCCTTTTAACTAGTACTTCTATTTTTGATTTTATATCTGGCTTTTGCCATAAATTGCTAAGGGCACAGATGGCCATGTAGTTGAGAGCCCTTAAACCTACATCTCCATGTAACCGTCCTCTTGAATGATGTAGTTGCCCCCATTATCTTCGTTCTTCAACATACTATTCATATCATTTTTTATATAAATAAATATGATTTTATGTAATTACATAAACCTACTGTTTTTCAATATGCAGTTATAAACTTAATGCAACGGACTGTTACATAGTCCAGAAAGGCAAAGTTTAAAACGAGTCATTATTGTCTGCAGTGAACTTGTGCAATTTAGCTTTGAATGTAACGGCAGTGTATGAGATGACAATGTTTGAGAAGCACGATAATGAAACTTACAATTGTTTTTCCCTTCTTGCATTGCAAGGAAAACGTATAACTCCATAATAATACTACAATATGCAAAAGTACATAGTACAGTGTGAAATATGCAGTATACCTGAAAATATGTAAAAATATATCATTTAAAATTTTGAAATTAGGGTGCTTTTAGTGTAATTCGTCGACATTTTATCTTATAACTGCACTACAGAAAAAGAATATGTAATTATGTAAAATCATAAAATGAAAAAACTGAAGCTGTTAACAGTGAAGCAACAGAATCTAAAACAAAAACAAAATTAGGGACTAAAAGCTTCACTTATCTTAGTAATTGTTGTGCGTTCTTAAAATATGGTTATTTCAATATTTAATCATGTAATGAATATATCTCCAAAATCTCCATTGTATGCTGAAGAAGAAAGACAGTGGGGGCAACTATGTCATTCTAAGGGCGGTCATGGTGAGAGATTGGAAGGAGGGGTGGTCAAACGTTACTGTACTGAGGTGTGGTGGGGGGCTGCAAGAAGGGCAAATGTGAAGTGAGGTGTAGGGACCATGCAATTCCTCTACTATCCGTGCCTCTTCAGATTTAGTGCACACAGACCCACGAAATGCTGGACAGTGACAATGCAAACAATACTGCCTTATGCGCATTCAATCAAACGACATAAAGTGGCGTACAAAGTAAACGGGTACCTGTAGGTTAGCAGGGTTACAGGCTAGCCATTAAATTTCACATTGAGATACCTGCATAAAAGGAACAATGCAATAAAAATTGAATTATATGTGACAGATTGAATTATTTACCTATACCATTCATAAATATATATAAACATTCTTCTCGCAATCTGGTGCAATATAGGAAGCTACAGATTTTTACTGCCTCATTTCACATTAGTCGTATGAACAGCAAATATATTGTTTATTTCAAATACAGAGCGAATGTTTCATCCCCGATTTAGATTTTTACGTAAACACACCGCAGAAATCCAAAATACTCAATAAGTAAATAAAAAAATTAAATAAATAACAAAACTGCACTCTAAATGAATACACAGTTGTCCCAGAATTAGACTGACAGACTTTGGGACCTGATAGGCAACATTATTTTAAACACTTTTTATTAAGGAAAGTTTTTTGCTGCAGTGCTTCTTTTAAGCACTAGACGAGTTAATGTCATAGATGACTGCCCCCCACCCAGTTTATGTATTCACGGCAAAATCAACAATGAACACAAGTATTGCACTTATCCTAGTAAGGCACATAATCTTAATCCAAGAAACAAACACAGAACACATAAACAAAACACAGACATCTCATTGTTTACAGTTAACCACAGCTTTACTATTCAAAATTAGACCGACAAATTTTTAAACCAGAGAAATGGCTGATGTCTTTGCGAGAGTACGGCAGAATACGGCACGTCGATGTACTCTGTGTTAATCGCAATGGGCGTGCGTTCCAACATTTACTTTGAATAGTAAACCTGTGATTAACTATAAACAATGAGATGTTTGTGTTTTGTTTATGTGTTCTGTGTTTGTTTCTTCGATTAAGATTGTGTGCCTTACTGAGATAAATGTAATACTAGTGTTCATTGTTGATTTTGCCGTAAATACTTAAACTGGGTGGGAGGCAGTTTAACTCATCCTAGCGCTTGAACGCAGCACTTCAGCAGAATAAAGTCATCTATCAGCTCCCAAAGTTTGGGATACCTGTGTATGTAGGTAATATGTACATGGTGTTCTAGATGTAAGATTGCACTGGGAGAATGGCAAGCGGCCCTGGCAGACGCCCAAAGGTACCTGGACTTAAAGAGAACACCAGATGAAGTGAACCCCCATGTGAAGGGCTTTTATACCAAGGGCCTGGCCCTGTACGGCATGGGCGAGTTTGAAAAGGCATTGGTGCAGTTCCACAAAGGTTTAGCCTTAAGAAAAAAGCCAGACGATTTCAAGGAGTATGTCATGGTGGTAAGTACAATATGTCCGGAAATTTCTGGACATCTGGTAACCCTAACTAATACCAATTGTCATCTTCTCTGTGGTAAAATCCAACATAGATCACTGCTTGCTTAACTAGAATTTAAACAGTAGCCCTCCTGCTTAAATATGTGACCTAATCACTAACAGATTTGCTTGGTATTAAGTTAATATTTCCTCCCATAGCCAATATAATACTGAGATTTGGAATATATGTAATATATGGGAATGCCTTTACCAGGGCAGGGAGACAATTGAGGATTCCATTGGCATCAACGTAGACAAGCCACTATTAGACCATTATGAAGAGATTGAAAATATGTACGAGTATGAGCAGGCAAAGATACAAATGGAGCTGAAAACGCGTATGAGTGACACCTCACGATGTAGTGACCATCCCCCTCTAACAGTGAAACCCTGCAAGCATACCTACTATCGAGAAAAACACCAGGGAAATTTGATGAAGACACGCTACTTGGGCCGATTAGCTGATGATTGGAAATACTTGGAGTCGATAGAGGACTCCCATTGCCTAACCAAGTTTGTGCACACAGGAGGATGTCAAGAGGTCCTGGATATCATCAAGGCTGCAGAAGAGGTTCTTAAAGTTACCCAAGTGAGTACATCTACAACATTTTATTTATAAGGTGTGTATATATTAGTGACATAATTAGAGTGCTACAGATATGAAGCAATTCGAATGGCCCTCCAAAATCATTATATAGAATCTCACATTTTCAGCAAGCAGTTATTCTCTCAGATTCCAGGGTAGCAATTAAGCAATTACTTCCAAGTTGTCACCGAAAAAACCAAACAAAGCTGACTTTCTTGTAAAAAAAGGTACCAGCAGTGTACAGATATATATAGTTAATGTACCATTTTATGCAGCTAAAAGATTAGTCAATTCTGAATTTAAAAATTATTGCAAAATATTACTATGAAAAATCAAGAAATAAAAGATGGGAACTACCAAACATTCAAACAGTAATTTCTGAGTATCCTCAGTTGCAACCTTCAGGTTGATTACAGGACATGATTGTCTGGCAAAACATTTGAACAGAATTGGGATATATTCTTCACCACTCTGTCCTCTATGTGATCTGCAAGAGGAAATGGACCAAGACCACCTTCAGATATGCCCAGCCACTTCTAGTGCCCTTCCCATCCATCAGTGAAAAATATTGGAGAGCAAGAGGATTAATGACTTCATTGTCAGAAATCCAGCATTAGCTAACAACATTTGTAAACAGAGATGTAACATCAAAGGATACCAATATGTTGTCCATATCCAGAGTGAGACTTTTAATATTAGTGATTAACATAGTATTAACTTGCAAAATGCATTTTTTCCTCCACTTACAGAAAAAATCATATCTCTGGGTAGATACATCCATTTTATTTGAAATTTTGTGTGCTTGTTATTATAACTATCTAACTACTGCATAAAGTTCAATGATTAATAGCTAATGCAAGTTACTTTACAAGATGTTTCATACTTAATAGGAAAAGAGATAAAGGTAATTTACTATGGAATGGAAGCTCACAGTAACACCAAAGTTTGTGTGAACTATCTTATATGCATGCTTAATAATCTGAATCCATAATCTAAAGTGAAAACAAATTAGAAACTAAAAGCTTCACTTATCTTAGTAATATTCCAAGTTGTTTGGTGTTAACAAGTTTCAAGTTGACTCCAACTTAGAACCTTTTAGTTTCTAATTTGTTTTCACTTTAGATTCTTTTAGTTTCTAATTTGTTTTCACTTTAGATTCTTGTTGCTTCATTGTTAATAGCTTCATTATTTCCTTATGAATCCATAATATTTGCAACTTGTGCTTTATTTTTTAATTAATTTTTTTAACTTTTTTTAATTCAACTTCTAAATTTTGAATTTTTTTACATGCAGTATTTAGTAGAATGAGTAATTTTTTAGGTTCAGTTTCAAAATCACATATTTATAATAATCACAAAAATTCATGAAATGCTATCCAATAGTTCCTGAGAAATGGTACATTTTATAAGAAAGATGCAATTAGTGGGAAACTGAGTATAAAGAATTTGGTGTACCTGAGGCAGTTTCCTCCACTGTAGCTCTGAAACTTCCCAACATGCCCTACACATTCTAGTTTTTCAATTGCCACATTATGCCATCTAGCATACAAACATTGAACTTTGTAGTACTTTAAGAGGCAGATTTGAAACCTGTTTCACGTAGAAAAATGATAATATTGAAGTTCACAGTAAAGTGGTATTTAAATTGCCAAACCCGCTTTAGAAATGTCAAATTCAACAGCCTATAACTAAAAATATAATGAAGATACCACAATAAAACAACTTTTATATAATTTATCAATACATTGGTTACCTAATTCACAAATTAAACAAAAATCACATATTTCATGTGTAATGCAGGTTAACACCATGTTAAGTCCAAAGAATTCTTAACACAGTACGACTCAAATCTCTCAAAGTTGGCAAATTTCTTATCAAGCCTTTAGCAGGAAGATAACAAGGTGAACCTATATTATTGACAATAGGTCGCATACTGTTGTCTTTCTCAAGTGTTTTTGGTAAGAAGTAAATCCTAGGTAGTAATGGATTACTGTATCTCAATTGCCATTTAACATTACTTGGCAAGTTATTAGAATTATTAAGTACTTATTGACAATTTGAACGCAGGTATTCAAAGGATTTTTCTTCACCAATCTATAACTGTCCACATTGTTAGAACAAAGTGCTAATGAACGTCCTAAGTCTTTTCCAACTTACAAATATCTTTTTGGGGTCCTAGTACAGTAAAACATGCCTAAAATGGAGTGCAATCATTCCAGTAATATTTTTCCATTTTCACGGGTTTACATCTTACAAAGAGTTGTATTTTAGTAAAACAAAGTGCAAAAAATATAATCGTATAGAATTAAACTGAAGGAATAATTTAAAATAAATTTCTGTAAATAAAAAATACATTCAATTGTATGTTTTGCTGTATTTTCAAGTTACACGTCATACATAATTGCAGTTTCTCCATTAGTTTCTTTTCCTCCACATATCTGTCAAAGTGCAGTGTCACAACTTCTTCACAAGAGGGCTCTATAATCTCCTTTGCATCCTGCATCAGCTCTAGGAGTTCTGGAATATTCTTGGAAGCTGCAAATTCCCGAAGGTCACTTACAACAGCTAGTGCTTCTCTAAAAGTGCGTCGATTTGGCTCCCTTTCATCATCATCATCACCACCACCGCCACCGCCACCGCCACCACCACCACCAATCATCATCGTCCATTCATTCCATGACTTCAATATCACTTTTAATGTCTTCAGTCGTGTTAAGTTTGTTGTCAAAGTACGTAACTATGTATTAAGCATAATGAAAATCTGTCTTAGTGAGGTTGTTTATGCAAACAGCTCCATAAAAATTATTCTGTTTCCATGTTAGGCAGTTTTCCGGTTTAGAGTGTTATTTAACATAGGAAATAGCTCCGTTCTGAGATTTATTTTCTGGTTGTCCAAGCTTCTGGTATATAGGCGGTGCAGTTTAGTCAGGTTTTACTGTATACATTTTCTGTTAGCAAAATATCAATGTGTTAAACATGAAATTGAAACTGAAATTCTTCTTCTTCTTCTGTATAGAATAATATCCTGGTCTTTCCCCTTTTATTCCTCAGATGTGCTGTCAACCCATCTCCTAGCATGTCCTCCTCTCCTTTTCCCATCTAAAGGCCTGTCTTCTTTGGTTCTTTTTACGAGACAGTTGTTTCTCATCCTGTTAATGTGTTATTTCCAGTATTTCCCTCGCTCATTAATAACCTTTGTTATATATTGAATTTGGCAATTTTCTCTGATTTCTGTATTGTGTATTTTATCTAATAAGGTTTTTCCTTGAATTGTTCTTAATATTTTCAATTCGCATGTACTTAATATTTGTTTTGTTTTGACTGTGTCTGCTGCATAAGTCTAACTATTGGTCTAACTATTGTTTTATAAATGCACACTTTACTATATACTGCCATATACTTATTTTGACAAAGTATGTCTTTTATACATCTTATACCTGCACTGCTTTATCGGCCTATGTTTTTACTTCTCAATTTAAACTTTTGGTGCTTCTTATTTTAATACGGAAATAATTAAATTCTGAAACTTGTTCAATAATTTTTCTTGCCACTTCTACTTTGCATATCATTGGTTCTTTCAATACTGTTAGCCATTTAGTTTTTTGTGTGTTTATCTCCATATTATATTTTTTTGCCCTTATATTGAATTGGTGTAACAGCCTTTACAATCCATCTTCTGTTTCTGATATGAGGACAGCATCATCTGTGTGGCATATTATATAAAATATTGGTTTCCCATCCTGTATCCCTACAGATCTTCAATTCATTTATGCATTAAAAGATTAAAAGGAATGAACAGAAGGAATTGCCTTGTCTAATTCCTGACTAATTGTTATTCCTTTAGTTTGTTCCTTTACTTTTATTCTTGTCTTGCAGTCTATGCTATTGATCTTTCACTATTATTGATCTAATTAGTTGCATTGATATGCCTTTTCTTGCAATATCAGTGCTACATCTTTTAATTTTACCCTATCAAAACTATAACTAAATAAAGGCAATAAAAAGAATTTACTCTCTAAGTTAAGCATTTATATTAAAAATAAAAGAAAAAAGCAACATTAGACTTTGGTATTTTGATGACAAAGATTTAATCCATAGAAATCCACTGTTAAACCAAGACAGGTACATTGAATATGCATTAAAAGTTAACACTCGTAAGTTTTACCACTTTATTGAATATTAATGATGTCGCACTGGCTATAAGCCCGGACATGGTTGGTAAGAAATGCCAGTCGGGGCCTGATCTTCACCCAGCAACAGGAACGGCCGGAGGTGTTTACTTGCCTGAAAGGCCCGGCCACCAGCGGGACAATAGAGCCTTCAGAAACAATAGCTATTGTGTACTGGTGTGGTGTCTGACTGTTCACTCACAGACACTCCCAATCATTCTACTTTCAGAACTTTTCCATTGTCTAAAGAACTGTATGAGATCTGCTCGTGCCCGGGGAGCAGAAGTAGTAGAAGTTGATGTTACGGTCATGCTTGTGGTGAAGTGTTTACGAAGCGTTCAGTGCACAGCACCTGTGAATCGTGCTGAGTAGCAGTTCAGTGTGAGTAGTAATCTGACAGTTCTTATTTGTGATTCAATTCGACAGTTGTTCTGTTCCTCTGAGTTTGTACAAAAGTGATCTAAGTCTAACGTTAGCACTACACCAACTGACTGGAAGGCAACAGAATGCGATTAGCAGCAACTGGTGTTTTCTCATTTGTTACAATAATACAAGAAGATACATTAAAAAAGAAATATTTATATAGGAAACAAACACGTAGATAACTACATTAAAAACAATAATTTCAACCCAAAAGCACATCAGCATGCAATCTTCCATAGCTTAATTCACAGACTGATTAATATCCCACTAACAAATAGAGAATACAATAGAGAACTGGAGCATATTAAATTTGTTGCAAATTAGAATGGATTTAAACCCAATTTTGTAACTAGGTTATTAAAGAAAAACAAAGGAGACTAAAAACTATCAAGGATGTCAATAAATTAAAAATTAGCAATACCCAAAAAAGATGTAAATTCACATATTCAGCCAACATTTTTCAACAGATTCAAAAATATTTTTAGGGATTATAACATAAAACTGGCTTCGCTAAACATGTATAGTGTGAGCAATTTTCTCAATCACACACTAAAAACCCCAAGTATTAAATTATCAGGAATCTACTATGTCAACTGTGAAGGCTGCCATAAGATAAATATTGGCAAAGCAAAAAGAAATTTGGAAACCAGAATGAAGGAACACGTCAGAAATATCACATACAAAGAAACAAATAAATCAGCCATAGGTCAGTACTTTTGGTCTTGCAGCCATAATATCAATCTAAATATCCAACTTTTGAAACCAGCAAAAAATGATTGGGAGTTAACAGTGCGGGAAAATATTTACATCATTAAAGATAGAGATCGGCTAATGAATTTTGACATACCAATCATAGGCAATGTCTTACGACTAGACAATAGGAAGAACAGCAGACCAGGCAACGAGAGAAGGGGGAGGCAGTTACCTGATGTTGAACCAGAGGACCAACAGTTGATTGATGGAGAGAATCCTCTCTGAAACTAGTCCTGTGATTAATATTACAAGTTGGAGCAAAATGTGTTTCTAAATATTGACATATTTTTTTCAGTTTATTAATATGCTCCAGTGTTTTTGATCAGCTTTATACAAGAAGTTATAAAGCAAAAAGTAGCATTTTTTAATGTTTCCTTTGAATTAGGAAGGTCTACATTCTTCTTGATGTCTTGAATTTTGGAAAGAAAGCTCTCCTGAGTCTTTAGTGTATGTGTAAAATTTCTCTTGTGCCATGTATTGAATGGGAGTCTGATCAACTTTTCGTGTTGAATAAGAGCTGTTTTTTCTATTTCATATTCAATGGGGTATTGGTATTGGTCAATCCGACACATACATTAGACATCACATATTATTTACACCTAACAGAAGAAGTTAAGAAAAGTGATACTCCAACTGCTGTTCTAAAATTATTGGCATTAGAGACAATCCATACTAGATTTCCAGATCATGAATGGCTCCATATTTATACTGATGGATCATTTATATCAAACCAAGATGGAGCAGGTGCTGGAGTCACGTGTCACCTCTTTTCCTATTACAAATCTTTAAGTTATGGAACTACTAACTTTGATGGAGTAATTGAAGCAATTCGAATGGCCCTACAAAATCTTTTGTATAGAATTTCACATTTTCATCAAGCAATTACTCTCTCACATTCCAGGGTGGCAATTATAGCAATTACTTCCAAGTTTTCACCAAAAAACCAAACAATTATAGAATGTTGGAAAATCTAACCGCACTTCAAAAACACCTAGTCTTCCAATGGATACCAGCTCACTGTGGACTGAGTGGTAATGAGAAAGCTGATTTTCTTGCAAAAAAGGGTACCAGCAGTATACAGAAATCTACAGTTCATCTACCATTTTATGCAGCTAAAAGATTAGTCAACTCTGAATTCAAAAAAATTATTGCAAAATATTACCATGAAAAATCAAAAAATAAAAGATGGGAACTACCAAATATTCAAACAGTAATCCCTGAGTATCCTCAAAAATGGCGGTTGTAACCTTCAGGTTGAGTAAGGGCATGATTGTCTGGCAAAACATTTGAACAGAATTGGGATATATTCTTCACCACTCTGTCCTCTATGTGATCTGCAAGAGGAAATGGACCGAGACCACCTTCAAATATGCCCGGCCACTTCTAGTGCCCTTCCCATCCATCAGTGAAAAATATTGGAGAGCAAGAGGATTAATGACTTCATTGTCAGAAATCCAGCATTAGCTAACAACAAGTTTTTTTTTAATGAGGAAGCATTATTTAAGAATTCTACAGTGTATTTCACTTAGGTCTAATAACTAATTGCAAATGACATATGTCATGTCCTGATGTTCCTTGCAGAATGTCTTTCTGCAACAGTTACAATAGATGGTTGTCATTCCCGTCTGTTTTGCAGGGCATATGTAGCAAACAGTCTATTTTCCTGGTGGTGATAGTGGTTTTAGTTATGGTGGTGATGATCATAATGGTGGCAGTGGTGGTGGCGGTGCAATATCCAGAATGTTCAAAACACAGCAAGTGGCTATTTTAAATGCTTAGTCATTATGTTTTATGGGATAATTAAGTATAATAATGATTTATTATATAGTGAAAAAGAAGACCAATTATTCATAAAAATGGAATAATTTTATCCTGAATGCAAACCATTAATTACTTCAAATAAATTAAAAGGTTGCTAAAAGAAATAACTGTTTATATAGCAGTAAACGGTTACCTAAGATGGCAAACATAAGGACCAAAACCACATGAAACAGTGGAATAAGCTTATCTTGACTCCTAGTGGAGTAAGCTACACTACAGGTAAACGTTTGTCATATTTACGATATGATATCCAGAAGTCAGGTAAATATAAATTCTTCAAACACTGTGAACACACTGAGTCATAGCAATGACCTCGCTACAAACCAACAATAAACATGGACCTAGCCAATACAGTGATGTTGCTCTCTCAGTGTTGCCAGTTTTATGAGCAAGGCAGTTTCAGTATGACAAAGACAGTCAAATCTTCCATCCCTGTCGCCTGCTCACTGGGCAGTTGGCAATGCCGGGAGAGCAACATCACTGTATTGGCTAGGTCCATGTTCACTTTTGTTTTGTAGATATTAGAGTATTGGGCATTTATTCGCAAACAAACCACATCGAGGCTAGAGATTTGTTCCGGGCTTAAAAGCTGTGGTCTGCTGGAGTTTTGAGTTTGAGTTTCCAATCACCTTCCTAAGCAGAAACACGCCATCATAAAGACCCTCACTGACCGCACTGCCCGCATCTGTGAGCCTAACTCGTTACAACAGGAATTCCGACATCTGGAACACTAATACCTTGAACATTAATACCTTGCTTTGGTCGGCCAAAGATCCCAGGGACTCGCTCGCTTCAGCCGGTGTTTACCAGATTCAGTGTTCCTGCACTAATCAGCAATCAGAATGGAGAAGCCCCACCCATCTAACACACACCTCCTGCTCAAGCCCAGCCAATCCCCTGTGAGCGGCCTACATATAAATATGGCACCTCCAGTCATAAACGATTCTATTGTAATTGAACCTTCACCGAGAAGACTCAGACTATGCCACCGATGATGTCCACTGTAGGTGCAGACAAAACCTCTGGACCTCAAAACTCCAGCAGACCACGGCTTTTAATTAATTCTAACTCCGGCCGTGAAAGCTACAAAACCACATCAATGAACGAAAATAAAATATAGCATCATAATTTTTACAAGGCTTACCCGTTTAGATTTAAACTTAAGATAGATCTAACAGATTTTAAATGGGTAAATATTTTGACAAAGTTCCAAGTATTGGTTATTACTAACATAATCATATGGAAATAAAAGTATGTTGGATAATTAGAAATCCTAGTGCTATGTTTAAAAGTTAAACCAAATATGAACTGCTATTGTTTGAAATGATGGGAGTTGTAACCATTTGTGGCAGGAGAATCTCAGAACGAGACAGCCATATTATTCTGTCAAGTACATGATAGCAAGAGAAGACGAATCCCTGCTGAAGCAACAGAGAGCTCGGTTTACAGAGAAAACGGTCATGGTACACGACAAGGCCTATCGGTACCTTCAGACACTCAGGAAGCTGAAAACACAGAGGATGATCAAAGAGTTTCTGGTCAATGCATATGCTGCTAAGGAATTCCTTGATGCTACGCCTGCGCACCTCTTGCCTAAAAGGAAAGAATACCTGGAAACACTTTGTCATCTAACAGCATCTGTCTACCTGGATTCCCATTGTCTACCACCGGACATAAGTCGCCAAGAGCACAAGCGTTTGGTAAGTGCTTCAACTTGTCTACAAGAAATAAATAAGCAAATAAATTAATAAATAAATTAATGAATAAACAAATAAATAAATCAATGAACACATAAAGGAAACAAATGAAATGAATGAATAAATGAAGTAACAAATGAATGAATAAATAAATAAAGAAATAAATTAATGAATAAACATATAAATAGGTAAATAAATAAATGTACAAATGAATTAATGAAGAAAGGAATGAATAGATTAATGAATGAATTAATGAATAAACAAACAAAAAAATAAATTAGAGGTAAAATTGGAACGGAAAAATTCAATGCCACAGCTGGAATGTGAACCACAGACCTTCCACTTACCAGGTAGGTACTCTAACCATTAAGCTACTGTGACAACCTGCCAGAATGGCATTGAATACTCCAACCGATAGAATTCAACGCCATTCTGGCAGGTTGTCACAGTAACTTAATGGTTAGAGCACTCGCATGGTAAGTGGAAGGTCTGTGGTTCAAATCCCAGCCATGTCATTGAATTTTGCAGTTCCGATTCTAGCTCTCAAACTTTGCCCATACACGGCTTGTATGTTTAAAAACACCAACAGTAAGTTTATTGGCATAAATAAATAATAAATAAAGGGTGGTTTGCAATATAGAACCACATTTTTGCATTCTTATTCTTAGTATAATCACCTATATTCTGAACCTCAATTATTTAGTTGGTGGTGCTGTGGCCGAGCAGTTAGAGTATTCATCTACCACCAAAGTGGCCCAGGTTTGGTCCCAGGGACCTGCATGTGGTATTTGTGGTGGACAAAGCAGTGCCAGGGCAGGTTTTCCAGTTTTCCCTGCCACCAATTGCTCCATAATCACCTTTCCAATAATTGATTTTACCTACATTTCATATCATCCACTTCCTCACATACCTGGTGCTTGACTGACCTCCTGCTTCCAGGTCTTCACTCTGTCTGGTACATAGGTTCCTCTGCTCCCCGATAGGCGTCTGACCCTAGGCACCGGCTTGTAAGTTCTACATAAGGGGAGGGGAATCAGGTAAAGAAACAAAAATTATTTAGTTATGTATACCTATTTACTAGAAATTAAAAATAAATTATTTGCAAAGTCAACAAAGTAAAAATGCAAAAAATTTGTATTGTTGTTGCTTTCTTAGTATCGCTAATATATATTATAAAATTATTACTGTAGTCCAGAGTTCAACTATATGTTGTATATATCTACTAAACATTTTAGCCCTCTACTTCTCATATACTTTCAGAGAAAAAGCAAAAAGCTACATCAATTCACATGTTTTAAGAGTATATTTTATTATTTTTCTGCTGAATGAAACAACTCTTATAGCCTCGATCACATAAACTATCAATGCAAATAGCCACATGAAATAATGATCATGATTTATGGAAGAAATCACAAAAATGTCATAAGAAACCATTAACAGCTGCAAGAGCGGTGATAATTTAACTCACTAAGGTGTAATTTGTGTATGTTCAGACTATCTTGTGCCCTTAAATACAAAGTTTCCTATTTAACTAGATAGATAGACCTTGGGTTCAGGAACCTTAAAACATGAAATTTTGATACTCCACACATAGTAAGTATTAAGATCATTCAAATATAAATGGTACTTATTTTTTATATACTTATTGCTTAACACCTTCACTAATTCTCTACAAAACTTGCTTCACGTTCTACATACTTTTACCAACAATTTGGGACCTTGAATATTCCTAATTCAAAGGAAGTGTCATTAACTAATTGTACACACACTCCCCTGTTTTTGAATCTTTTCCCACCAAGTGATTCTTTCATGGGTACAAGGAGGTCAAGGATTTTCCAGTGCATGTTCTCCAATGTGACCCTTGTCAAATTGGTGGTGTGGGGCTTAGTGTTGTCTTAGAGAAGGATGACATCTCTCATGTGCATACAACACCTTTTGTTTTGGTAGGCAGCTTTTGCTGACCTTAACAAGTGACAATAGTAAGCCCCATTCACCTTGTGCCAATGGTGAAGAAAATCAACGAGTAAAACTCCTCTATAGTCGAAAAGTATACAGTGTGCAAGTATTTATTGTAAATAAGTTTATATGATATAATTACTTTTGGCGTATCCTATATCAGTGTACCATGTACAGTATCTGATTTTAAAGGACTAATAAATAAATAAAAAAAATAAAAAAAACAGAGCTGCAAGAACTTTTCCAGCTCAGAGGCAGGTTTTGGCATTTACTGGGCAGACTTCATTGTTTCTTTGTCACTTCTTGCTCGCCATTTTGGACTCCAGAGTGTAATGATGGCCACATGTCTCATCACATGCAACAATGCACTTCAAAAAATCCTCCACTTCTTGCTGGAATTGGTTCACAAGTCTCTCACAGATCTCCAAAACAGGTCAGATATTGCTGCTGGATTAACAACTACAGAACCCATCAAGCACTGATTTTTCTAAATCCAAGATGTTCACTGATAATGGTATGAGCACTGGGGGTCAGTGCTGACACCTGCTTCTGATGCAATTTCTTCAACAGTGCAATGATGATCAGCTTCAATAAGCTCTTGAACAGAATGAATGTTGTCATCTTGTGTGATGACCCTAGCGCCAAGGGCAACCTTCCTTTCCAGTATTCCTCGGCCACCCTAGAATTATCTGGCCCAAGTAAACACTTCATTCTGGGATAGTGTAGTGTTCCCAAACTGTGGCATGAAACAAGTTAAAATCCCTGAGGGTTTAACCCCTTCATTGGTTAGAAACCATAAGAATGTGTTGTGCAACAGATGAAGGAATCTGTTTGTTGACTCATGACTGTACTGATGTCAAAACTTGTCAAAGCAGCTAATCAAGCTGGTTCCTCCTCCCTAACACACAGACCTTCAACCCCCCACTCCACCATCCTGCTAGTATCTGCTTGCGCAGGATTCTGGCAAAGGTATCGTTTATATTTGAATCACCCTCATATAATAGAGAAAGTAAAAATTGTGTATTACTGTTTATTTATGCCAACAAACATACTGTTGGTGTTTTTAAACACACAAGCCATGTGTAGGCAAGTGTATGGGTAATTCTTTCTGATGTGAGACTGCCTTTGTGGTTTACCAGGAGAAATATGAACTGGTTGAAAAATTAAGTGTCATTCTGACAGGTTGTCAGTAGCTTAATGGTTAGAGCACCCACCTTGTGCTGCTAGAATTCCTGGAGTTGGCGAGTCACTATCTGATACCAGTTTACTCACAAAGGATGGGGCTGTCCTGTCCTGCATCCAATTTGAGTGTATCAACTTTCATTTCTCACATCTCAAAACGTTTGTAGTGACCCATGAAAATGAAGAAATTTGCAACCCATTTAATGAATTTTAACCTTTCCTAGGTTATTACTCAGACTAATTGTATTGCAGTTAGATGTCTCCAACCACATGACCAGTAAAGTTAAAAAAATTCTTGATGCCTTCAAGTGAAGGTGAAATGTGTTGAGAGTAAATAAAGGTATATGAAGTACAGAGTGTCTCAGACAGGTCAAAGTGTAATGTATTAGAACATGCCTCACTCACCTCACATTCTCCTGGCAAGTGATGAAGGTTGTTTTATACAACAAGTGCAGTGGTGGCTTCGTTCTACCTGTGTGGCAATAATAATTTCTACAGTGGTATTGATTATTTTGCTTATATTAAACATATTTTGCATACAATAATTATTATAGCCACCTACTGTGGTTTGGCAAATTACATTATCTTCTTATCTTATAGATATAATATTCTTATACTGCCTTATGATTAACATATTTAAATAAACTTTGCTGATCTTACAGGATTTATTTACAATAAATTCATGAAAAAGCTGAAGTTGTTAATGGTTAAGCAGCAGAATCTAAAATAAAAACAAATTTAGAGACTAAAAGCTTCATTTATCTTAGTAATTGCTGTAAATTCTTGAAATATCCAGGCTATTGTTTCATGATGACTTCTTCACATTTTCAATGGCTTATTTAAAACAGTTACCATAGTTACAGATGTTCAAGTGCTTAATATTTCTATGTGTTGCAAACCTCTGAAAACAAAACAAATCTATAAATACAATCTATCAGCGGTACTTCAAAATTCATAACACAATTTCTGTTTTTTAAATTGAACATCTTTTCCCAAACCATTAAATCTATAGGTCCATTTAACTGTTTTAATAATTTCACCCCAGAATTTATTTCATGATTAAGTGACCAAAAATGATCTGCCAGAGCCGATTTATCAATGTGTTTATAAAATCAGTCTGTTTAGGTTAAATTATTAAAACAATTAAATGGATCTATAGATTTAATGGTTTGGGAAAATATATGCATTTTAAAAAACAGGAACCTCGTTATGAATTTTGAAATACCACCAGTAGATATATTTATAGGTTTGTTTTGTTTTCAGAGGTTGGCAAACACAGAAATACTAAGTAGTTGAGCATTTGTTTCAAATAAGCAATTGAAAATGTGATGAAGTCATCATGAAACAATGGCCTGGAGATTTCTACAACTTAGAGCAATTACTAAAAAGCTTTTAGTCTCTAAATTTGTTTTTATTTTAGATTCTGTTGCTTCACTGTTAACAGCTTCAGTTTCTTCATTGAATTTACTGTAAATAATTACCTGTAAGATAACCAAAGTTTGCTTCATACTCCTGATGATAGTGACGTTTCATATCTGCAAATTAAAGAGCAAACCTTTTTGTTTTTGTAACTTACAAAAAATTCTCTCTACCACTCTTCATGAAACAGATGACTTGACAAAGCCATGCTTACTACTGTTGGAAGCAAAGGTAAAACTGAGCAGCAGTGAAAGGGAGGGATGACCGGTGGAGTGAGACAAGAATGCATTTCAGTGGAGTGGCCCTTTTGAGCTAATTTTACCCATGCTTATGTTAGGACTTAGCAGAAAATTTTGATTCATTTATTTATTCTTTAGCAAAGCATTAAGAAGCTAGAAGACTGAGTAAATGGTCCAGAGCAGCTACAATTGCATTGTACTGAAAACCCAACATGTTGTTTGTTGCAGATTCACCTTTTCTTTGGACTTCCTGTCAAGGGATCCAGAGCCTATGATTCAGTATTTAAACGAAATACATTACCTCCTGTTAATAACAGGTAATACAATTTTGGATTTAATAGGGTACAAAATAATTAGTAGTTTAAATTAAGAACAAATTAAAAACTAAAAGCTCCACTTATCTTATTAATATTGCAAGTTGTTGAACTGCTGACTAGTTTCAAGTTACATCTAACTTATTCTCAAAGCTATCCAAAAAAGTTACCATAGTTACCGATGCTCAACTTAAAAGATCTATTTGTCACCAACCTCTGAAAACAGAAAATGTATTGGTGGTATTTCAAAATTCATTACACGGTTCTTGCTTTTTAAAATGAATACTTTTCCCAAACCATTAAATCTATAGGTCCATTTAATTGTTTTAATAATTTAACTTCTGTAACTTTTCTATCTGACCTTACCTTGGTCATCTCTTGTTCTCTTCCGACCCCAATGCTATTAGGGTTCCCGAGAGCTAGGGAGTCTTTATTTTTTCAACCTCTCCATTTCTCTAATTTCTCTATAAAATCTTAACCCCTAACATGCTGACCTGTCATGGCATGTAATACGTCCTCTGATTGGTAATCAGAGGATATGGTCAGTGAATTTATTTTGATAAGTCTCCCGGTCAGGTCGGTGAGACCCGTAAACCAACGACAGGTGTGGTCCTCCAGACATTCTGGGGGTTGTGAGAGAGCGATGTGACCGCCAAAACATAAAAATATGGTGCTCTCTAAAAAGCGGTTACTATTACTGCTATTGCTCTCTTCAATATCATCAGTGAAAAATATTGGAGAGAAAGAGGATTAATGACTTCATTGTCAGAAATCCAGCATTAGCTAACAACATAATTTAACTTCAGAATTTATTTCATGATTAAATGAGCAAAAATGATCTGCCACAGCTAATTTATCAATTTGTTTATATTTAATATTTCTAAAATGCTCTTTTATTCTGATTTCCAAATGACGTTTAGTTTTCCCAATATAAACACTGTCACAATCGAAACAGCTAAATTGATAAATGTCAGATTTTTTATAATTTAGAATTTTATCCTTTTTAGAAAAATTTAGTAAATTTTGTATATAAATTTATTTTGAGGGACCAAAGTTGTTCCACATTTAAAAAATTTTGTAAATTGTTTATTAGCCCACAGATGGTAAGTAAAATTTTTAAAAATACAATTATCTTTTATTTTCTTGAGGATAGAAACCTCTTTAGCAGCCTTTTGATATTTAAATTGTTCTACTTTTTATGTATAAAATCCATATTAAAACCATTAATTACCACAGAGTTAATAGTGTGTTTATATTGTGTTAAATTCTTCCTTATTAAGGGGTATATTTATTAACTTATAAATTAAACTATAACATGATTAGTAGTTTTTTAAATATAACGAATATTAGAGAATAAAAGCTTCACTTATCTTTGTATTTGCTGTAAGTTCATGAAAGAGTTATGCAAATATGTTTCATGATGACTCCATCAAATTGTCAGTGCTTGTGTTATAATAGTTACCATACAAACATTCAATTACTTAATATTTCTATGTACGAAATTACATAGATTACTCATATTACCAATGTAGTATATTAAAAGATTCTATATGCAGAACAAAACTGCTAAAGAAAGTAACAAAATAGGGATACAAGGTCCAATGTTTTCATGGCTATGTCATTTCCTAGCACAACACTTTATTGCTACCGGATATGGAAGAAACATATCTAAATATAAACAAGTACACCGTGGCTTACCACAAGGCGCAGTGCTCAGCACTACACTTTTTAATATATTTATTAACGATCTGCCACAACAAATACAAGAATCATGTGTGAAGTGTGCTCTATTTGCTGATGACTTAGTAATGTGGACTTCAAAACCAAAAAACAAAAGTACAGAACTAGAAAAAACCATGCAACAATCCTTAACCAACTTATAAAAGTGGACCAAAGAAAAGTTAATGCCTGTTAACATAACAAAATCAAACTTTCAAGTCTTTTCACTAAGGAAAAAACCACTAAAAATAAAACTAAATTTTGAGGGTCAAGAATTACCAGAGACAAAGGAAGCAAAGTATTTAGGAGTTACATTTGGTACCAAACTTACATGGACCAAACAAATAGAAAATGTAATACAAAGAGCAGAGAGGTGCCTTTCACTGTTAAAACGTCTAACAGGAATGAAGTGGGGATGTTCCAGAGCAACTCTTAACACAACATACAATGTATATATAAAGCCATTATTTACTTACTGCAGCGAAGTTCTTGTAACAGCAAACACAAAAAAAAATTCAAATATCTCAAACCAAAGTCTGAGATTAATTACAGGTGCTATCAAAACCACACCAATAGCAGCTATGGAAATACTAACCAACCAATACCCCATTGAATATGAAATAGAAAAAGCAGCTCTTATTCAACATGAAAAGTTGATCATACTCCCATTCAATACATGGAAGAATAGGAATTTTACACATATACTAAAGACTCAAGTGAGCTTTCTTTCCAAAATTCAAGACATCAAGAAGAATGTATATCTTCCTAATTCAAAGGAAAACTTCATATCTAAAGTCAATCCGACACAAACATTAGACAGAAGAAGTTAAGAAAGTGATATTCCAACTAGTGTTCTAAAATTATTGGCATTAGAGACAATCCATACTAGATTTCCAGAACATGAATGGCTGCATATTTATACTGATGGATCATTGATATCAAACCGAGATGGAGCAGGTGCTGGAGTCACTTGTCACCTCTTTTCCTATTACAAATCTTTTAAGATGTGAAACTAGAAACTTTGATGGAGAAATTGAAGCAATTCGAATGGCCCTACAAAATCTTTTGTACAGAATTTCACATTTTCAGCAAGCAGTTATTTTCTCAGATTCCAGGGTGGCAATTATAGCAATTACTTTCAAGTTGTCACTAAAAAACCAAACAATTATAGAATGTTGGAAAATCCTTACCCATCTAACAGCACTTCAAAAACACCTAGTCTTCCAATGGATACCAGCTCACTGTGGACCAAGTGGTAATGAGAAAGCTGATTTTCTTGCAGAAAAAGGTACCAGTAGTGTACAGAAATCTATAGTTAATCTACCATTTTATGCAGCTAAAAGATTAGTCAACTCTGAATTCAACAAATTTATTGCAAAATGTTACTGTAAAAAATAAAAGATGGGAACTACCAAACATTCAAACAGTAATTTCTGAGTATGCTCAGTTGCAACCTTCAGGTTGATTACAGGACATGATTGTCTGGCAGAGCATTTAAACAGAATTGGGATATATTCTTCACCACTCTGTCCTCTATGTGATCTGGAAGAGGAAATGGACCAAGACCACCTTCAAATATGCTTGGCCACTCCTAATGCCCCATCCATCAGTGAAAAATATTGGAGAGCAAGAGAATTAATGACTTCATTGTCAGAAATCCAGCATTAGCTAACAACAACAACAATTTTAGATTACCCATTCCAATCTAGAATTTATATTCCCCCTCATTTTTGTTATATTTCCTGGTTAATAATTTCCTACACTTCACTTATTCACTTTCTTCTTAGCTCTGTATCACTTCTACTTTCTTTCCTCACTTAACTTTCACTTTACTTGTAAATTTTGCTAGAATATTCCTTCTTGCATTTCTTCCTCCAAATCTAAGTGCTTCCATACTTCATAGTTACTAGTGGTCATCTGTAGCGTCTTCTCCATTACTTTATCTCCTGCCTTGGATCAAAGCCTGTCCTTACTTCTATTCCAACACATACCATGTTCTAAAGTAAAAACAAATTAGAAACTAAAAGCTTCACTTATCTTAGTAATATTCCAAGTTGTTTGGTGCTAAGAAGTTTCAAGCCGGGAAAATCTACTTAACAAAGTTTCAAGTTGACTCACAGTCATTCTCAAAGCTATACAAACTGAGACGAGAACTTCTATGTATATATATATTCTTAATTATATAACCAAAATGTAAACTTAAGACTCATAGGTATAAGTATAAATGTTGTATTATGATTTGTGTAAAGTGTAGTTGCTCCTTGAAAGTATGTTGACCTGGGTGCATTTCTCAGCGACAGAGAAAAAAAAACATGTTTGTCATTTAGTGCCAAAGGGCGGCTTGTCCCAAAAGCACAAGGACACAGCTGGGGAAACAATGCCTCCACACCTCCCGTAACGGACCAGAGAAAGCGCAGGAATGAAAATATATAAATAAGGGGGATTTCAACAGAGCAGTCAGTCTGTTGTGTTGTTACTAGCAGGGTGAACCTGTAAGACACTTATGTATAGTTTCGTGCCAAAAACGTCGTGTGAAAAGCAACAGAAATCAGTGTAAAGGGGAAGTATATTTGTGATATTAAAACATAATATCAGAAACTCGTCCAGGTCTGTACTTCAAGGCATTGATGTGGTGGAGAATAAATTAGAAAACGTCTGTGCTGTACTTTGTCATCTAACCTCGTGCCTGAGAAATATCCTATTCATGCCTACTTAAATCCCGGTACCTAATTCCATACAAAATCAACGTAGCTACTGCACCAGAAGAGCTACCGAGGCATCGAACCCTAAGTGAGTCGTCACCAAACTGGTCGACCAGCTGTACCCGTTACAAAAGTGGCGCCCTACGCTGTGACAAAACAACAATGAGGTGCTGCCAAGAAAAGCATTAGCCCTGAAGAAGCCCTACATAGTAGGGCGAAACGTTGGCAACAACACAACCAAGACGTGGCCTTCCCCGGAAAACTTTATTACTATGTCCTCTTCCTCACTCTCATACCTGGTGCTTGGCTGACCACCTGCTTCCAGGTCTTCACTCTGTCCAGTCCATAGGTTCCTCTCCTCCCTGACAGGCGTCTGATACTAGGCACTGGCTTGCAAGTCCTAGCGTGTGTAAGTCCTACATAAGGAGAGGATATTCAGATAAAGAAAGAAAGAAGTTATATTAGTAGATTTAAATTCAACTTTATTCTCTTGTAATGTAAATAAACATTGCTCAGTAATCTCACTGAAATCAAATTGTAAACATTAAGTAAATGTTAACTAAGAGATCAGTAGTTAATGGCTACTAAAATAGAAAAATAATTTTGACTTTTGCAGAAAAATAGAGAAGACTTGCAGATCATCACTAAATCTAGCAGAGGACAACCTTGAGAAGACAACAGTGCTGTACATGATGACACGCTCAATATTTGATACTGGTGGAAGTATCGAGCAGTGTCGTATACTTGCCAAACATGCAGAGGAGACAGCTGTCAAAATCAATCATCTTATCTGGCTCATTAGCATTTGTATTCTTCAATCACGAATTGAGATGAGAGGTGGCAATAAAATAGATGCCAAGGAAAGCATGATTTTAGCTAATACGTATGCTAAAGCTTACAAAAATAAGGAGCTTATTTACTTCACTGACCTGGTAAGGATCACACCAAAATAACATGTGCTTGTTTTTGTTTCAGTTTATGTTTGTTTTGCTTGGCACTTGCAATGATTTATTTACTTTGATATTTTATAGCATATAAGTTGTGTTAAGGACACTGGGAGGTTATTTTTAACCTGATAAGGTTACCTTGCACTAATACTGAACATTTTAATATCCAGTGGAACCTGGATAATTCAAACACTTATAATTTGAAATCGTCACTTAAAAGATCTTTGGATTTTGTATTATTCAGATCATTCCCCAAAGCTTTTTTCCAATTGCGTCTAACCCAAAGCCTAAATGTGTGTCACTTTCATGACGAACTATAATTTCAGTTTTTCTGATGTGCATTTATATCCATGAAAATCAATCACATGTTGTTTCTTCTATTAGTGATCACTAGCAGATAATTCAGTGTTTCTACTTGTTATTCTAGAATTATTTATGTATTTTCTTTTTTATTGCGATGCCCTTTGAAAATGAAATTATGTCAATATATATATTTGATAATGGAAAGAAACAAAAGGAGATTCTAGTCAATAGTTAAGGGGAAAACGTAATAAAGCTGAATATGTTAAAGTCTCAAGAATAGAAGCCTAGGCAGATTTAAATGACTGATAAGGTTACAATTGTTGTTTGTACTAAGCCATAGTGATTCCGCGGGCTGATTCCTATCTTACCATGACGTGCTCTAAAGTTAGCCAATGGAAATCGCTTCCTTCGTGTTACTCGCGCAAAAACAAATGCAACGCAAGACACTCGTCTTGGATCGAGTCGAGAGAACGCACGTGCAACTTGGGAGTTGTACGTAAGCTAGCATGTATACATAATTCGGCGGTTGCTAAAGGGTGACAAAGTTAAAGTGTTATAACGTTGTAGTTGAAGTTAAAAAGTTACATTCTATTTAAATATCATCGGCAGTTCTCTACAAATCTGGAAATTTACAAATAAAGTGATATGTTGGTTAATTCTTTGTTTGGTTCCATTCCTACCATAACTCACGCACACCCTGCAGATTAGGACCTCTTGCTAGAGCTAGTCCGGACACCAAACACGAGATCTTATAGGTCTTAAAGGTGACGTCTTCGACGGAGAGGAACAGTTTGCGTCACCATCTACAACTGATTACTCACAATTTCATGCCTTTCCTACATGACACTAAGATCACAGCTGTGTTGAAAAAGACTACTTATTCGCGTTGCTTATGAAATCTCGGAATAATTGTTTCTCTTTTGTTTTTCTCATTATTTATACACATGGTCAATGTTGGCCATGCCCCCATATTATTGTACACCAAATAGTTTTGAATGTAATATTGAAATTAGCAAAAAAAAAAAAAAAATGTAATATGTGTAACACAAATTGACACAATACTGGTGAACATAAAATATACACAATAAATACCAGCATGAATCAACTTCCACAGGGTTCTTCATTTAAAACCTAACAGAAAACACAGTGTTTCGCCTCTCCTGCAACCTTGCTGGATTCTCCCACTACCGGCTGCAGTTGTGTGTGTGGCTAGTTGGTTCTGGGTCTCTGAAAATCCACATTGTGTTCAAGAAATTCCTTATTATGATCAGAGAGTTGGGGTTTGGTGTGTTGTTACCACTAGATGCATAATCAGTTCAGTATTATACAAGCAGACTCTAAATGCAGAGAGGTACAGATATGATATTTTGGCCCCATTTTATCATGAACTGAGAGAAGAAGAGAAATCATATGGGTAGTTTCAACAAGATTCTGCTACTGGCCACACAGTAGAGCAGTCTATGAATAAGTGCTTGAAGATAGTGCTGGTGTATGGCCCTCCCCTCTCACTCCCCCAATCTAACAAGTGTGTAGGGTAGTAACCTGAAAGACAAAGTTTACGAGACAAATCCTCATACACTGGAACAACTAAAGTATGAAATTGGAAACATTACAGTGGCCCAACTTAATTGTGTGAATCAGAATGTGTTTTATAAATACAATGCTTGTTTAACCGAGGGTGGATGACTTTCCAGCATCTTCTATAAGGCAAGAGTGTTGCGTGTTATACATGCTTTACTCATAGAGTTTATCTATGAGCAAAGTCGTGGCACACCCAATCGTCCACAAGCAAAATGCTGTGCACCTGTTAGGTTTTAAATCAAGAACCCGTGTTTCTGTTTCTCCTGATTAAATATAAATGTTGTGGGCTTAAGTTTTCCACTATATGTGTTAGAATGTGACTTCTACACTGATTTTCAAGAGTATGGACTTTGCTAACAGTCTAGCTTCATTAATGGATCCTGGGACTGAAAAATGACCAAAATATTATCAAACTGACAATTTTTAGGTTAATGCATCTAAATGTTCCCCAGACCTTCAGTCATTGATTGGAAGTGAAATTGTTTATATTCCAACTATTTTTAAATGTCTAGGGCAGGCTTTAAATGCCAGGTGTGCTATATGTAAATGTCTGTTTTATGTATGTTTTTATAAGCTAGTAACAGTGGTGTGAATCTAAATTAAAATGAAAACTGAGTTGGATTGAAACACTTAACATCACTTACATGTCATTAAACTTGACCAGTTTCAAGAGCCCAACTTGCTCCTATCATCAGAATTAAACAACTGGTTCTTGTTGATATTGTTTGATGTATGGTTGGTTGAGATGACATCTAGCAGTGAGCCAATAAACTTCCATAAAGGGTGAGAGGTAGAACTGGAACTTAAAAATTCAATGCCACAACTGGGATTTGAACCACAGACCTTCCGCTTACCGGGCGGACGCTCTAATCACTGAGCTATTGTGACAAACTGCCAGAATGGCATTAAATTCTCAAACCAGTTCGTATTTCTCCTGGTTCTACCTCTCAAACTTTGCCCACACATGGCTTGTGTGTTTAAAAACACCAACAGAAAGTTTGTTGGCATAAATAAATAATAATTTCCATAAAGGGTTTTGTGGAGGCAAATCAAAATTCATTACGTGAAGTTTGTTTTTTATATGAATTTTCCCAAGCATCCAACTCTGCAGCGTGTTTTGTAGCTTTTAAAGGTTTTATGTTTAGCGTAATGTTGTGGTTGGATGTCCAAAAATGGTGTGCAACTGCAGATTTATTCATCTGTTTGTATTTGATGTATCTCATGTATTCTTTTAACCTGGTTTCTAAATTCCTGTTGGTTTTACCTATGCAAATCTGGTCACAATCTGGCCAACTGATTTGATAAATTCCTGCGTTCTTGTTCTGTGGTATCTGGTCCTTTGACTTGTTGCACAGGAATTTCTCTATGCTGAAATTATTTTGTGGGGCCAAGATAATGTTGCATTTTTTTGAAGATGTTGTGGAATATGTTGTGCTTACTTGGATGGTACCTGAATTGTTTGAAAATCATATTGCTTTTTTGTTGAGAGAGTTTAGTGATCTCTTTCAAGTGTTTGTTTTTTGAATTGTGCTATTTTCTTGTCAATGATTTGTTTGTTGAACCCATTATTAATTGCTGTGCTGACTAAGTGTTTGTATTCTTTTTTGTATTCTCCTTCTAGTAAAGGGGTAAAAACCAATCTGTATGATAAACTGTTTAGAACTGCAAGTTTGTGTGGAACTGGGATGAAGCTGTTATTTTTTATCTAGTTTTATGATTGAGTAGGTTTTCTGTAGAAAGAAGAAGAATACAAAAAAGAATAAATACATAGTCAGCACAGCAATTAATAATGGATTCAAAAACAAATCATTGACAAGAAAATAGCACAATTCAAAAAACAAACACTTGAAAGAGATCACTAAACTCTCTCAACAAAAAAGCAATATAATTTTCAAACAATTCAGGTACCATCCAAGTGAGCACTTCAAATTCCACATCTTCAAAAAATACAACATTATCTTGGCCCAACAAAATAATTTCAGTATAGAGAAACTACTGTGCAATAAGTCAAAGGACCAGATACCACAGAACAAAGAAGTAGGAATCTATCAAATCAGTTGCCCAGATTGTGACCAGATTTGCATAGGGAAGACAAAGAGGAATGCTAACCATCACGCTACAGAGACAGGCTCAATCCAATGTAATCTAATGAAGCGCTTGTATACCGGTGTAATTAAGTCTTGAAATGGTGTTGCAGGGTGTGGAGGTAATTGAAACTGCTGATTTTGAAGATTCTGGAATGGAACAGAGAGAACAAAAGATTCTTAGCATAGCAGAGGCTGCTGGATTTCACAAAAATATTGTGGATATATTTCGGCACATGGCATCCATGCCTCCTCAGAAGCGCATGTCTTTAATGCCAGGGCGCAAGACAGAAGCCAAAAAACCAGCAAAACAGGCCAACAGTTAGGAAATACATCTACAGAATATGTCTCTTTTAGGCAATCATGGTTAATAAAATCTGATGAGGATAAAATCCAAGTGCTTTATTGTATTTTCAATACAAGTTTCATAACTGAAGGGCTACCAATAACACACTTGCATAATCCAATTTACTAATTGACAGAATAAACTGAAATAACAAAGTATATCAAAATAAGTAAGGGACTTGCAGTAAATGTGAACCTACACAATGGTTATAAATATATGGTTGTAATAGTCTTTATAACTCCTGAATGTTTACCTAATTTGTGTCATGTGGATATACAATATCTTGACTTATATTGCTCATTATTGTTTATGTGTTTGAATGTATTGTCTCAAATGTTGTATTATTGTTAGCTAATGCTGGATTTCTGACAATGAAGTAATTAATCCTCTTGCTCTCCAATATTTTTCACTGATGGATGGGGCACTAGAAGTGGCCGGGCATATTTGAAGGTGGTCTCTGTCCATTTCCTCTTGCAGATCACATAGAGGACAGAGTGGTGAAGAATATATCCCAACTCTGTTCAAATGTTTTGCCAGACAATCATGTCCTGTAATCAACCTGAAGCTTGCAACTAAGGATACTCAGGAATTACTTACTGTTTGAATGTTTGGTAGTTCCCATCTTTTATTTTTTGATTTTTCATAGTAATATTTTGCAATAATTTTTTTGAATTCAGAGTTGACTAATCTTTTAGCTGCATAAAATGGTAGATTAACTATAGATTTCTGTACACTACTGGTACCCTTTTTGCAAGAAAATCAGCTTTCTCATTACCACTCAGTCCACAGTGAGCTGGTATCCATTGGAAGACTAGGTGTTTTTGAAGTGCTGTTAGATGGGCAAGGATTTTCCAACATTCTATAATTGTTTGGTTTTTTGGTGACAACTTGGAAGTAATTGCTATAATTGCTGCCCTGGAATCTGAGAGAATAACTGCTTGCTGAAAATGTGAAATTCTGTACAAAAGATTTTGTAGGGCCATTCGAATTGCTTCAATTTCCCCATCAAAGTTTGTAGTTCCATAACTTAAAGATTTGTAATAGGAAAAGAGGTGACATGTGACTCCAGCATCTGCTCCATCTTCGTTTGATATCAATGATCCATCAGTATGAATATGGAGCCATTCGTGTTCTGGAAATCTAGTATGGATTGTCTCTAATGCCAATAATTTTAGAACACTAGTTGGAGTATCACTTTTCTTAACTTCTTCTGTCAGGTGTAAATAATATGTGATGTCTAATGTTTGTGTCCGATTGACTTTAGATATGAAGTTTTCCTTTGAATTAGGAAGGTGTACATTCTTCTTGATGTCTTGAATTTTGGAAAGAAAGCTCCCCTGAGTCTTTAGTGTATGTGTAAAATTTCTCTTGTGCCATGTATTGACTGGCAGTCTGATCAACTTTTCGTGTTGAGTAAGAGCCGCTTTTTCTATTTCATATTCAATGGGGTATTGGTTGGTTAGTATTTCCATAGCTGCTATTGGTGTGGTTTTGATAGCACCTGTAATTAATCTCAGACTTTGGTTTTGGAAGATTTGAATCTTTTTTGTGTTTGCTGTTACAAGAACTTCGCTGCAGTAGTGTTAATTTGTTTATTCACTTATATAGGAGGGGTCTCCCAGAACTACCTGACCTAACAAAGAAAACACAAATGTGTTGGAAAAAAACGTGCTTATTTCTCTACATAGTCTTCTTTTGGCTCGATATCTCTGATGCACTGTTTATGGTGAGAAATGTCGAGCTCTGCAAAACAGCCATCAACTGCAGACTCCACCTCTTCATTCTTGGTAAATCTTTTACCATCAAGTCATATGGTGCATGAGGAAGCAATTTGAACTTTAACTCATTGATTTTGGCCACTGCAATAATGGATGTGTGAATTGGTGCATTGTCTTGATGAAACAACACTTTATTTTTCACTAAATGCAGGCATTTTTGCTTGACTTTATCACTCAAATGCAACAAGTTTACATAATACTTAAGAGGTAGAATTGGAACTTGCAAATTCAATGCCACAGCTGGGATTTGAACTACAGACTCTATGCTTACCAGGCGGGTGCTCTAACCTATAAGCTTCTGTGACAATCTCCAATTCTCCAATTTTTCAGTTCCAATCCTAACTCTCAAACATTGCCCACACACGGCTTGTGTGTTTAAAAACACCAACATTAAGTTTGTTGGCATAAATAAATAATAATTACCATCTGAAGGTTATTTAATCCTGGGATATAAAGTACTTGCAATAGTAAGTCACCATTGGGGTAAATTGTCTCTGATGTGAGATGCCTTTGTGGTTTACTGGGAGAAATGCGAATCGGTTTGAGAATTCAATATCATTCTGGCCAGTTGTCACAGTAGCTTAATGGTTAGAGCACCCGCCTGGTAAGCGGAGGGTCTGTGGTTCACATCCCAGATGTGGCATTGAATTTTTCAGTTCCAGTTCTACCTCTCAAACATTGCTCACACACGGCTTGTGTGATTAAAAACACCAACAGTATGTTTGTTGGCATAAATAAATAATAATTGCATAATACTTGCTATTGACTGCTTTTCCTTTTTGGAGATAATTGATAAAAATTATCCCACATGTATCACAAAAGAGTAATGCCCTGACGTCTCCTGCAGATGGAACTGTCTTCACCTTCTTTGTAACGAATTCTCCCCTTTCAATCCACTCTTTCAACTGCTCCTTTGTCTCAAGTGGCAAGTGATGGAATATTTATCATTTTCATCATGTTCAGTAATTTTGTCATGTGCATGCTGTCCTCTATGGTGGACATTTTGTGGTCAATAAAGTAAAATTATTTTGTCATACTCCTTTAGATACCAGAACATCATAAATAATATATATGTACATTACCTTTAGTCGTATGACTATGCAGATGACATTGTGATTGGTTTAAGCGATATAAAACTCCAGGAAACAGTAAACAATATGGAAAAATTATTCTCGTCATAGTTTAATAGTTTGTTGTATACAGTCAGAGAACATTTATTAGTATAATAGATGCAGTCAGTAAAATATTAAGACGTGCTATTAATTAAAATTGTAGGTGAAACACTTAAAAGTTTAAAACCATATTTCTTCTTAACAGGCACTACAACTACATTTAATGTCTGTTTGGGTGGCTCAGTTGGTTAGACAATGACCTACTGATCCCAAGTTTGCAGGTTCAAATCCGGCCCAGACTGATGGTTTTTAAGTGCGCTTAAAAACAATAGTTCCATGTAAGTAGATTTATTGGCATGTAGAGCTCCTGTGGGACAAAATTCTGGCAGACCAGCAACGCTGATGTGATCCTGGCAATCGACAGCATTGTTAAACAATAAAATATGTTTTTACTACATTTAACTGAATATTTTGCCCTTGTCTACAATTTTTTTCCATTTGATGCAATTTCTAATCAACTCTAGGAAATTTCTTATTTTTATATTTTTTAAGGAGCAGGTGCTGGAGTCACATTTCACCTCTTTTCCTATTACAAATCTTTAAATTATGGAACTACTAACTTTGATGGAGAAATTGAAGCAATTCGAATGGCCCTACAAAATCTTTTGTACAGAATTTCACATTTTCAGCAAGCAGTTATTCTCTCAGATTCCAGGGCAGCAATTATAGCAATTACTTCCAAGTTATTACCAAAAAACCAAACAATTATAGAATGTTGGAAAATCCTTACCCATCTAACAGCACTTCAAAAACACCTAGTCTTGCAATGGATACCAGCTCACTGTGGACTGAGTGGTAATGAGAAAGCTGATTTTCTTGCAAAAAAGGGTACCGGCAATGTGCAGAAATCAATAGTTAATCTACCACTTTATGCAGCTAAAAGATTAGTCAATTCTGAATTCAAAAAAATTATTGAAAAATATTACTATGAAAAATCAAAAAATAAAAGATGGGAACTACCAAACATTCAAACAGTAATTCCTGAGTATCCTCGAAAAACAGCAGTTGCAACCTTCAGGTTGATTACAGGACATGATTGTCTGGCAAAACATTTAAACAGAATTGGGATATATTCTTCACCACTCTGTCCTCTATGTGATCTGCAAGAGGAAATGGATCAAGACCACCTTCAAATATGTCCGGCCACTTCTAGCACCCTTCCCATCCATCAGTGAAAAATATTGGAGAGCAAGAGGATTAATGACTTCATTGTCAGAAATCCAGCATTAGCCAACAACATAGTTTTTAAGGTCTGATTTATATTCGCACTCCCATCTATTCTTGGGTCTACCCCTTGATCTAGATTCGAGAGACTCCCATATGTATATCTCCTTGCCTATTCTCTCATTTGGCATTCTGTATAGTACCCAAACTACCTAAGTCTCAACGCTGTTATAAAATTAATTATTGTTTGTATTTTAGTTCTTTTATTTAGCTCTTCATTTCTCAGGATCTCCATTGTCCTCTGTCTTTGACTGATCCAAAAATTCTTCTTAAAATCTTTCTTTAGAAAATCTGATGTGTTACACTCACATGACTTTCTCTACTTTTGTACTAACCATTCTTACAAACACTTATTCCTACATCTTCTTCGTGTTAGTTGAGATAAACATTTGTACAACTTATTGCTTATTTCCTTGTAGGTGCAAGGGGAATGTTAGAATACAGTAGGCTTTGTGCGATAGTCAAATGTTTTAAAGCTTTGAGATTCTGTTGTCTTTGCACACTTAACATATAAAAAATGAACAACGATGATCCATTTCACGAAAGTTCTAAGTTTTCCGAAACTCACACACATAACAAGGAATATCTCCGAAATGGTTCACCCTACAAGAAAATTTATTGAGACATAAATTGTGTATTTGAGCAAGATCTACATTTTTTGTACAGTAAGATTTTGTCTATCTCTAACGGTTTACCAGCTATGCAAAAGTCGTCCAGAGTAAATACGACTACAGGGGCTATAACCAGAAAATTCAAGATATACATTTCATTTGTCATAAAAATATCTCAAACATATGACATTTTAATCAAAATCGTTAGAGCCATTTTCAAGAAAATCAAAATTTTTGAAAAATTTTCCATGTAAAGGGTAGTTTAGGGTGGGGGTATTTTCTTCAAAATCTTCGTGTGCATCCTTGAAATACATTAAACTTAAATACCAACTTTGGTTTTTAACCGACTTTTCATTTTTGAGCTATGCTGTCCACAGGCTGACAGACTGACACACAGACACAGACGTTTTTCTAAAAATGCGTTTTTTGGATTCAGGGGACCTCAAAACATATATTTCCGGTGAAATCTCGACATCGAATTTTTGGGTGGAATACAATACTTCCCCTACTTACCAGTAGAGAAAGTAAAAATTAGTAACCTTTGCTTTTGTGCTTCTTCTAGTACCCACATTTTGAAGCCATACGTGATTATGAATCTTATAATTGTGTAGTAAACTCTTAATATTGTGCATATAACTGTAAGCTTACTTTTAAATAAATTATTATAAAATACTGTTTATTTCCAAGGATTACCTTTTCTGTCACTTCTGCTATTTAAAAATTCTTTAGTATTGTAAAAAGGATTATTTGTCAAATAACTAGATATAATCCTATTAACAGCTTTCTTTTCTAGTTCATAAACATGGAATAGAAATTTATTCCCTGTATTTACTACCATAATGGGAAAATTATTCATTGTTTTGTGTATTCTACATTTGAATACACTGAATTAACTGCAACTTCTACAATAAATATCAGTCCTTGGGATTAAAACTTGAACATTTTCTGTTGCATAATTTAAAGCTTGAAAAATATACATATTAGTAACTCATTATTTGTTCACCATTAAACAATGGTTTGCATGTGACTTCATTGTGGTTATGGTTCTGATTGCTGTTTTCATTTATAATTTTATGAACATGAGCACCATTGCTCCATACTTATAGTGCATATGATAGTATACTGTTGTTGTTTGTTGTTGTTTTCTAGTGCCTTGCATCTGGCAATGAAGCCATTAGCATTCGTGCTTTCCAATACTTTTGAACTGTAGTTTCTTCTGATCTTAATGCTTCACAGGTCTTCAAGTGTTCTTCATTCATTTCTGCTGGATCGTTACACAGGACACATATTGGTGAGGCTGAGATACCAATTCTGTAGAGATGACTTGCTAAGCAGTCATGATTTGTCAATAGTCGGAAGGCTGCAACAGCTGTTTTCCTTGGTCTCTGGGGGATTATATCTGGATTGGAAAGTAGTGTAATCCATTTTTTATCTTTGGCATTTGTTTCTATTTCTTGTAGATATGAATGACAAAAATTTTTAATGATCAAGCGTTTTATTGAGGAATATGAGAAATTGAATTTAGACTTTTGTTTTATTGTTGTGCCTTTCTTTGCAAGTGAGTCTGCAGCTTCGTTCCCCATGACTCCACAGTGTGCTGGAATCCATTGGAGATGAACAGTCTTATTAACTTTTTGGAGTTGTGTTAACATTTTGTAGCATTCTCTAATTTTTGTTGACTTCTTTGTAGTATTTGAACATATTCCCTGAATTGCAGCTTTAGAATCTGAAAGAATTACTGCCTTGTTAAATTTATTTAAGGGAAGATTTAATAATTGTCGGAGAGCAATGTATATAGCCTCTATTTCTCCATCATAATTTGTTGTGTCTCTGCCAACAGAATGATAAAAGGAAAAATGTGAACACGTAACTCCAGCTCCAGTAAGGTTTTCCTTCGAGGATCCATCAGTATATATGTGCAGCCATTCTTCTGTGGGATACCTAGTATTGATTGTTTCCAGAGCTAGAAGTTTTTGTATTTCTTTTGGTGTGTCTGATTTACTTATTTCCTCTATTAATTCCAAATTGAAGGTAGGTTGCAATAATTCCAATGGATTTTCTCTTATAAGTAGATTTTCTCTGGTGTTAGGAATGTTCAATTTGGATTTAATCTGTGTTACCTTTTCTAGGAAACTACTATGAGTTTTAAGGATTGAAGGGGGGAGGTTCTCTTCTGTCCATTTAGAGTTTGGCAGTCGTAACATTTTCTCGTGTTGGAGCAATGCTTGTTCTTCTATTTTTGTTGTTATTGATGGGGTCCGTGTTAAGGCAAGCATGGCATCAATAGGTGTGGATTTAACTGCTCCAGTGATTAGGCGAAGAGTCTCATTTTGTATTTGTTCAAGTTTATTGATGTTAGCATTTGCTGCTGTTATTAAAGCTTCAGAACAGTACAAGAGGTTTGGTTTAATATACATTTTGTATGTTGTGTTAAGGACTCTCCTTGAGCAGCCCCATTTAGCACCAGCTAACCTTTTCAGAATTTGCAATTTCTTTTCAACCTTTTCTGAGATGTTTGTTATATGTTTTTTCCAACTTAGCTTTCTGTCGAAAGTGATGCCTAAGTATTTGGCATCATCAACTGCTTTGAGTGGTTTACCATTATAATTTATGTTAATATTAACTGGTTTGTATTTTAGTGTAAATAATTCATAATTTGTTTTTTCCACATTGATAGTCATGAGGTTTTTGGAGCTCCATTCATGTACTTTGTTTAGGGCTGTTTCTGTTCTGTCTTTAATTAATTCAGGTTTTTTTGAAGAGCCTGAAGTCCAAATGACTACATCGTCAGCAAATAAAGCAATTTTGGTTTCTAAAGTTTTTATTATTGATGGAAGGTCATTTATACATATGTTAAAGAGTGTTGTGCTCAGAACAGCACCTTGTGGAAGTCCTCGGTGTGTTTGTTTATATTTGGAAATGTATGTATTATATTTTGTGGCACAAAATCTTTGTGAAATAAACTGAGTTATCCATTTAAGCATATTACTTTTCACACCTATTGATTGCAACTTCTCAACTAATTTGTTTCTCCAGACTGAGTCATATGCTGATTTAAAATCAATGAATACTGCCAAGGTATCCTCCTTTCTATTGAAAGCTTCCTTGATGTCTTGGCTTAGTAGGAGTACATTTTCCCTTGTACTATGATTCTGTCTGAAGCCGGTCTGTGAACTATTAATTAAGCTGTAATATTCTAGAAACCAGTTAAGTCTAGATGCCACCATTCTTTCCATCACTTTTGCAATAACACTGGTCATGATAGTATACTGTAAAAGTATGAAAAATATTCAATATATTGTACTGAAGTTTTCATACATCTAGTAAAACATTCTTTTAGCCATTTGATTCTTTCCTTGAAAACATCTAAACAGAAGGACAGTGGAACTGAATTTTCTAACTTCTTTTTTAATTTTGAAGCTATCACCACCCTGGTTATATATATATATATATATATATAATCGGGGTGATAATACTATGACCAAGAGCTCTATATTCTATATAGCGGCACCGTGGCTGAGCAGTTAGCGCTCTCGCCTACCACCCAGGTGGCCCGGGTTCAATCCCAGGGACCCGCATGTGGTATTCGTGATGGACGAAGCGGCATCAGGGCTGGTTTTCTCCGGGTGCTCTGGTTTGCCCCGCCATCTCATTCCACCGGTGCTCCATCTTCATTCCATGTGTCATCAGTGTCACTGCCTGCAGTGCCGTAGTAGTAAAAGCGGGCGTTAAACACTACAACAACAACAACCCCGGTTATATCATCTTCTTACATTTCTGAGCATCTCAAGTATTCATGTGCAATAAAAAGAATTAGTGGGACAAAAAATGGCAGACAAAAGATTTAGTGAACATTCTAATAAAGGATATTGATATTTTAATTGAAGAGGTGAAGTCAAACAACTGTAATTTTAAATATAGGACACCTATATTTAATGAATAGTCTACTAATGTTCATTTATATTTGTCTAATTCCTCATTTCCTGACTGGATTAAAAAATATAATTATTTTTGAGATCATTTTGAGTCACCTTTTACCTCACGTTTTAAAAACGTTTTCAGGATCGTTTGATCCCATCATCAGCCATTCGGCAACTGATGCTATCTCTCTGCCACTGTCCTGCTGCCATCTGGTGTTAAGGGTACAGAGCCTTAACACTTCATTTAATGTTGCGATTTTGAAGTTAATGACTTTATTACAGTTTTTGGTGATGCATATTGTGACATGGCTTCTCCATGTCATTAAGACTCTTTGATTTTCAAGGAGGTTGCCATAGAGACAGTTTGAGTTGTTGAAGATTAAGAGACAGAAACTAGTATGGTGTGAGAGTTTGGAAAGATTAAGAGACAGAAACGAGTAGTATGGCTGTACTTGAAGCTTGAGAAAATAAAAAAAGAGTTGTTAAATTTGTTACATTTGGTGTCAGGAAGTGGGATGGAGGGAGATTCGGAAACCAGGATGATGGCAATGATGAAAGAATTATTTGCCAAAATGGAAACGAGAAACGACAACCTCGCTGCCGAGCTGAAGGAGATGAGGACGGAGCTATCGGCGAAGATTGACGAGCAACTGGCTGGCGTGACGGAAGGCGTGGAAGAACTCGGCGAAAAGGTGGAAGACCTCTGCCAGCACGTGGACGTCGTGGAGGACGACGGGGAGCGTCTTGGCGCCCTGGTAGTGGGAGTTGGCGAGAGCGTCGAAGTACTGGATGCCAGGGGCGGACGGAGTGGCGCGGAGCCGGGGAGGGAGCACCTAGTGGCCGAGGCGACAGTTGCGCCCGTTTCGGATAGCGAAGGTGTGCGTCTCGGGGAAGACGGAGGGACAATTCGGGGGCGTCGTCGAGGATCCCCTGGAGGAGTGTGTCGGGTGCGTGGCCAGCCGGGATGTGACGTGGAGGACGATCAGCGGGGAGGCGCACGGGCAGGCGAGCAACACGCGAGAACCGACTTGGCGTGTGACATGGGGGGACCGTCGGGGCCATCCAATCACCTGACGCATAGTGCCGTGAACGGAAGAATGGTGGACATCATCGTGGACGGCAGGATACAGGAGAGGCCGTGCCGAGCACGAGTGAACACGAGTGCAGCGGTGGACGCGACTCGCGCGGATGTGGTGGGGTTTGTTGCCGGACCCATCGGAAGCAAGGTGGCTGCGAAGGTGCGCCAGAGAGGTCGGCGGACATGGTACCCAGTGAGCCGTTTCAAAGTGCGCAGGATGGCCCGTCAACACACCAGGAAGAAGGGCAACTGGACGAGGGACCGTCAAGACCGGCGGTACTGTTGCAGAATTTCGAAGCAGGATGGCATACATCGTCCTACCTGGACCAAGGGACACTATCCAACAGCGATACCTAGGATCGTGCCCCCTGGAGAGCGAGGTCCTACTGGCCCTCAAGGTTTACAAGGATTCCCTGGCCCTCAGGGTCTGGTAGGCTTGCCTGGAATGAAGGGTGAACGTGGATTCCCAGGAATGAAAGGTGAACAGGGCAATCCAGGACCTCCAGGACAAGCTGGTGCACCAGGACCTGAAGGACCTAAGGGTGACTCAGGCTCTCAAGGACAACATGGAGCTCCAGGACAACCTGGTCCACAGGGCCCTCCAGGAGACAGAGGACTTCCAGGATTACCCGGCCCAACAGGACCTGCTGGCCTCAGAGGTCAGAGAGGTGCACAAGGTGAGACAGGTCCACCAGGGAAGCCAGGCAGTGAAGGACCTCCAGGACCACAAGGTATTGCAGGACCTCTAGGACCACCGGGACCAATTGGAGAACAGGGACCAGAGGGAGCACCAGGTAAAGCAGGAACACCTGGTATTGCAGGAAGACCGGGAGATAAGGGACCTGTAGGACCTTCAGGACCTCCGGGAACTCCAGGGGCACCAGGTCTTCCAGGGCCACCTGGTCCAAATGGACCTCCAGGACCAGCAGGAGAACGGGGTCTTCGAGGAGAAACTGGACCACAGGGTGTAGAAGGGCCACAGGGAGCTAGAGGAAAGCCAGGACCTCCAGGGCCAGAGGGAGGTAAGGGTGATAGAGGAGAAGAAGGTCCAAAGGGTGCAAAAGGACACCGTGGTCTCATTGGTCTACAAGGGTTACCTGGACCTCAGGGACCTCCAGGAGACAAAGGCATGACTGGACCTCCAGGATTGTCGGGAAAAGATGGTGAACCTGGAACTAAAGGTATGCCTGGAAGAGATGGAAACCCAGGACCTCAAGGTATACCAGGACCACCAGGCCCTCGTGGACCACCAGGAGAAGAGGTTCGATGGGTTAATCCACCGGGGCGCAAGGGAGATGCCGCAGTGATAGTGCTGGTCGGGACGACCAGCTCTGAGGAGGGAGCAGTGTGACATGGCTTCTCCATGTCATTAAGACTCTTTGATTTTCAAGGAGGTTGCCATAGAGACAGTTTGAGTTGTTGAAGATTAAGAGACAGAAACTAGTATGGTGTGAGAGTTTGGAAAGATTAAGAGACAGAAACGAGTAGTATGGCTGTACTTGAAGCTTGAGAAAATAAAAAAAGAGTTGTTAAATTTGTTACAATATTTTTTCCCCAAATGCTCAGTTCTATTGGTGAATTTAAAGATTTTAACAATTTTATATTAAGGCCAATGTTGTGGTTTTCAGTCCAAAAGTGGTGTGCCACAGCAGACTTTTCAGTTTGTTTTAATTTTATGTTTTTCTGGTGTTCCTTTAGTCTGATTTCCAAATTTCCTTTTGTTTTTCCTATGTAGCTTTTTTCGAAACTGTTGCAGTTGATCTGGTAAATTCCAGGTTTATGGGACAGTATTGTTAAGTGGCTTGTTCAGCAGGTTTTTTAAACTATTAATATTCATTATATAATTATTGTTATTTTCACGGCCTACTGGAATAGTTGTAGTGCCAACTGTGAAAATAAATCTAAATTAAAATGTATGAATGGTATTGTAAGTTGTTTACTTTTAAATCACTATTAATATTAAATAGTATTGAATAAATGAATTAACGATTTTTTGCGGAACACTCTAAACAAATACCACTCGAGGTTTTCATACTTGGTATAATGTTTCTCGTTCTTCATGCGTGCAATAATATCATTCTATGAAACCCACTCGTGGTATTACAGATACTGTCTCATAAGTAATGTTGCTTTTTAAGAAAAGCAATTATTTGGAATGTGTTCACTAACCTTCAAAGTACAGACCATTAGATTCTATGGTCTTGAGCTTCTACGGTTTTTGATGCAAAGAATTTGGTGAGACCCACTTACACTGCTTCAATGTTGTCAAAATTTCTTCCACGTAGAAAATGGGCCATGGATCGAAAAAGATGATAATCTGATGGTGCAAGATCAGGGCTGTATGCTGGGTGTGGTAGCAGTTTGATTCCTCCCAATTCCTGAATTGTTCTCCATGGTTGTTCGTGCAGTATGGGGTCCTGCATTGTCCTGTTGCAATAGATTAATTGGTTAACTAATGCTGCGTATCTCTGTCTCAAAATTTCATGAACTTATTCCAGTTGTTGAGAATAGAGATCCACATCAATCGCCCACCTGTTTGGAACAAACTGCCAGTGAGTCACACCTTCAAAATTCCACCACACACACATTACTTTGGCACCAAACCGATTTTCTCTAATGATGACTTTAGCAGGTTGGCGGGGATCAAGCCACTATTTCGAAGCATCAGGGTTTCGGTAATATTTAATTTAAAAGGTGAGTCAATTAATAACACTGAACAACACTTACAACATAGTTTTCCGGGATGCGTTTCGAAGGTTAACTTTCCTCCATTATCAACCGGACAATAACCGGGTTTCCATGGTGTTTCATGGTGTGGATGGTGATATACCCATTTTTCATCACAAGTGATAATTCTCCTGACAAATCTATCATCCATGGGATTACAGATAAGCTGATGACAGATATCCACTCTATGTTGAGCCTGTTGAGGTGTCAGTTCATGAGGTACAGATCTCCAGCTTCTGTATGATTTTCCAAGTGTCTAAATCTGGCAATGTATGGTATCTTTTGATGCACCAAGTTCTACTGAAAGCCTACAGGTACTCTTTTGTGGATTTTCTCACAAAACTTGGCATCTATCGTCAATATTCCATACTTTAGGTCTTGCAGAACATGGTAAGTCTTTAGTGTTTTCATCTCCATTGTTGAAACATTGGAACCATTGTTGTGCCACATGCTCACTAACACACCTTCTCCTTCCAATTTACATATTCTTCGAGCTGTGGCAGCGACTTTATAATCTTGTTTCCAGTAGTGCTTTAGAAGGATTCTAAGTTCAAACATTGTTATCTCCATTTTGTGATTGTTTATTAACAACTGAAGACTGATACATGCTCGCAATGTATGCAACACTAGCCATAGCATCCTGTAAATAGCATTGCCAACCAAAGAAACCAAATAAATTTTCCAAACACCAAACTCAAAAAACCGACATTACTTATTAGACAACCTAATATTACAGATAATGTATTTACACATTTTAAATTCACAACAAAAAATAGAAATGCTTCAAAACCACGATAAGCATTCACATTTGTCAGAGAAGTATAATATCAATATTTTCTGATACTTCAGTACAGGGAAAATAAATGTAACTATTTGATTGAAGGTGGTGTTATTAGTTGTACAGAAATACATTTTTGTTTTTATGAAGTTTTGGTGTTTGTAATTTCCATGCTTTACAATATAAATTAAATTTTGTGGTACATTGAATAAAATAATCATATTTACATTGTAGTCCTCCAGACATTCTGGGGGTTGTGAGAGAGCGATGTGACCGCCAAAACATAAAAATATGGTGCTCTCTTAAAAGCGGTTACTATACTGCTATTGCTCTATGAGTGAAAAATATTGTAGAGCAAGAGGATTAATGACTTCATTGTCAGAAATCCAGCATTAGCTAACAACAACATTTACATACAAATCAGAGCAAAGTTGATATATAAAGAGTAAATTTCAGCACAAAATGGTAAAAACTGGTAAAAAATACATACAAAAAGAAGAATAGTGGGCAGGTCCAGTGGATTCTAAAGGCAAGGGCAGCTTTAGGTATATCTCCATGTCATGGCACTACCTTAAAAAAAGATACAAATGTGTGTTTTAAATTGTTTGTTTACCCCATAATTCTATAAAGAATACAGTCCAGTATCAAAATTCAAGACATACATGTTATTTGTTATGTATATACCTTAAAGATAAGTATCTTAAAATCATAAAACCTGTTTTTGCCAAACTCGAGCATTTTGAAAAACCTTCTATGCAAAAGTAGTTGGAGAATTGGGGAATTTTAGAAAAATGTTTTGTTGCATCAGTGGAAAATGATAAACCGAAATAGTAAGCTTGGAATTTTTGAGTTACGCTTGAAACTGATACCAGTTTATAATTTCAAATAAATCTCATTCTATTTTTAACATTAGGAAATAACAATTTTTCCGGAAAAGTACATTGCGTATTAAAACAATTAATAATGATTGTCAAATTGAAATGGAGTACTGTTTTGATTGTTAATCAAAAACTGGGATACAGTTGGCGACACTATTTAAACAAAAGAATGACCTAGTAATAATTTGTACCTAAAATGAATTTGGTAAAATGCAAGGTAATTATCATCATCATAATCATCATTATTTAACGAGGCCTTCATATCTTGCCCTTCCTTCCATCCCTCTCTTTACCCCTCTCCAATGAGTGAGCAGTATGCACACTACTGGTTGGACATAGTCATAACCAGAGACTGGAACTTAGGCAGAATGCCTTTTTAAATGTCTTAGGTAAGCCTATCTTCAATTTGAAAGTGAATCTGTACGAATTATACATTTGTGATTGAAATGCCACAGTTTATGTTGCCTTTTTAAGTATAAATGCCTATTTTACGAAATAAATGCTTTTTGTTGCCTTAATTTCATTATTTATCATTATTTACCTGGATAAGCTTAGAAACATTTCAAAAATTCTACAAGGTATCAATTCGGTTGTAGTTGTAATGGATCCTACAATGACGCTATGTTTTAGATTTGCTCCAATAACCTCTGTCGATGTTGAGAGGTCATTTTGTCATATGAAAAATGTGTTATCTGACAGGAGACTCAACATGACCCCAGAGAACTTAAAAAACCATTTGCTTGTCATGTCAACTGCAATACACAGGCATTCAGTTTTGTGCCAATTACAACACTAGCATTTTGTTTAAAACTCTGAAGTTCTATAATATATGACGATTAGTTACTGAATAGTGTAATCTATGAAATAAATGAGTTTTTCTGATTGTCTTTTATTGCCTGTTTTAGTATTTATAATGCCTTTTCGCCTATTTTAACTATTTATAATGCCTTTTTTCCTGCCTATCTTAATGATTGATAACGCCTGAATTTCCAGTCTCTGGTTATAACCAACATGAATAGCAACTATTGATTGTTTCTGATGACTGAATAAATGGTTATTCGCTAAGGTTGTTTCACACCATGTCGTATACATCAGAAGCTACACGTGGTCTAAGGCAAGCTGGTAACACAGTTCAACAAATATATACCAAAATCGTCACCTAGAGTTTATTCATTTAGGTTGGGTTTTAATGCTACCCAAGAAAGGCGGTTATCACACAACTATTAGAAGAAAACCTTTCACTCGAAAGCAGAAATTGTATTATACAAATACAATTATTATAATAGACAAACCTGTTAAAAGTATTTTGACACGAATTTTAACTCTAGTACAAGTATAGAAAGAATCTGTAGAAGATTTAAGCGTTTCTATTCTTTTCAATATTGCATTATGTTTAAAACTTTACTCGTTTTTGTGATTCTAAGGATAAACTTAAAGCTTTTCTTCTGACACAGAATTGTTTAACTGAATAAATACCGCTTATTTCAAGCAATAATTACAACATTGTAACTCCACTACGTAAAGTAAGTGAGGAAGTATTGTATTCCACCCAAAAATTCGATGTCGAGATTTCACTGCAAATATATGTTTTCAGCCACCCCCCCTCCCCCGAAAAAAAAAAAAATTTTAGAAAAAAGTCCGATAACCCCAAAACCAAAAACCAAAGTTGGTATTTAAGTTTGACATCTTTCAAGGATGCGACATGAAGATTTTGAAGAAAATTCCTCCATCCTAAACTACCCTTTACATGGAAAATTGTTTCGAAAATGTTGAATTTTCCAAAAAATACTCTATTTTGATTAAAATGCTACATGTTTAATATATTTTCGTGATAAACGAAATGTAGATATATTTTGAATTTTCTGGCTATAGCCAATGTAGTCCTGTTTACTCTGGATGAATTTTGTATAACTGGTAAACCGTAAGAGATAGACCAAATCTTACTGTACAAAAATTGTACATCTCGTTAAAACACACAATTTATATGAAACGATATTTTTTGTTAAGTGAATCATTTCGGAGATATTTTTGTTATTCGCCTGAATTTCACAATACTTCTTTTCTGAAATGGGAAGTCTTATTCATTGTTATCTCTTGGCCGTGCAAAGAGAACGGAATTTCCAAGTCATCACATAATGACAAGTTCTGAAGTATTTGACAATCATTTAAAGCCTAATGTATTCCCATATTCCTCTTGTAGCTACAATAAAATTAACAATAAGATAATTTCTACAAATATTTCTCTCGATTAACATGAAGTAGATTGAGGAATACGTGTTTATAAGAATAGTTTGTATAAGAGTGAGTAGAGAAAGTCCTGTGACTGCAACAGGTTGCATTTTTCCACGTTAAGAAGTGCAAACGCTGTGTAAGGGTTAATAAGGAAGAGGTTTTTGCCATTCATTTGGTATAGAAGGTAATTCCTCATTTGGCCTGGACATTTAAACATGAGAGCATCAGCGAGCGAGTTACGTAAAGATGTAGAGGTATGTAAAGCGGCGTAGCAGGGGACGCAACAGGTGGGGCGGGCGGGGGGCGGCGGGCGGCGGGCGACATTCAAGAGGCAATGCTATTAAACACCTTCATCCACTGGCTTCATTCAACTGTCCTTTTACCACAATACCACGCTATTTCTTTCACTGTTTCATGAACAAAGATGTTTAATTATCACCTGGTCATTCTTTTGTTTTGTACACAAAGCGAATTCAGTAAAACGTACTATTTGGGATCATCTCTGTTTGTTATCGTCTCGTAAGGGGTGAGGCATACCTACTGACCAATTAACAGTTGACAGTTGCAATACGGGGCTAGAGGCATGGCGCTGTATTGAGGACAAATAAAGCGTACATACACCTGGTCTCCTAGAAAAGACACGTTTTAATTTTCTTTACATTTATCTTCAAGTTCTTAATGTCCATATTGAAAAATCCGATGTATTGCACTCACATGACCCTTGTACTAACCATTCTTACAAACTCTTTTGTCCATCTTCATGTTAGTCATGAAAAAATTGTACAAATTATCTTATTGCTTATTTCCTTGTAGGTACAAGAGGAATGTGGGAATACAGTAGGCTTTGAGCGATAGTCAAATCTGTTAAAGCTTTAAGATTCCGTTCTCTTTGCACAGTTAACCCATAAAAAGATGAACAATGATGTTCGTTAGACGAAAGTTGAAGTTTTCCGAAACTGGCACAAGTAACAAGGAATATCTTCGAAATGGTTAACTCTACAAAAACATTTATTTGGACACAAATTGTGTATTTTAGCAAGATCTACATTTTTGTATAGTAAGATTTGGTCTATCTCTTACGGTTTACGAGTTATTCAAAAGTCATCAAGAGTAAATAGGACTACAGGGGCTATAGCCAGAAAATGTAAAATATACATTTCATTTGCCATACAAATATCTCAAACATATGACATTTTAGTCAAAATCGTTAGAGCCATTTTCAAGAAAATCAAAATTTCCGAAAAGTTTTCCATGTAAAGGGTAGTTTAGGGTGGGGCTATTTTCTTCAAAATCTTCGTGTCGCATCCTTGAAAGATATTAAACTTAAATACCAACTTTGGTTTTTAATCGACCTTTCGTTTTTTAGTTATGCTGTCCACAGACTGACAGACACACACACGGACATTTTTCTAAACATGCTTTTTTGGGTTCAGGGGGCCTCAAAACACATATTTACGGTGAAATCTCGGCATCAGATTTTTGGGTAGAGCACAATACTTCCTCTACTTTATTATGCATTGTAGATAAATTCAATTATTTTGTTGTTTAACGACGCTGTCAATTGCCAGGATCACATCAGCGTCGCCGGTGTACCAGAATTTCGTCCCGCAGGAGTTCTTTTACATGCCAGTAAATCTAGTGACATAGAGCTGTCGTTTTTAAGCACACTTAAAAACCATCAGTATAGGCCGGATTTGAACCGGCAACCTTGGGATTAGTAGGCCTGCGTCTGAACGACTGAGCCACACAGACCGACGAAGAGAGGTGAGGGAACTACCGATCGCTGATTGGTCGAAAAAGCGACGGGAGAGATCTAAGGGATCATGACACTTTTGACATAAGCCGGGAATTTCGTCACCTACTTAAACATGGATCAAGTGAGAAATGAAAGCAAATTAGTCCGGAATGATATTCTACACAGTAAACTAAATGTAAGATACAGCTACCTCTATCATGTGAGTTATAACTCTAACCTCCTCAAACTGGGTAGAGGATATGTGAATAGTGGATTTTTGATTCACAAGAGGCAGTGGTGGGAAAGTTAACAAGGAAATAATGACTCACTTTGTGAGGTACGGGTTATAAGGACCCTCCAGCAACAAAGTGGCTCTAATTTAAAGGTATACGTGGTCCTTCACACGATTACCGCACACCACTTACCATTTGCCTGTAAATCATTTGTCAAATCAAATCTACCAGGGATTTCCAAACCTGGCAGTTAGCTTTGTCCATATTAAATATCCACAGATACAACCCCCATAATAACTAAATCCCACTCCTGACACCATGTAACAAAACGACAAAATCCAGTCCAGTTACTCTACTAACGCTTTATATTCCTTCTAAACTTTTTTATTACAACAACAGTTCTGTTTTATTGACGTTAACACAGTCTAGAGTCTTTCATGATACTACAACTCACAACTGTTTACTTCTCATAACCTTGACTCACTCCTTTCACTGTCTTTCTTCACTTTCTCTATCTCTCATACACTAATTACACAAATACACAGTTCTCTTTTACTGATGTTAACACAGTCTACAGTCTTTCATGATATTACAACTCACAACTGTTTACTTCTCATAACCTTAACTCACTCCTTTCACTGTCTTTCTTCACTTTCTCTGTCTCTCATACACTAATTACACAAATACACAGTTCTCTTTTACTGATGTTAACACAGTCTACAGTCTTTCATGATATTACAACTCACAACTGTTTACTTCTCATAACCTTAACTCACTCCTTTCACTGTCTTTCTTCACTTTCTCTGTCTCTCATACACTAATTACACAAATACACAGTTCTCTTTTACTGATGTTAACACAGTCTACAGTCTTTCATGATATTACAACTCACAACTGTTTACTTCTCATAACCTTAACTCACTCCTTTCACTGTTTTTCTTCACTTTCTCTGTCTCTCATACACTAATTACACAAATACACAGTTCTCTTTTACTGATGTTAACACAGTCTACAGTCTTTCATGATATTACAACTCACAACTGTTTACTTCTCATAACCTTAACTCACTCCTTTCACTGTCTTTCTTCACTTTCTCTGTCTCTCATACACTAATTACACAAATACACAGTTCTCTTTTACTGATGTTAACACAGTCTACAGTCTTTAATGATATTACAACTCACAACTGTTTACTTCCCATAACCTTGACTCACTCCTTTCACTGTCTTTCTTCACTTTCTCTGTCTCTCATACACTAATTACACAAATACACAGTTCTCTTTTACTGATGTTAACACAGTCTACAGTCTTTCATGATATTACAACTCACAACTGTTTACTTCCCATAACCTTGACTCACTCCTTTCACTGTCTTTCTTCACTTTCTCTGTCTCTCATACACTAATTACACAAATACACAGTTCTCTTTTACTGATGTTGACACAGTCTACAGTCTTTCATGATATTACAACTCACAACTCTTTACTTCTCATAACCTTGACTCACTCCTTTCACTGTCTTTCTTCACTTTCTCTGTCTCTCATACACTAATTACACAAATACACAGTTCTCTTTTACTGATGTTAACACAGTCTACAGTCTTTCATGATATTACAACTCACAACTGTTTACTTCCCATAACCTTGACTCACTCCTTTCACTGTCTTTCTTCACTTTCTCTGCCTCTCATACACTAATTACACAAATACACAGTTCTCTTTTACCGATGTTAAGACAGTCTACAGTCTTTCATGATATTACAACTCACAACTGTTTACTTCTCATGACCTTGACTCACTCCTTTCACTGTCTTTCTTCACTTTCTCTGTCTCTCATACACTAATTACACAAATACACAGTTCTCTTTTACTGATGTTAACACAGTCTACAGTCTTTCATGATATTACAACTCACAACTGTTTACTTCTCATAACCTTGACTCACTCCTTTCACTGTCTTTCTTCACTTTCACTGTCTCTCATACTCGACGGTACAGTCACTCAACACTCATTAAAACTTCACTTTGACAATTATGTCAAGTGGCTATTTGCATCGATAGCTTTTGTGGTTGAGTGTATAAAATTGTTTCATTCAACGGAAAAATAAAAATTACTCCTAAAATATGTGATATTTATATACGGTACTTGATGCAGCTGAATATGGCCAATGCAGCTGAATATGGCCAGTTTGCTCCCCTGCGTGTAACTGTTAAGGTTTCCAAGAGATGGCACTAGCATGTCAAATCACGGACTATGTAGTCTCCTCAGCGCCACTTGCGGGTTAATTTGAAAACACAGTCGATGGAAGAAGTACATTTGAGTTTTGTCAACAGATAGTAGTGTTGTTAAGTTTTTATTTATTTCCTTGCATGTAATTAGTGATTTTTGTTCATATTATAGATTATTCTAAGACCTTTCCTGACCTTATTATTATTATTATTATTATTATTATTATTATTATTATTATTATTATTATTATTATTATTATTATTATTATTATTATTATTATTATTATTATTATTATTATTATTATTATTATTATTATTATTATTATTATTATTATTATTATTATTATTATTATTATTATTATTATTATTATTATTATTATTATTATTATTATTATTATTATTATTATTATTATTATTATTATTATTATTATTATTATTATTATTATTATTATTATTATTATTATTATTATTATTATTATTATTATTATTATTATTATTATTATTATTATTATTATTATTATTATTATTATTATTATTATTATTATTATTATTATTATTATTATTATTATTATTATTATTATTATTATTATTATTATTATTATTATTATTATTATTATTATTATTATTATTATTATTATTATTATTATTATTATTATTATTATTATTATTATTATTATTATTATTATTATTATTATTATTATTATTATTATTATTATTATTATTATTATTATTATTATTATTATTATTATTATTATTATTATTATTATTATTATTATTATTATTATTATTATTATTATTATTATTATTATTATTATTATTATTATTATTATTATTATTATTATTATTATTATTATTATTATTATTATTATTATTATTATTATTATTATTATTATCATTATTATTATCATTATTATTATCATTATTATTATTATTATTATTATTATTATTATTATTATTATTATTATTATTATTATTATTATTATTATTATTATTATTATTGTTGTTGTTATTGTTATTGTTATTATGGAAGGAAGTTATTGATACTTCAGAATACACAAAATGATTATCCGGGTTTATGGGCCGTGGTCTAGTGGAAAATCTCCTTCAAGATGTTTCGTTTGAAGCTGCGTGGGACATCCTCAGTGGTGTGACCGTAGCACTGTGCTAGTCTCGACCACGACTGATACAGAGCCGTTTGTGGGCGTATGACGGTTGGTCTGGTCTTTGTTTATTGGTTTAGATGCTGCGTGGGCTGTTTTCATTGTTGCTGATTGTTGTCGATGGCCTGGCATTTCCTGTAGTTTCAGTGTAATTAACAATATTACAATATTCCCTTCATTTCGCAAATACAAATGCGAGTATTTGTGTGTCCGACAGACGATAATATATGGAACAGAGGCTAACAATAAACTCAGCTACAATCGACTTGTGTAAATTGTGCTGCAGCTGGACGTGGGACAAAAATATTCTGCTCTCCTAAGTGCACAATCATTTTGTCCATGGCTGTACAAGAGTGAGTAGAGAAAGTCATGTGAGTGCAACACATTAGATTTAATTTTTTTGCTTGTCTTTTGAGTGAACGTGAGTGTATGTATATGTTGATAAGATGTATTTGGAAGTATTGAATGCACGCACGTGTAAGGAAGGCCCCATCAGACAGTGTGCCCGAGTGACAGTGAGGGCCCCTTCATAATGCATGTCTTGTAGATCACTCACTCTACGCTACGCTACGCTACGGTACGATCGCTTGACATCGCTGTCAGCCATCCTGGGTCCATCACAAGAACACATACATTCTTTATCCCCTCTTTAACACTTGATACCCCAGCAGGTCGTATCCGCCACACCTCGCCACCTCGCCACCTCTCACAGTTATACAATGATCAGGGCTTCAGAGAATATTGCCAGAAAACACAATATAAATATACATTTCATTTATCATGAAAATATCTTAAACATATAGTAAAGAGAAAACATCACAAACACTACACGAAGAAAGCGAGTAGAGAAAGCCATGTGAATGTAATACGTCGCATTTCTATTTCAATCACATAGAAAACTGTATGAATCGTTTGTGCAAGAGGACGTAAACAAGGAGTTATTTCATAAAAGAAGAGTGAGTGGAGAAAACAGTGTGACAGTAATATGTTGCATTTCTATTTCAAACATATAACATTGTATGAATTGTTTGTGGAAGAGGGACTGGAGAAGGACATGTGAATGTGCTATGTAAAAGAAAAGCAGGTAGAGAAAACCATGTGAAAGTAATACACTGTTTAGTAAAATGGATAACACACAAACCTTCTCCATAAAAAGTACATATAGGTACGTGCCGAATTTCGAGGTGATAGGTCACGTGGTTTACGAGATTCACCGTTACATACATATCCATGTTTACTTTCTCTACTACGTATAGTAAGTAGAGGAAGTATTGTACTCCACCCAAAAATTCGATGTCGAGATTTCACCGGAAATACATATTTTGAGAACCTCTGAAAAAAAAACAACACATTTTTAGAAAAAAGTCTGTACGTGTGCACGCGCATGTGTGTGCCTATGAAGAGCAACTCAAAAAGGAAAAGTCGGTTAAAAACCAAAGTTGGTATTTAAGTTTAATGTCTTTCAAGGATGCGACACGAAGATTTTGAAGAAAATAGCCCCACCCTATACTACCCTTTACATGGAAAATTTTTCGAAAAGTTTGATTTTCTTGAAAATGGCTCTAACGATTTTGATTAAAATATCATATGTTTGAGGTATTTGTATGACAAATGAAATGTATATTTTGAATTTTCTGGCTATAGCCCCTGTAGTCGTATTTACTCTGGATGACTTTTGAATAACTCGTAAACCGTTAGAGATAGACCAAATCTTACTACACAAAAAATTTAGATCTTGCTAAAATACACAATTTATGTCTCAATAAATTTTCTTATAGGATGAACCATTTCGGAGATATTCCTTGTTGTGTGTGTGAGTTTCGGAAAACTTGAAATGGAACATCGTTGTTCATTTTTTTATGTTAAGCATGCAAAGAGAACGGAATTTGAAAGCTTTAAAATATTTGACTATCGCACAAAGCCTACTGTATTCTAATATTCCCCTTGTACCTACAAGGAAATAAGCAATAAGATAATTTGTACAAATGTTTATCTCAACTAACACGAAGAAGATATAGGAATAAGAGTTTGTAAGTATGGTTAGTACAAGAGTAGAGAAAGTCATGTGAGTGCAACACATAGGATTTGATAGGTCTTCTTTCAGTGCCAGGGTCGTTTAAACAAAGTGATCGGAATATTAAGGGATACCTGGAAACCTATGAGAGTGCAGTTGGTGAGCTACAGAGAGGATAATGAAGATTCTGCAAGGCTGCAATACTAACAGAACAAATTATGTGGTCGTTTGAAACAGATTCCGAGCTCTCTGGGTTTATCACCAGCAGGTAGAAATACTGCCTGACTCGACGCTGCAATGTTATTGTGGAATGAAAAGGGTTGTTTGAATAAATAAACGGGAAAAAACAATCTACTTTGTCTACAGCACCATTCGTTGCACAATTTCAGGAAATCAATTTGCAAGCTCAGCCAGAACAGTAAACACAGTTTAATTATACCTTCTACACGACAGTTTCAAAATGCATTCGCAAATTTTGTACATAAACTCAATGTTTAAAACAGTAATCACAAAAAACAGACGCTATAACATTTCCAATTCGTACATAGAGCATTGCTTTTTTACGTTAAAATTAAACACAGCAGTATATGGAATACTCATACAAAAGTCTGATGTGTTGCACTCACACGGATTTCTCGACTCAATCTTGTATAAACCATTTTTACTTCACGTTAAACGAGATAAACATTAGAATTTTCTAGGAATAGTCCCCTCATTCTGAATGACTGGTTTGGGTTTTTTCGGAGGCTTCCCTGGGTCACCTGGCGAATGCTGGTATTTCCATATTCTCCGAATTTACTGTCCCTCCATTTAGTTGCATTAATCATTTCATTTCACCCTTCATCCTGTCAGGGTTGGAAACGTCGGCGGGCGTCGCGGCAGGAGCGCAGGAGGGGAACAAATTGCTCTGGAAATATCGTCCCCCGGATTGGTAGGCGAGGCACTGGTTTCTGGGCTCCCCATAGGATGCTGCAAGCCCGAGGGAGGGGAAGGGGGAGCTAAACCAGCCTCCGCCCGGATGCTTCAAGCAAGCCTTAATTATCCAGAATTCATAGCGAAAGTAATGAAAGTTGTTCATTACGTGATCGCATGAGTAATGCGAAGTAAATGATTTTGCCGGTCAATTTCTGGCAAGCGATGGCAAGATAAAAATCAACCCGCCAAGCGCCACCTAGACTTGCTCGCATAACAATTGTAATTTTATCATTTACCTAAACTTCCCGGGTTTTCATTCTTGAGCCTGCAATATACACTCAGCTCTACTCTTAATGTTTCTCCCCTTCCAATCTCCTTTTGGCTTTTCTATAATTAATTATTTATGTTCGGATTATAATTTCGGCTTCACCCTGCCCTCTGCTCTGTCGTGACGTTCCGACCGCCCTTAGGGTCCATTCGCCTGCATTTAATATCACCCTCTTCCTCACTCTCATGACTGGTTCTTGGCTGACCACGATTCCAGGTGTTCACTCTGTCTTGTATTTTATATTTATGTTTTGTAGTATTTAGATTTTTATAACTTGTAGAATATTGTTGTTGTAAATATTTTTGAAAGTTAAATAAACGAATAGGGGTCTGGAATGTAAGCCCTGGTTTAAGTAATTAGGTGCCAGGGTTTATTATTGCAGGTTTTTATTTATTTATTTATTTATTTATTTATTTATTTATTTATTTATTTATTTATTTATTTATTTATTTATTTATTTATTTATTTATTTATTTATTTATTTATTTATTTATTTATTTATTTATTTATTTATTTATTTATTTATTTATTGTTCACTCTGTCCGGTCCATAGGTTCCTGTGCTCCCTGACACAGGTTTGTAAGTCCTAGGGGGCATCAGTCCTCCATACTAGGGTAATTAGTAGGCTTCGAACCTTTATACAGCTATCGCGAAATGAGGCGGTCGCATGTTATCTGTCACACGGGCAGAGAGTTACGTCATTGCCCCAGTACAGTGACAGCACAAAGCACAGTGAATAGTGTATCTTGAATATGTTCGATAGTAAAACGCCTGCAGCACGCAAATCGAAATATTCACGCATTGCTGAACTTGTACAAGAATTTGTGGGTGAATATTTTACAAATTGAATGTAAGTTATACAACGTTATCTACAATGTTAGTGCGCACGCTTTACCTGACCTCCTCTATGTTGTGATCATGTGACAGACATGTCCGTCCCACTTCTTATAGTCCAAACTCCGCAACCTTTAGCTTTCTGTATTAAGGTTCGTTCCCTAGTAATCAGACAAAGAAGAATCACGGGGCAAGGTAAAAACATCTGCAAGTAGAGGTGCTAGGCATTTCCCCATGGGTGGGTACGGACCGCGCGCGAAAGGGTCAAACTTTTCCTAACTGCGCGCGCGGTACTGAATTGCAAACAGGTCTACTGCGCGCGAGCTTGTCACAGGTAAAAACGCCATCAGCGCGCGAGCAGGTATATAATATATCACTAGAGAGCAATGGATTCCAGCGCTTCTCTGCAAGCCAAGAAAAGTTAAAGTTTGGTTGTTATAAATGGATATAAGTTATTGACAGATGCCCTGTTCTAATACGGGCATGCATATTATACAACTTCATTTTTAACCATACCTAAGAATGACAAATGGGCCAGCGTTCATAGAGTCCTAAGTCTCTCAAAAATTTGTAAGGAAAATGCAGGAATGAACGCCGCGCGCAATTGACCTATCCCAAGAATGAGCGCCGCGCGCAGTTGACCTATCCCAAGAATGAGCGCCGCGCGCAATTGACCTATCCCAAGAATGAACTTCGCGCGCAATTGACCTATCCCAAGAATGAGCGCCGCGCGCAATTGACCTATCCCAAGAATGACTGCCGCGCGCAATTGACTTATCCCAAGAATGACCGCCGCGCGCAATTGACCTATCCCAAGAATGACCGCCGCCCGCAATTGTCCTATCCCAAGAATGAGCGCCGCGCGCAATTGACCTATCCCAGGAATGACCGCCGCGCGCAATTGACCTATCCCAGGAATGACCGCCGCGCGCAATTGACCTATCCCAAGAATGAGCTCCGCGCGCAATTGACCTATCCCAAGAATGACCGCCGCGCGCAATTGATCTATCCCAAGAATGACTGCCGCGCGCAATTGACCTATCCCAAGAATGAGCGCCGCGCTCAGTTGACCTATCCCAAGAATGACCGCCACGCGCAATTGACCTATCCCAAGAATGACCGCCGCGCGCAATTGACCTATCCCAAGAATGAGCGCCGCGCGCAGTTGACCTATCCCAAGAATGACCGCCGCGCGCAATTTACCTATCCCAAGAATGACCGCCGCGCGCAACTGACCTATCCCAAGAATGACCGACGCACGCAATTGACCTATCCCAAGAATGACCGCCGCGCATAGTTGACCTATCCCAAGAATGAGCGTCGCGCGCAATCGACCTATCCCAAGAATGAGCGCTGCGCGCAATTTACCTATCCCAAGAATGACCGCCGCGCGCAACTGACCTATCCCAAGAATGACCGACGCACGCAATTGACCTATCCCAAGAATGACCGCCGCGCATAGTTGACCTATGCCAAGAATGTGCGCCGCGCGCAATCGACCTATCCCAAGAATGAGCGCCGCGCGCAATTGACCTATCCCAAGAATGACCGCTGCGCGCAGTTGACCTATCCCAAGAATGAGCGCCGCGCGTAATTGACCTATCCCAAGAATGAGCGCCGCGCGCAATTGACCTATCCCAAGAATGAGCGCCGCGCGCAGTTGACCTATCCCAAGAATGACCGCTTAGCGCAGTTGACCTATCCCAAGAATGAGCGCCGCGCGCAATTGAGCTATCCCAAGAATGACCGCTGCGCGCAGTTGACCTATCCCAAGAATGACCGCCGCGCGCAATTGACCTATCCCAAGAATGAGCGCCGCGTGCAATTGACCTATCCCAAGAATGACAGCCGCGCGTAGTCGGACACTTTAAAGCAGGTAGAAATTTGCCTTGTGCGCAGTCTGGCCCCTCCGTTCCCAGTAACCTGATCTACTCAAACCTGATGTATTCCAAAACAAAATTTTAAAGTATTGACTGAAACAGATATTCAGGATTACAATATATTTAATCTGCTGTGTTCAATATACAATGCTCTATCATTTCTTCAATTACTAGCGCTGTCTTTGTTTTATACTCATAGTTATTAATGAACTGTTCTAAAACAAACCTACTCTTATCTATGGCCATGAATTCATTTGTAAGGTCCTTATCAGAAAATATCTTCTTAATATCCTCGTTGGGAATCTTCAGCTGTAGGAAGTATGGCATGACGAATATCCTAGCCAAGTTTTCATACCAACTATAACTGTCTCTGAACTGAGACCAAGACAGAAGTTTTTCTGGATCCAAGTCGTGTCTTCGGAGTTGTTCGCTGAGAACTTTGTGATACCAGGAGAGCAAACTCTCCAGATGCCTGTCTCGGAACTCGCGGTCTGTCACGAGGTGCAGGAATATAGCCAGGTCACTGGCTGGGGGGTTGTATCTGAACAGCTGAAAGTCAACTAATCTCACTTCACTCACACTATTGTCATTATTGTGCCGAATAAAGATGTTGTTCTCCCAAAGGTCACCGTGACACACAACGTTCCTGAACTTGTTGGACGGTTGAAGCATTTCACACAGGTCGTACATGGACATTCCTAGTTTCTCTTTGATGAGAGTGAACTTCCCGTGTGACTTTCCGTACTTGGGTAGGAATTCCGCGACGTTCATAAGGGCCTTACTGAAGGACTTCATGAGATCTCTTCCTGGATGTCCTTGAGCCAGCACCATCTCCGTCTCGAAGAAGATGTCCGGGTAGATCTCATCCAATCGTCTTACTGCATCGCCAGAAGCCTGTGCATACTTCTCCTCAAATATTATACTAGCTGAGTGGAAGCTTGCCAGTGTTTTGAGGACAGCTTTACAGCAATCGTAATCAAAGTGTTCGCACATCTCAAACCCATACTCTGTTAAATCCTCCAGCACGATAACACCATCTCTTGAGAAATAGCACTTGCAAGTCCAATAGTCCTCTTTGCTTGCACTCTTGAAGAACTTCTTGAAGTTTGGAGATAACAGGTCGAAGAAGTATATTTCCTTTTGGAACGACCGAGTTCTTTCCACATACTCTTTGAAATTGACATTACTTTCAGGTACTGTTTTGACAAAAAACCTCAGAAGAACTTCGTTGTTTTCCTTGAGTCGCACTGAAGCATGGGCTTTGAAATGTTCTCCCAAAAATCCCACCATATCTTCGCTATATGGGAGTATTTCTGTTTGTAGCAGTTCAAACTCCTCAGTTTTCAGCTTGTTCTGGAGTATCAAGCACCATTCTTCTCTGGACAAAATAGCTTTGACCCTGTCGCCCATCTTGATGCGTGGTCTAGATTAACTGGAACAGAAGAATTTGTTGTTTTGAATATACAGCTTGAGAGACTGAACTTTGAAACACAATGTAACAACTTGTATTCAAGTATTTACATTTCATCAGCTTCTAAATCCCTCTGCTGAATTTGGGAACAATGGCAAGCTTCCTAAATCATTCGCTCTAAAGCATGAAGCTGCGAATTACGTACGATAAGGCAGAACTTGAAACAACATTTGTCCCACGTAATATAGACACCCACATTAGCTCAATTTGATGGATATCAAGAGACTGAGACGTACAGGAAGCGTTGCCTAAAACTTCCATCGCAAATATTTCTGGAACAAAAACTGCAATCGAAAAATTTTATGCGTATCACTCACATAACTTTCTCTGCTTACTATACTTATAAAAGCTTATTACTTTCTCTACTACATATAGTAAGTAGGGGAAGTATTGTATTCCACCCAAAAATTAGATGTCGAGATTTCACCAGAAATATGTTTTCAGGTTCCTTGTGTGTGTCTGTGAACAGCATAACTCAAAAACGAAAATATACTTAAAAAGCAAAGTTGTTATTTAAGTTTAATATCTTTTAAGGATGCGACACGAAGGTTTTGAAGAAAATTCCTCCATCCTAAACCACACTTTATATCGAAAATGTTTAGAAAATTTTGATTTTCTCAAAAATGACCAACCATTTTTATTAAAATAGCATATGTTTAAGACATTCTTATGACAAATGAAATGTATGTATCGAACTTTCTGGCTATAGCCCACGAAGTCCTGTTCAATCTTGAAGCTATTGTATAACTGATAAACTCTAACAGACACACCAAATTAGTATACAAAAATGTAGATTTCCTGAAAGTACAAAATGGTATTTTTATGAAGTGAACCATTTCGAGATATTCATTGGTATTTGTAAGAATTTTGCAATACTTATAGACGTTCTCAAATGGAGATATTTATTCATTTTATCTCTTGGCGCTGCAAAGAGAACGGAATTTCAAAGTCATCACATAGCAACCACTCTTAAAACATTTGACTGTCGCTTAAGGTCTACTGTATCCCAATATTCCTCTTGTACCTAAAAAATTAAGAATAAGGCAATGTCTACAAATATTTATCTTTATTAACGTGACGTACGTAAGGGAATAAATAGTTGTAAAATAATTCGTGCACATGTGAGTGAAACACATGAGATTTTTCTTTTAACCTTTAATTGGCAAGTTATTTAGCTATATATGCCGTTGTTCCTCGAATTCCTAAGTCAGTTTCTATATCCCTTTCCGAATAGCTGTGATCGTTAGAGCGATAGGAAATGAACTGGCAATCCATTCAAAGCCAAACATCATGAGTTCGAATCTCAGCAGCTGCAGTCAGTGGTAAAGGAAGGGGAGGGCCCAAGTAAAATAATCGGTGTAATGGCTCGTTTGGAAGTTGACTGCAGTTGCAAGGATTTTGCTTCTTATTGTTTAAGAAAACACTTCTATTTATTTAGGTTATTATAAGAAGAAATTAGAACGAAGGAGCCAATGAGATAGCTGCCAATTAAAGGGTTAAGAGACATTCTCGTGTTATGGGTTCATATTGCCGGAGACTGTACAGCCCTGCTGGGCGTGGAAAGAATAGCACTGATAAATTCATAAACTTAGGCGGCCAAAAGAAGTTACATGTAGTAAAGTAAGTTTGGTGACCTTCTTTCGCAACTTTGTTCTTTTGTCGCATCACGTTCTGCAGGAAGATGCACACGGGACACTGCAATAAATCACCTTTATGTAGTCCTTCTCCCGGCCCGCACTCTTCCCTACTTCCCTTCTTCAGCGAATACTGAAAACATTTCTAAAAGTACACACATACATACTCGCATTGGAAGAGCGTGCGTGCGTGCGTGCGTGCGTGCGTTTGGCTTATGGAGACCTCTCCACTCCGGGGCAAAATTCTCTCAATAGAGGAAAACTAATGCATTCCATAGACATTCATTTGATTTATATAAAAATGGAAGTCGCTTATATCCAGAGCTCGGCTTTTGCCCATAGCAATTTGGCGGTTATCTTGTAGTACAGTAGCTGAACTATCCGGCGTTGTCCGTGATTTGGCCATTTTATAGCTACAGCATTTCAACTTATTTTGCATAGTATAAAGAATCCAAAATAAAGAAAATAAATAAATAAAAACACTATACTAAAGCATTGTTGATCAACAACAAATACCACAGGAAGAAAAGCGAGTAGAGAAAACTGTGTGGATGTAATTCGTTGCATTTCTGTTCCGATAATACTGTCACAACAAAGGACGGTAGGGGCTAAGCTATTTCTCATCATATGCCAGGCCGGCGAGGAAACAAAGGCGCGACTGTTTGTGTGTACGTGACTAACAACAATGAGTGCCGCGCTTATGAAATGAGCTCACAGTCGAGTTTCCCTCACCATTCACGGGAACAAAACACGTGACAGCAATCAGAGCGGCAGAGCCAACGAGAACTGTAGGGCAGCCGGCGTGTTTCTAGTCGTTCGAGAAAAATCTGGCTACGCCTTCGCCAGTATAAGTGCTTGTGGAGGGCGTGGGAAGTTTTTGAGTTACGGTTACTGGCCAATTGTGAGTGCGAGACACTTGTGAGTGTGTATTGTCGTGAAAGATACGTCGTAGTTAGCGTATGAGAGACAGAGAAACTGAAGTAACACAGTGATAGGACTGAGTTAAGGCTTGCTAGTCTACTAAAAGAAATATGTTTTAGCTCTTGGCAGGTTATTTGTGTTTAGGGGAACTTTTCGTCATGGCTATCAGGGTAGACATAAAAGGAAGTCACGTATGATGTTGTAAATAACACCCTGTATATTGATTCTTATCCATGTTTAATCAGAGTTGCAGGTGCAGTGAAAAGAGGACGTGCCGTGTAATCAAGAAGGGGACAGATGAAAGTTAAGTGGTCAGCTGGGGATGGTGGGTGATTCAAAGCAATGTAATTATCGTAATGAGGTCATCAGGGGCACATTGTAACGAGGTGGTCGGGCGTCACGTAACGTTGATTAGCCTTGTTAGCCAGGTGTGCATCGCCAAACGTTCTGTGACAAGGGCTGCCTGGGCGTAGGCCACCCTCACACTCAAAAAATCACACCACTTTCTCTACCCACCCATACTTACTGACTACAGCACCCCAACCAAAAATTCAATATTGACATTTCACCGGAAATACATGTTTTCAGACCCCCTGAATCAAAAAAAGAAAACATTTTTAGAAACAGATCTGTATATGCGTGAAAACCGTAACTCAAAAATGAAAAGTCGATTAAATACATAATTTTCTATTTAAGTGAAGCATTGTCCAAAGGTGCGATACAAAGATCTTCCAGAAAATCTCCCCCACGCCAAACCACCGAAACTTTGTTTTCCCCATGACAAACAAAATTTACGTATTAAATTTTCTGGCAATAGCCTCTGAAGTCATGAATGACTTTTGTATAACTGGTAAACCGTTAGAGATAGACCAAATCTTACTACACAAAAATGTAGATCTTGTTTAAACACACAATTTATGTCCAGATAAATTTTTTTGTAGTGTGAACCATTTCGGAGATATTCGTTGTTGTTTCTGAATGTAAGAGTGTATTGATGTTAAAGGAGAATATTTTGATTGTACCCGTAAAAGTGTTGAAGTTAGTAACAAATGAATATAAGGAAAAGGCTACTGTGTTGAATTTCTGTTCTTTCAGGGTGTAACTGCATTACATGTTTGCTGGTTCCGCTTTATCTATATTTGCCGAGGTAGGCAGGCAAGAGTAACGAAGGTTCGTCAAATGAGACAATATCACGTAAGATGCAAACATGGGCGGGGCGGGGCGGGGCGGGGTGGGGCGGCGCGGTGCTCGGCAGTCTGCCTCACAGCAAACAATGGCAGTTGCACCGCTCAAGGCCTACTGGCCAATACTACCTATGTGTATATAAAATTTGATCAATGGTGATTAAAATTGTGCAATTCTCATGTGTCATATAAACTCATATTTTGGATTTTTTAACATTTTTTGTAATTGTCTTCTCATTTTTACTTTCTCTACTACTACACAGAGGAAGTGCTATATTCCACCCAAAAATTCGATGTCAATGTTTCACCGGAAATATATGTTTTGAGGGCCCCTGGATCAAAAAAAAGCATTTTTAGAAAAATGTGTATGTGTCCGTGTGTTAGTCTTTGGACAGTATAAGTTAAAAACGAAAAGTCTGTTAAAAACCTAATGTCTTTCAAGGATGCGACACGAGATTTTGAAGAAAATAGCCCCACCCTAAACTACCCTTTACATGGAAGATTTTTCGAAAATGTTTATTTTCTTGGAAATGGTTCTAACGATTTTGATTAAAATGTCACATGTTTGAGATATTTGTATGACAAATAAAATGTATATCTTGAATTTTCTGGCTATAGCCCCTGTAGTCGTATTTACTCTGGATGACTTTTGCATAACTAATAAACCGTTAGAGATAGACCAAATCATACTATACAAACAATGTAGATCTTGCTAAAATACACAGTTTATGTCTGAATAACGTTTTGTGTAGAGTGAGCCATTTCGGAGACATTCCTTGTTGTTTGTGTGAATTTTGTAATACTTATAGATCGTTCTCAAATGGGAGGTTGTTATTCAGTTTGCTCTTGATTGTGTAAAGAGAACAGAATGTCAAAGTCAAGCGACTAATTTTAAAATATTTGAGTACAATTTAAGGTATGTGGTCCGTATTCGGAAGGCCAAGGGTTCGATCCCAGTGGCCGGGTACTCTGATATGGGTTTTTCCGTGGTTTCGCCATGTCACTTAGGGGGATGCCTAAGTACTTTTCTTGAGTACGAGGCACCTAGTGCAGTGCTGAAGTGCTCGCGTTGATTACTTGCACGAGTACTGAGTGAAGCAATTTCTTGTGGCTTGCTTGGTGAAATCTGCGGCTTTCATAACATAGCTCCATCATCCGTGGTTTGATGAGATCAACTAATTACGTTATCTTCCAAGATGAAAACGTAATTAAGTGGCAAAGGTATTCCAGTCAAGTGAGAAAGAACCCGCATCCATCATCTTCTCCTGCAGTGCACTTAAAACGACTATTTCATACTTACGGGCTGTAATTTATCGCAACTAATATGATAACACGTGTCACCTAACCTATAAATTCTAGGGACTCGGACCGTCGAATTATATTTATATGGACTACTTCATGTGTGTGTGTGTGTGTGTGTGTGTGTGTGTGTGTGTGTGTGTGTGTGTGTGTGTGTGTGTGTGTGTGTCTAATGCTCTGGAGTAAATAAAATCATTCTCCGTCTAGCTTCCCAATATCTGGAGATTAAATTCTGTTGGATCTTGAAACAGTTTCTTGTATAAGCCCTCTAAAACATCTACGACAAAAGACAATGGAACAGAGGCAACAAGAGATACTGCTTCACTTGTTTCCCATACTTACAAAACAACAGAATATTTTTTCCGAGTAGACGAACATTTGCAATTTTGAATTAGTGAAGTAAGAGGATATAAAGTTTGTGGGAAAGCGAAAGTATATAAATATAAATCAGTATTATTTTCAGACCTAAAGTATTATAAAATAATTTAAATTGTTAATGCAGTTTAAAGTTTTATTTAAAAGCAAACAGTTCCGTTTCCGAGAGCATCGCCGCGAGAATAGCAAGGAATGTTTAAGCCTTTAAGGCATGACTGCAGCTAAGTCGAGGCAATCGGAGCAATGATAGAAAAAGTCTACGTGAATTAATTCCTTTGCAGCCATACGCCCTGAGATATGACCAGCTTCGACAGCCTAAACCCTTAGACCTTCACATACTGCTAGATGGTGTTTCTTTGGTGCACAACATGCATAGGGCTGAGGTTACTAAACCTGTCTTGTATACATGTTTACCTAGGCAATCATGAACTATGAGAACACCAAAAATAGCGACAGTTCATTTTCTTGGAGAGTTTGGGATTGAATTGAATTTTTGTTCCATTTCTTACTAGTTGAAATTTTCAAAAGAGGAGAAATATCCATCAATTTTCAGATTGAATGTATTTTTAATTATTCACTTTACAGACACGAATGGGAATTTTTGTTTTACTTTATAAATAATTTTGGATCCTTTCTTCGCTAACATATTCATTGTGCTCATTCCACAATGAGCTAGAATCCACTGGAAAAATATTTTATGTAGCTTTTGTAATTGGATTAATATATTATTTATTTCATATATTTTTGCAGTTTTTGGATATTCTAGCTTGAATTGTGGCTTTGGAGTCAGATAAGAAGATATATTAGTAAACTTGTTATGTCTAATAAATAAGCTTTGTTTGGATATCCAGATGATACATAGATAGCATCAATTTCTCCATCAAAGTGAAGAAAGACAGTGAAAGCAGTGAGTCAAGGTTATGAGAAGTAAACAGTTGTGAGTTGTAATATCATGAAAGACTGTAGACTGTGTTAACATCAGTAAAAGAGAACTGTGTATTTGTGTAATTAGTGTATGAGAGACAGAGAAAGTGAAGAAAGACAGTGAAAGGAGTGAGTCAAGGTTATGAGAAGTAAACAGTTGTGAGTTGTAATATCTGAAAGGCTGTAGACTGTGTTAACATCAGTAAAAGAGAACTGTGTATTTGTGTAATTAGTGTATGAGAGACAGAGAAGGTGAAGAAAGACAGTGAAAGGAGTGAGTCAAGGTTATGAGAAGTAAACAGTTGTGAGTAGTAATATCATGAAAGACTGTAGACTGTGAACATCAGTAAAAGAGAACTGTGTATTTGTGTACCTAATTAGTGTATGAGAGACAGAGAAAGTGAAGAAAGACAGTGAAAGGAGTGAGTCAAGGTTATGAGAAGTAAACAGTGTGAGTAGTAATATCATGAAAGACTGCAGACTGTGTTAACATCAGTAAAAGAGAACTGTGTATTTGTGTAATTAGTGTATGAGAGACAGAGAAAGTGAAGAAAGACAGTGAAAAGACTGAGTCAAGGTTATGAAAAGTAAAGAGTTGTGAGTTGTAATATCATGAAAGACTGTAGACTGTGTTAACATCAGTAAAAGAGAACTGTGTATTTGTGTAATTAGTGTATGAGAGACAGAGAAAGTGAAGAAAGACAGTGAAAGGAGTGAGTCAAGGTTATGAGAAGTAAACAGTTGTGAGTTGTAATATCATGAAAGACTGTAGACTGTGCTAACGTCAGTAAAAGAGAACTGTGTATTTGTGTAATTAGTGTATGAGAGACAGAAAAAGTGAAGAAAGACAGTGAAAGGAGTGAGTCAAGGTTATGAGAAGTAAACAATTGTGAGTTGTAATATCATGAAAGACTGTAGACTGTGTTAACATCAGTAAAAGAGAACTGTGTATTTGTGTAATTAGTGTATGAGAGACAGAGAAAGTGAACAAAGACAGTGAAAGGAGTGAGTCAAGGTTATGAGAAGTAAACAGTTGTGAGTTGTAATATCATGAAAGACTGTAGACTGTGTTAACTCAGTAAAAGAGAACTGTGTATTTGTGTAATTAGTGTATGAGAGACAGAGAAAGTGAACAAAGACAGTGAAAGGAGTGAGTCAAGGTTATGAGAAGTAAACAGTTGTGAGTTGTAATATCATGAAAGACTGTAGACTGTGTTAACTCAGTAAAAGAGAACTGTGTATTTGTGTAATTAGTGTATGAGAGACAGAGAAAGTGAACAAAGACAGTGAAAGGAGTGAGTCAAGGTTATGAGAAGTAAACAGTTGTGAGTTGTAATATCATGAAAGACTGCAGACTGTGTTAACATAAGTAAAAGAGAACTGTGTATTTGTGTAATTAGTGTATGAGAGACAGAGAAGGTGAAGAAAGACAGTGAAAGGAGTGAGTCAAGGTTATGAGAAGTAAACAGTTGTGAGTTGTAATATCATGAAAGACTGTAGACTGTGTTAACTCAGTAAAAGAGAACTGTGTATTTGTGTAATTAGTGTATGAGAGAGAGAAAGTGAAGAAAGACAGTGAAAGGAGTGAGTCAAGGTTATGAGAAGTAAACAGTTGTGAGTTGTAATATCATGAAAGACTGTAGACTGTGTTAACTCAGTAAAAGAGAACTGTGTATTTGTGTAATTAGTGTATGAGAGACAGAGAAAGTGAAGAAAGACAGTGAAAGGAGTGAGTCAAGGTTATGAGAAGTAAACAGTTGTGAGTTGTAATATCATGAAAGACTGTAGACTGTGTTAACATCAGTAAAAGAGAACTGTGTATTTGTGTAATTAGTGTATGAGAGACAGAGAAAGTGAACAAAGACAGTGAAAGGAGTGAGTCAAAGTTATGAGAAGTAAACAGTTGTGAGTTGTAATATCATGAAAGACTGTAGACTGTGTTAACTCAGTAAAAGAGAACTGTGTATTTGTGTAATTAGTGTATGAGAGACAGAGAAAGTGAACAAAGACAGTGAAAGGAGTGAGTCAAGGTTATGAGAAGTAAACAGTTGTGAGTTGTAATATCATGAAAGACTGTAGACTGTGTTAACTCAGTAAAAGAGAACTGTGTATTTGTGTAATTAGTGTATGAGAGACAGAGAAAGTGAACAAAGACAGTGAAAGGAGTGAGTCAAGGTTATGAGAAGTAAACAGTTGTGACTTGTAATATCTGAAAGGCTGTAGACTGTGTTAACATCAGTAAAAGAGAACTGTGTATTTGTGTAATTAGTGTATGAGAGACAGAGAAGGTGAAGAAAGACAGTGAAAGGAGTGAGTCAAGGTTATGAGAAGTAAACAGTTGTGAGTAGTAATATCATGAAAGACTGTAGACTGTGAACATCAGTAAAAGAGAACTGTGTATTTGTGTACCTAATTAGTGTATGAGAGACAGAGAAAGTGAAGAAAGACAGTGAAAGGAGTGAGTCAAGGTTATGAGAAGTAAACAGTTGTGAGTTGTAATATCATGAAAGACTGTAGACTGTGTTAACTCAGTAAAAGAGAACTGTGTATTTGTGTAATTAGTGTATGAGAGACAGAGAAAGTGAACAAAGACAGTGAAAGGAGTGAGTCAAGGTTATGAGAAGTAAACAGTTGTGAGTTGTAATATCTGAAAGGCTGTAGACTGTGTTAACATCAGTAAAAGAGAACTGTGTATTTGTGTAATTAGTGTATGAGAGACAGAGAAGGTGAAGAAAGACAGTGAAAGGAGTGAGTCAAGGTTATGAGAAGTAAACAGTTGTGAGTAGTAATATCATGAAAGACTGTAGACTGTGAACATCAGTAAAAGAGAACTGTATTTGTGTACCTAATTAGTGTATGAGAGACAGAGAAAGTGAAGAAAGACAGTGAAAGGAGTGAGTCAAGGTTATGAGAAGTAAACAGTTGTGAGTTGTAATATCTGAAAGGCTGTAGACTGTGTTAACATCAGTAAAAGAGAACTGTGTATTTGTGTAATTAGTGTATGAGAGACAGAGAAAGTGAAGAAAGACAGTGAAAGGAGTGAGTCAAGGTTATGAGAAGTAAACAGTTGTGAGTTGTAATATCATGAAAGACTGTAGACTGTGTTAACATCAGTAAAAGAGAACTGTGTATTTGTGTAATTAGTGTATGAGAGACAGAGAAAGTGAAGAAAGACAGTGAAAGGAGTGAGTCAAGGTTATGAGAAGTAAACAGTTGTGAGTTGTAATATCATGAAAGACTGCAGACTGTGTTAACATCAGTAAAAGAGAACTGTGTATTTGTGTAATTAGTGTATGAGAGACAGAGAAAGTGAAGAAAGACAGTGAAAGGAATGAGTCAAGGTTATGAGAAGTAAACAGTTGTGAGTTGTAATATCATGAAAGACTGCAGACTGTGTTAACATAAGTAAAAGAGAACTGTGTATTTGTGTAATTAGTGTATGAGAGAGAGAGAGAAAGTGAAGAAAGACAGTGAAAGGAGTGAGTCAAGGTTATGAGAAGTAAACAGTTGTGAGTTGTAATATCATGAAAGACTGTAGACTGTGTTAACATCAGTAAAAGAGAACTGTGTATTTGTGTAATTAGTGTATGACAGAGAAAGTGAAGAAAGACAGTGAAAGGAGTGAGTCAAGGCAATGAGAAGTAAACAGTTGTGAGTTGTAATATCATGAAAGACTGTAGACTGTGTTAACATCAGTAAAAGAGAACTGTGTATTTGTGTAATTAGTGTATGAGAGACAGAGAAAGTGAACAAAGACAGTGAAAGGAGTGAGTCAAGGTTATGAGAAGTAAACAGTTGTGAGTTGTAATATCATGAAAGACTGCAGACTGTGTTAACATAAGTAAAAGAGAACTGTGTATTTGTGTAATTAGTGTATGAGAGACAGAGAAAGTGAAGAAAGACAGTGAAAGGAGTGAGTCAAGGTTATGAGAAGTAAACAGTTGTGAGTTGTAATATCATGAAAGACTGCAGACTGTGTTAACATAAGTAAAAGAGAACTGTGTATTTGTGTAATTAGTGTATGAGAGACAGAGAAAGTGAACAAAGACAGTGAAAGGAGTGAGTCAAGGTTATGAGAAGTAAACAGTTGTGAGTTGTAATATCATGAAAGACTGTAGACTGTGTTAACATCAGTAAAAGAGAACTGTGTATTTGTGTAATTAGTGTATGAGAGACAGAGAAAGTGAAGAAAGACAGTGAAAGGAGTGAGTCAAGGTTATGATAAGTAAACAGTTGTGAGTTGTAATATCATGAAAGACTGTAGACTGTGTTAACATCAGTAAAAGAGAACTGTGTATTTGTGTAATTAGTGTATGAGAGACAGAGAAAGTGAAGAAAGACAGTGAAAGGAGTGAGTCAAGGTTATGAGAAGTAAACAGTTGTGAATTGTAATATCATGAAAGACTGTAGACTGTGTTAACATCAGTAAAAGAGAACTGTGTATTTGTGTAATTAGTGTATGAGAGACAGAGAAAGTGAACAAAGACAGTGAAAGGAGTGAGAGGTAAGGTTATGAGAAGTAAACAGTTGTGAGTTGTAATATCATGAAAGACTGTAGACTGTGTTAACATCAGTAAAAGAGAACTGTGTATTTGTGTAATTAGTGTATGAGAGACAGAGAAAGTGAACAAAGACAGTGAAAGGAGTGAGTCAAGGTTATGAGAAGTAAACAGTTGTGAGTTGTAATATCATGAAAGACAGTAGACTGTGTTAACATAAGTAAAAGAGAACTGTGTATTTGTGTAATTAGTGTATGAGAGACAGAGAAAGTGAAGAAAGACAGTGAAAGCGGTGAGTCAAGGTTATGAGAAGTAAACAGTTGTGAGTTGTAATATCATGAAAGACTGTAGACTGTGTTAACATCAGTAAAAGAGAACTGTGTATTTGTGTAATTAGTGTATGAGAGACAGAGAAAGTGAAGAAAGACAGTGAAAGGAGTGAGTCAAGGTTATGAGAAGTAAACAGTTGTGAGTTGTAATATCATGAAAGACTGTAGACTGTGTTAACATCAGTAAAAGAGAACTGTGTATTTGTGTAATTAGTGTATGAGAGACAGAGAAAGTGAAGAAAGACAGTGAAAGGAGTGAGTCAAGGTTATGAGAAGTAAACAGTTGTGAGTTGTAATATCATGAAAGACTGTAGACTGTGTTAACATCAGTAAAAGAGAACTGTGTATTTGTGTAATTAGTGTATGAGAGACAGAGAAAGTGAAGAAAGACAGTGAAAGGAGTGAGTCAAGGTTATGAGAAGTAAACAGTTGTGAGTTGTAATATCATGAAAGACTGTAGACTGTGTTAACACCAGTAAAAGAGAACTGTGTATTTGTGTAATTAGTGTATGAGAGACAGAGAAAGTGAAGAAAGACAGTGAAAGGAGTGAGTCAAGGTTATGAGAAGTAAACAGTTGCCAGTTGTAATATCATGAAAGACTGTAGACTGTGTTAGCGTTAGTAGTAGAGATATTTTTGAAGGAGAATAAAGAGATAGAAAAGTAACATGACTGTATTTTGTCGTTTTGCCACATTGGTGTCAGAAGTGGGATTCCTCATTTTCTTCAATTATGTTTTATATTTATATTTTTGAGAATAAACGATTATTTAACATTATCACAGAATTCTTTAACATTTGTATTTAGGTACATTAGAAAGTTTGCACATTGTCACCTTCCGCAGATTTTTTCTGAACAGTCGTTATGTGTAGGTAATCGTGCCCTAAAGAAAAACAATTGCGCAGCGTTTGAAGCCGGTCGGTCGGTCGGTCGGTCGGTCGTTCCTGGCAATTGGGTACTCAACGTGCGTGAAATGAGGCAGCAGTAGAATGGGGTGTTCGAACATTTTCAGAGAGACCGAGCGAGCGAGCGAGCGAGCAATCATTTGTATTCCGGCCTCATTGCGGCAGTATTAATTAGATAGCTCCTCGGCACCAGGGGACAGACTCGCATCTGTTGCATAAGCGATGATTAGTACAACTGGGCGCTACTGTCAATACTTCACAAGTACTCAACTTATCCATTTAACACTAAAAACGTGTTCTTGATTCATTCTAAGTTTTACAAAAGTCTGTGATGAGAGAGTTTTTAGTTTCTCTACTAGCAAGTAGAAGAAGTGTTGTGTATCCTGAGACATCCATAGTTGGATACAATTTTATTCCATAAAATTTCTATCCTATTTTTGTATCAAACGCGATTGAGTTGCATCTAATTTTTTCATCCGAGAACATGAAAACAGCCAATCAGCGTGAGTAACGTAACAAAATGGCGGATTACGCATGCAACGTGTAGTCAGCTGTTGTGTATGTGCGGCAGGCATGGGCACAGGAGGAGAGGTAGCGATTGAACTTGCCTTACTCACCCCACATACTCCTGCTGAGTGACGAAGGTTGTTTTGATACAACACGCGCAGTAGTGGGTTCGTTCCACCTGCGTGGTAGTAATTATTTATACGCTGTTATTAACTAGTTTACTTATATTAAGCATATTTTCCTACAATAATTATTCTTCTTCATGTAATTGGTAAATTACGACATGAAGAGTAATTACATGGCTTATAATCGTTTAACAAAGGTAGATGTAGGTAATTGTGTTTATAACAGTAACATAACTGTCATTTTAATCTAGGAAATGCCTACATTATATTTAGAACCGTCATGTTGGCTAACTGCCTAGCAGGTTCTGCTAAACAAGAGAGTGGGAAATGCTCGTAGCAAGCAAAACGGAGAAAACTTGTAGCAGGACGTAGTGCGCTTGCGCGGTAAGAATCGCCTGTGTTGACCTTGTCGCTTGCGCTGCCTTAACTCGCCATTTTGCACCGCCCCTCATCTCCGCCATGTTTATTTTCCACGCTTGCTACGTGAGATGTCATTTCTTTTGGGTCAAAATGCATCATAGTGCGACAGACACTATTTCTTTTGTGTGCAATTCCATCGGATACAACATTTTTGGTTCAAAACGTTGCACAGTAGGACATCTGCATCTCTTCTCAGCTCTCCCTATAGGGGGACATAGACACAAAAGATCTTCTACAGGTGCTAAGTCCCCTCTTCGAACCTCGTGATAAAGTCACTTCTACACCTAACGCACAGATTTCAGAGCACACGTTTTTGGGAAGCGGCCAGGCGGAAAGGAGGTAGTACTCGATTTCTTAATTAAAATGAGGAGGTCGACTGACTTTTCCCACCTGTGGGATATGAAACTGCTTGTAACGGAAAAAGGAAGTGCTGTTCCATACCTACCGCCATAAACGCTGCTAATTAACTTGCAGGGAAGCCTTTCCGGTTTATGAAAATGGGAACAAGAAGATATATAAATGCAAGCCATTTATAGCAGACAAGCGCTACTAATAGAATGAGAACTCGACCCTATAAAGGGTAAATTAGAAACACGATGTTCAAATTGTAATCCACACGCCAGCAGAGGGTCTCTTCTTCTTCTTCTTCTTCTTCTTCTTCTTCTTCTTCTTCTTCTTCTTCTTCTTCTTCTTCTTCTTCGTCGTCGTCGTCGTCGTCGTCGTCGTCGTCTTCTTCTTCTTCTTCTTCTTCTTCTTCTTCTTCTTCTTCTTCTTCTTCTTCTTCTTCTTCTTCTTCTCCTCCTCCTCCTCATTGTCCTTCTCCTCCTCCTCCTTCTTCTTCTCCTCCTTCTCCTCCTCCTTGTCCTTCTCCTCCTCCTCCTCCTTCTTCTTCTCCTCCTTCTCCTCCTCCTTCTTCTCCTCCTCCTCCTTCTTCTTCTCCTACTTCTCCTCCTCCTTCTTCTTCTTCTCCTGCTCCTTCTCCTCCTCCTTCTCCTTCTCCTCCTCCTTCTTCTTCTCCTCCTCCTTCTCCTTCTCCTCCTTCTTCTTCTCCTCCTCCTGCTCCTCCTCCTTCTCCTCCTCCTTCTTCCTCTTCTTCTTGTTCCTTCTTCTTCTCCTCCTCCTGCTTCTCCTCCTTCTTCTCCTCCTTCTTCTCCTCCTCCTGCTCCTCCTCGTTCTTCTTCCTCTTCTTCTTCTTGTTCCTTCTTCTTCTCCTCCTCCTTCTTCTCCTCCTTCTCCTCCTCCTCCTTCTTCTTCCTCTTCTTCTTCTTGTTCCTTCTTCTCCTCCTCCTCTATCTCTTACGGTTTACGAGTTGTGCAAAAGTAATCAAGAATAAAGGACTACAGTGCTATAGCTAGAATATTCAATATATACATTTCGTTTGTCATAGAAGTATCAAACATATGGCATTTTAATCAAAATCGTTAGACCCATATTGAACAAAATCAAACTGTTCGAAAAATGTTCTATGCAAAGGGCAGTTTAGGGTGGAGGAATTTTCTTCAACGTTTTCGTGATGCATCCTTAAAGGTTATTAAGTTTAAATAGCAATTTTGGTTTTTATCTAAGTTTTCGTTTTTGGGGTATGGTATTCACAGACACACTCGGGACGTTTTTTACTATTTTTTTTATTCAGGGGTGTCAAAACATATATATTGGTTGAAATCTCGACATGGAATTTCTGTGTGGAATACAATACTTCCCCTACTTACTATACGTGGCAGAGAAAGTAGAAATGCAGAAATGCAAGTGGTGAATAAATGACGTTTATGGCGAGGTTGAACAAATGCTAAGCGCTCTAGCATCACGTGACTACTGTATGACACTTTACTGAGAGCAATCCACGTTAATTAAATTTTCCTCAGCACATGTAGATCAAGCTTCCATTTAAATTCAATTATTGCCCACTCGGATCTATCTCGCAGGTACTCTCACAACTGCCTGCCTGCCTGCCCGGAAAATAATTAATTTACTGAATTAAAAAGGCGGAAACCAAGGCCACCTGAGAGAGAGAGAGAGAGAGGGTCAGATTGTGTGTCGACTGTTCCCTATCCTTCAAGTGTTTCACCGGAGCCTATCGTACTACATATTAGCAAGTGTACTCAGAGGAAGAAGTATTCCATTACACCCAGTGGCGAAGCGTTACTTAAAGGTATGCGTGGGTATATACAGGGTGAAAGGAAAGTCATTCGGCGGACACTACTAACAGTGAGATGCAACTTACTCCACCCGCCCGCCTAAGTAAGATGCAACTTACACAAATTAACCTCAATCCAACATCAACTTGCAAGAATATTCCACTAAGCATAGTCCCACAAATTAACTTCACTAATTGTACAATAAATAACTTATACATGAAATAAAGTTTCGTCTGAAAACCAATATATTCCATTTGCCTTCTGTTTTTCAATGTTACGTATCATTCCAAGGTTATCATTTTCATCATGCAGCTGTGACGTGCTGGATCGATCGTTTAGCGCCTGCGCAGAGCTGCAAATATCTGCTGATGCAATATGTAGGTGCATAACGTTTTACAATATTTGAACTATAAAATTAGGTATATGGTCGAGCATAAATTGTCGTATGAAACTTCACTATCATATGACGCCTTCGCTCGTACATTAAAGGCATGCTCGTGTCAGAATGAGTCACTAGTTACATAAATAACTTATATACAGTAAAACTTGGATAATTCGAAGCTGAAGAGTCAAGAAAAAAATTCCAAAAATTCAGAGGAAGTTTACTAAGAGACATCTTGCGCGTTTAGATTAATTTTTCACTGATACTTCTGTACAAAAACTTCAAATTAAAGAAAAGGAAGTTCGAATTACATTGCTTTAATAGAAAATTCAATGAACCAAGAAAAATGTACAAGTTAATGATGATTTCGAGTTATAATGATAAAAGTTCCATTGTATAGGCATTAAGAAAGAACAAAGAGTAGGTGAGTTGAGAATATCTCAACAAGTAGATGTTTAATTACCTTTGTCCTGCCTTAGCCGTGTAATTAATTGTGCAGCAGGTTCTTACAGCCAGCAGCAACTTAGTGAATCTACAATGATACGATAAATTAATTCCTTGTCTGCCAATCTTGTTACTTTCTTTGATGTTGAATAATCCGTTTTTCTGCTGAGGAGGATCCACATCAATTGCGTGTAGCATTGTGAATTTCTTAAATTAAACGGCTTAAATAAAAATACAGAAGTGCTTTGACAGCAAGTTACAAGAATACTTCCTTTGTAATCATTAACCAAGCGTCTGTGGGCGGCAGCCGGAGGGTCCTCGGTTCGATTTCCGTGCCAAACCTTTATTCACTTTTTTACGTCTTAGCTGTGCAAAGTGCAAGGTTTCTTTTGTTGTTTCCTATTTCAGAAGATTAAATGAATATTCAGCGCTTCTGTTAAAAAGAATTTATGGTTCTGTAATAATTATGACCTACATTTTGAGCCGCGTTTACACTATGTTATGTTTGTAAAACTGTCAAATGGTTCATGTGAATATTCAGGTAGAATGCAGGTATTTTTTCACCATACATTATTTAAACAACATTACCTCTATGGGTAAAACAAAGGCCATTGTGTTCTTGTTGTTTTACTGGTAGTTATTATTATATATTATAAGCTTAGTGGTTTTTATTTCGAGTTAAGGGGAAATAAATGGATAAGGGGCGTTGCAATGTTTGGTGTTCCACTTTGTTTGGATTGTTTCATTTATGACCTGGTGTTGGAACCGGGCCATAAAGGCTACTTAGCATGAAATAAATATACCAGCAATATTCCACAAGACAACACAAAAAAGTGTAATTTTGTGTACCTACGCGGGGCTCGCTCGTATAACTAGTGTTGTTTGCTGTACTTTGAATCATTCATGTATGTGACTTATAGCGGAACTAAGGTTTCAAAATGTAACAACAATTCTAAAATATACATCTAAGAGAGAAGCTTCCAGTTTCTCTGTAACATGTAGAGGCAATATTGCATTTCAAGATTTTACCGAAGATACTGTGATAAAACAATTCCACAAATACCACTTCTGACACCAGTTTAACAAAACGACAAAAACCCAGTCCTGTTACTTTTCTATCACTTCATTGTCTTCTAAAGTTTTATCACAAATACAGTTTTTTTCTCGTCGGTTTGGTTGTATGTACCTTGTGTTTGATTTACGAAAGCACTTTCAAATCTTATGTTCATTAGTGACTTACGTTTAAGAAGTGTATCAATACTTGGTGAAGTGCATAGTCTTAGAAGATACACCAAGTGTAACATATTGACTTTTAATGTAGTTCAATTTGTTCACAAATATATGTTATACACACTATTCTTGTAAATGTTTATTTCTCTATCTACTACATTTTAATCGACATAAGCATTTTCAGAAATTTATCTTATTGCTAATTTTCTTGTAGGTGTAAGGGGAATATGGTAGGCTTTAGCGATAGTAAAATGTTTTAAGAGCTAGTTGCTATGGGATGTCTTTGAAATCCCGTTTCTTTGCAGGGCTGGAAGATAAACAACGAATAACAGATTCCTACTTGAAAAAAGTAACTAATTACGAGATTTGATGATTCACACTGAACTGAAAGGAGATTTACCTACAGAACATGAGTATTAAAACGGTCTGCGGATCGTCTGTTTTGCTTTTGGAGGTCTCTAATAACGAGAGTCATATTAACTGAGGGCGTATACGGAGTTAACAAGCAAATAATGAAATTGCGGCACATTTCAATAATAATAAAACGATGTGGAGAGAGATTTGAAGGGCTCAAATTGCATGAGTGGAATTGCCAACAGAAAAAAAAAATATTTTGATGAAAAATAAATTATTTGCCTTGTAAGTAAAACTACAAAATGATGTTGAAAACAAATGCGAACCTCTAACAGTTGTATGTACTCGTATAATTGAGGCTGAATTTATTGTTTTATTTTCGATACAGTTATGAAATTATTAAAAATATTAATTGATACATAATGCTTGAAACAAACTCGATACAGAGTGTGTTTTAACGAACTAAACGTATGCTTTGTAGCAAGATCTTTCTATCTCTTAAACTCACATGACTTTCTCTACTCACTCTTGTACAAATACTTATTCCTCATTCTTCTTCATGTTAATACAGATAAACATTTGCACAAATTATCTTATAGCTACAAGGGAAACATGGGGATACAGTAGACTTTTAACGATAGTCAAATGTTTTAAGAGCTGGTGGCTATGTGATAGCTTTGAAATTCCGTTCTCTTTGCGCGGTCAGGCGATAACACACGCATGACTATCCCTATTTCAGAAAAGTGTAAGTATTGTGATATTCAGAGGAAAAACAAGAAATACCTCGGAAATGGTTCACTCCACAAAAAGAAATACCTAAGGCATGAATTGTGTTTTAATGAGATGCACATTTGTTTTGCAGTGAGATTATATTATGTATCTGTTACAGTTTACAGATTAGACAAGATTTATTCAGAATGAAGAGAACTTCAGAGGACAGTAGCAGAAAAGAGTAGAGAAAGTCATGTGAGTGGTAGAGTGTATGGGAGGAGGAGTGACAACTCTACTGTTCTCTGCCGTGATTGGAAGACAGACAGACATACATTTTGCATGCTCTGAACCTCCGAGGCGCATGAGGTTTCTGAATGAACCCCCCCCCCCTACCTCCCCCTCCAGTACGTGACATTTTCTTCCCCGTCGCCAGTGCAATACATTTTCTCCCCCAAAAAGGCTCAAGGCGACGCTTCGCCCACGCCCTCCCTCTAAATTATATTACATTTCAACATTCCTACAATCTTCGACATGAAAAATCACTTTTGGTTAGGTTTATACTTTTCAATATTTTATGAGTGCAGCATTCGCAACTTGTGTAGCGGAAGGAATGGGAATGAAAGAGAAGAAAGATAAACTAAAGAAGAAGAAGAAGTGATCCAGATGGGTCCGAAAAGGGGCAAAGTTGTGGGCTGCTCTCATTCTTCACAAACGCGCCCTTAATGCAGTTTCCATGTCTGAATTACTTGCAGCTACAGTGTATTTCAAAAACATAGTGCTTATACTTCACCAATTTGTGACACCTTGTACCTCTATCAGCAGACATACATGTGTGTGTGTGTGTGTGTGTGTGTGTGTGTGTGTGTGTTTGTGTGAGCTATGGCTGTGTGTGTGTGTCTGTGTGTTTGTGTGAGCTTATGTCTGTGTGTCTGTGTCATAGTGTCTGTGTGTTTTAAATGCCAAACACTTTGCAATTTTAAAACAAACATTTTTAAAACCTCAATATCATTTGCCTAATTCTAACGCACAAATCTGTCATATACTTTTGTTTCACTAGCCTTAGTTGAAAAGAAAGTAATTTTTGAATTATGTCATTTGAAACTTCTAGTTCTTTTTTGACGTCACACGGACCTTTCTCGAGTTCCACATACACACGCATCGGAAATGACGCACTTAGAAGTTCCACGAATGTTCTCGAAACCACTTTTGTTTCTCCGGTCTCGATTGTTGACAGTCACGTACACGCGCGAGGCAGCCCGGTTGTAAACGTCTTTGCCCTCTCGCCGGCGCGGAATGTGGTGTAAAGTAGCTTTGCCCCGTTCGTCCTTTGTTGTGCGCCCAGTCCACGTCATACTATTTTTACTTTCTCTACTATAGTAAGTAGAGGAAGTATTGTATTCCACCCTGAAATTCGAATTCGAAATATCACTCGAAATGTATATTTTGAAGCTCTCTGAATCTCACCCCCCCCCCCCCCACGCCCAAAAAAAAAAGCAGTTTTAGTGTATGTGTGTGGAGTGCATAACTCAAAAGCGAAAAAAGTCGCAAAGTTGACAGTTAAGTTTAACATCTTTTAAGGATGTGACACGAAAATTTTCAAGAAAATAGCCCCACCCTAAAGTACCTTTTACATGAAAGATTTTTCGAAAATTTTAATTTTCTTGAAAATGGCTCTAACGATTTTGATTAAAGTGTCGTATGTTTGAGATATTTTTATGAAAAATGAAATGTATATCTTGAATTTTCTGGCTATAGCCTCTGTAGTCGAATTTACTCTGGACAACTTTTCCATAAATGGTAAACCGTAAGAGATAGACCAAATCATACTATACAAAAAATGTAGATTTTGCTAAGACACACAGTTTATGTCTGAATAAAGTATAACGGTACGTGTCCTGGAGGGAACTAGGTGATTTTAAGAAATACTCTCACTGTAACTTAACTAATTTTATTTAACAACTAAGCCTACAATTAACAGATTAATAAACACTTAAACCCTTTTCTTGAGTAAAATTCAATAATACAATCCCGTTACCTCTTACATTAAACCATTACCACTTTCCCTATTATTTCTATCCCTAAACCTTAAATGTAGTTAAACTGACTAAATTTTGAGCCCATCTGACATCCTCAAGTTTTCCAAAAGTATTTTAGAAAATTTGGTATTTAGATCAAATACTTGGCAGTAAATCTAGCACAGAAATAAAGCCTCTTTACTCACATATTACATGAAGGATTATCGTTAGGATCTGCATCCTGGTCCAAAGCGACGTGGAGTCGTCTAGCACTTCCACACAAGAATCGCCCCGAGCTTTAGCTCGGGAGGTTTATATAGGATCTCCCAGACAACGCCTTAACGACGTCATAATCTCCTAAGCAAAGGTGACCATATCCCGTCACGTAGTCCAGCTTGGAGAACCCATCTAACCGCAGATTTCTCACCAGCGGAACACAGATGTGAGTAAGCTTCCTTTTGCGTTCTCATAAAACATAATAATTTTCAAAGAGACCTTATGACTGCTATCCTTTGGTTTTTCATGAAACTGTATATTCGTAGGTAACCTTTTACCTGCGAGCAGACACCGGACACGTTGGGGGTCCCGTACCGAACTCACGTAAGTGTACAGGATGTTCCCAACCGTCTCCCGGCTGCTCTCTCTTTACCTGAGAATGTACGTGTGCTCGGCGGGGCACTATACCCTCCCCACCTTGACATGAGCAATGGGTACAGGAGTACCGATTGCGAATCTCTCAATTAACTTGGTGAGTTCTCATTTCTCTTAATTCTTGTGCAAATTGTAAATAAGATAATAATCTTTTTTGTGCTTATCTTAAGTAATTTGGATTGCGTTTTCTTTTTCAGGTGTCAGGGCTACGTCTAACTATGTAAGTACCTTTCCTTAAACTAGTTACAAGAACAATACAATATTTTGTATAGTGTGAGATGTTACATAAATTTCATTTGTGTCAACATGTTTGGTGTGTGATTTTGTGGAGGTTCCACCTTCAGTATAACGAACTAGTTGTAGCAAAACAAACTGTTGGTTCCTTCTTATCACTTTCTTCTTCTAGTGTCGTGGGACCTGTGGTTGTAGTTCTTCCCACGAGTTGCTCTCCTTCCTCAGCTTCCTTCGGGTCTCGGGTTCTGGCTGAAGATTTGCTCCTGCGTGATAACAGTCTCCGTTGAAGTAGCAGACGAGGACACCAATACCTTTTGGTGACCCCTAGTACCACGGCGACACCCAATACTGCTAGCAGTGATCCGACACCAATCCATAAGTGAGATGGAGTCCCTTGTTGTTGGTTCAGTGACTCGCGTGCCTCATGCACGCTGCTTGCGAGCCGTTGTAGTGACACCTGCGGCGGTCGATCGTCAATCCGGATCTCGGTTTGAAGGTCTTCCAGCTTCTTCAGGTCCAGTGGATGTCTATTGGGGTTCGACAGGTTGTGCTTCTCTGCAGGCGACAGCAAGCTGCTGATATCTGGAACCACGATAGCTTCTTCTTCCAGGTTGAGCTGTGACTCTCCTACGATGGCCGGTAGCAGCGTCATCGTATCGGAATGGTAGTGGCAATCGAGGTCATCAGTCAGTAACCCCGTTGCGTGGAGGATCAGTGGCCTGAAACGTGTCTCTCGACCAAAACAGGTTTTAGCGATCTTTAGAGGTTTCGATACTGAGTAAACCCAATAATTTTTCTTTTGGGTTTTTACATGGTACCAGACAGGCGGGAAATCAGGTCTTAGGATAACTCTTTTACATAGGGTGTGGACATTTTCTTCTTGCCCAAAGAATAAAGAGGAGATGCATGTTGGGGAGGTAGAGGAGTACAGGGCAAACTCTGCTGGGCAGACAGAAATGGTTCCGGATTTACATGAGTTAAGGTGGGACTCTGTGAGTAAGGCGTATTTCTGCCTGTCACTAGATACTGCCAAGTACGGAATCGATGTATGTATAGTTATGTATTTCCCTACCTCCTCTAATTTTGTTGGTAACGGCAACACCCTGTATAAGTCAAGCGTTCGGTCAGCTCCCTTTAAAGGAACCCGAATTAGAATTCTGATTGCGGCTGGCATCGAGTATGCTGTAACGTCACATAGTTTGTAATACGCGTGCATGTCTGATAACTCGGCCCCTGCCAAAAGTGAAGTTCCCAAGGGAAGTTTAAGTCCCACAGTTTGCAAAATCTGTGATAGATTCCTAGGCGGCACAATAGCTGCGCTAAGCCTCCCTGTGGCAATTACGTCTAAACCTTCCTGAAGCTGTATTAATTGTTGTTGCAAGTTCAATATAAACAATGAAAGTTCTCTTATCACTGATGATATCCTAAACTGATTTGTCACCCAAATTTTAAATTCGTCCACATCATTCTCTATAACTTCTCCATGACGAGTGATCTGTTTGATTTCATTCACTAGCTCATCGGTTAAAGTCTTCAGTATTTCAGTGTTATGGGTAGTTCGTCCATCTAATTCCTTAATGTATGTAAACTGATCTTCTGCTACATGAACTAACTTAGCAGTCGTAGTTGCATATTTCGCAATCTGCCTATGTACTTTGTTTATTTCCGCTCTGTCGGGAGTACCAAACAAAACCTTTAACACCGATCCGCCTACATCAATAGCTCCACGTTTTCTCCTAACATCTTTAGCAGGTAAGTACTGTTCTATATTTCCCATTTCATTTTTTAACAATTCATATACCCTTTCAAGTCTCGCAATTTCGTCCCAGTCTATTTGATTCCCTGTATCATTAAATCTGTGCTCGTCCAATTTCCGAAAAAGGTCGGTTATTTTGGTTATAGCGTTTACATAACGCTGGACAGGCACGTCGATGCTAATGGTCCATCGACTGCCAGTGACTAGTATTGTCTCCTGATAGGCGAAGATCACCCCTTTTGTCATAAGAGGTCCTTCGGGCGAGACATCTAATGGGTCTCGGTCATTACCACGTTTTGCCAAAACGTAACCTGAAAAAATCAAAATTAATACGAATTAGATTCGTTCGCGCCGTCTTGTATAGTACGCTGTTACTTCTCTAGCATTTTTGTCTTGCCCATTGTGGCTCACATTCCCTACATTATTTTCTACGCATTCGCCGGTTACTGACTCCTCTCGTACATTACTAGTGGACGGTTCGTCCGGGTTTCGAACTCGCGACCTTAGTTTCCATGGCAAACTTGTGGGTCGGTCTACCTGATTTCTCCCTTTATTCCCCTTATATCTCCACGTTGGATCTCTACGTTCCTCATCTATCTGAGGTAAATTTAATTCTTCGTCGCTTTCATTATTATTCTCATTCAAGGTTTCTACGCCGTTTTCATTCCTTGTGGGTTTTTCAGCTGCAGTATCTTCGCTCACAAAACTTGTACCAGTTATCACTTCCGGCCAGGCATCCGTCGTGGCCTCTCCTTCCTGCCTCCCACTCGCGTGACATTTCTTCAATCTGTTTATATGCACGCAAATTGTTCTGCCTGTTTCCAGTTGCAGCTTATAGCTTAAGGGGGTAAGTTTCTCTATAATACGATACGGTCCGCCATATCTTGCAGCTAATTTTCTATTTGCTTTCTTTCCTATGTATGGTTTGTCTAAGTAAACGTAATCTCCGACTTCAAATTCTATGTTAGATGCTTTTTTATCATAATGTTGCTTTTGCTTAAATTTGCTTTCTAGTATGTGGTGATACGTATTGTTGTATGCCTCACTCAATCTTTGTTTCATAGCTTCGAGATGTTCCTCAGCACTACTGAGTTCTGCTTGGCTAACCTTAGGTTCGAGTTCCATCATTGTTGGCAATCTCATCTCTCTCGCGTAAAGTAAATAAAAAGGACTGTAAGTCGTTACTGCATGTGGCGCAGATCGGTACGCCATCAGCGTGAACGGCACCATCCGGTCCCATTCGTCCCCATGTTCAGTTATAATCATGGATAGAGAATCATTTAAGTATCTATGATATCTTTCAATCGCGGAATTTGATTGCGGGTGCAATGGGCTACTGTTTACGTGTTTTACACGGAATATCCTGCAAATTTCTGTAAATAGTGCTGACTGAAAATTCGTTCCCTGATCTGATAAGATTTTCTCTGGTGACCCATACCTACAGTAAATTTCTGTTACCAATGCTCTTGCTACTGTATTAGCGGTTTGGTCTGGTATAGGTATTGCTTCCGGATACTTCGTAAAGTGATCGATGGCAGTGAGAAGATATTTATTTCCAGCTTTTGTGACATTCAAAGGTCCCGTAATGTCAATCGAAATTACTTGAAATGGTCTAGTTGCGGTCTCTGAGATACCCAATGGTGCAACGTGTTTTCTCGTGACTTTTCGTTTAGCACATGTTTCACATCTCTGTACAAAACATTTTACATCTTCTCTCAGTGAGGGCCAAAAGTATCTCTTTTCTAGTACTGCTTGAGTTCTTTTAGCGCCTTGATGTGCGCTATACGTCGTATCATGGTGCATCGAAATTATTTCGTTCACCATTTCTCTTGGCACAATTAGTTTCGGGTTTTGGTTACACCCTGTATACAGAACACCTTCCTCATCCAGAAAAACTTCATGATTTAACCCTGATTGATATTCTGTAATCAGTTGGTGGCAATATTCATCTAATTGTTGCTGCCTTTTCAGATGATACATCGGGGATGGCCAGCGAGCAGACTCCGCCGCCCTCTCCCCCTGTGGCTGGTCGAGATGAGCAAATGCAAGAGGAGCTTCCGGAGACTCGCCCAGTGTCTCCAACCGTGATAACGCGTCAGGTACGATGTTTGCTTTACCTGGCCTATGGTTAACTGTAAACTCGTACTCACTTAATGTCAACATCCATCTCGTTAGTCTTGCACTTAGAGGATTCTTTGTAGTAAGCAGCCATGTGAGAGCTTTATGGTCTGTGTATATAGTAAATTTATGCCCGAAAAGGAACATTCTAAATTTCTTTACACCAAACACAACGCTAAGTAATTCCTTTTCTGTCGTAGTGTAATTTTGCTCGGCTGATGTTAGCAATCTGCTTACGAAGCCTAGAGGTTTATCTAAATTGTCACATTCTTGACTTAGTACAGCTGAAATTCCTATATTTGACGCGTCGCATGCCAACACAAATGGCTTTGCAAAATCAGGGTGTGCTAACAATGTTTGTCTTGTTAAAGCATTCTTGAGAGTAATGAACGCTTGCTCCGCTTCTTCGTTCCAAACAAATTTTTGATTTTTCTTTGTCAACTGAGTTAATGGTTTGCTTATCATCGAAAATTCAGGTATAAAGGCCCTGTAGTAGCCTATCGCGCCAAGAAATGATCTCACTTGTTTTACAGTGCTTGGTCTTGCTAACTTTTTAATTGCCTCAACCTTTGAGTAATCTGGTTTTATTCCTAGCGCGCTGACAGTATGACCAACATAGATTACCTCTCTTTGTGCAAACTGACATTTATCTATACCAGGCTTTAAATTGGCTTCTTTCAATTTTTCAAATACCTGTCGTAAGTTACGAGCGTGTTCTTCTATGTCCTTGCCGATTATGAGTATATCATCCATGTACACCAAACAAGTTAATCCCTTAATATTACCTAATACCAAATCTATTGCTTTAGACCACGTGATTGGAGCCGAAACCAATCCGTATGGGAGTCTTACATATTGGAATGAGCCCAAACTCGAAGTGAAGGCTGTCTTAGGCCTATCCTCTTCCTTTACCTTGATGGCATGATATGCAGAATCAATGTCGATAATTGAAAAATACGTATTACCAGAAAGCATGGATAAGTTTTCCCTTATATCTGGCATCGGCCAGGTCGGCACTTTTGTTACAGCGTTTAAACGCCTGTAATCTACACACAACCTATACTTAACTACTCCATTCACTGCCTTTTTCGGGACAAATAAACACGGGCTTGCCCAATCTGACTTCGTGTGTTCAATAATCTTCTTTTCTAGCATTTCTTGGATTTGTCTCTGTAACTCGTCCTTTAACGCAAATGGCACCCTGTATGGCCTCAATCTTATGGGTTTCGCATCCCCTGTATCAATTTCGTGTTCGACTACTGTCGTACACGGTAATTCTCCTGAAGGTTCGTCCAAATACAATGGTACAAAATCATAGAGTACCCTTAATATAATTTCTCTCTCTCTCGGCACTAGATGCCTTACCTTCTCTTCTATTACTCTATAAACCTCGTCAATTTCGGTTGTCTTCCGAAAATCTGCATTTTCTCGCTTCTCCTTCAACTGTGGCTTTGTAACTCGTAACATGTGCACATCACTGGTAGTAGCTATCTCTTCTTCACATAAAATACAACTCATTACTTCACATTTAGGTTCTGGGTTCATGACTCCCACAAACCTGCCGACTGCCTGTACATCGGACTTTTGGCGCGCGGGGCTTACCTCTCTCTCCTTTCCCCTCAGATACTCACTCTCACTGCGATATAAGGTTCCCCTGTCATTCCGGATATGATCAAGTTTCCCTTTAAATGTAATCGCTTCATTGGGCTGCTGATATTTGCCTCCTTGCGAAACATCAGGCGCTGGCCAGCGTCTCTCAAGCCCTGGGAAGACGAGCTTCCGCCCTTTTTGACCTGCCAGCTTACCGCCGGCCTGCCATTCCCCTTCTACCCCTCCTCCAGAGGTAGGATAATTGCCCGCTGAGTATGGCACATCACCACACCCCTTCTGCACGTCCGGCATAACCGCGCCCCATTTTCTATCGAGATCACCATGCCTCGATCTTCGGACTGCAGGTTCACAAGTCTGATCGCACTGAGGATCCTCATATTGCGCGTAAAATGCCCTACACACTTTACACATCGCCACTTCTGCGTCCGTGGTCCTAGTATATAGCGCGCTATTACTTCTCATCCAGTCGTCATACTCCGTAGCCCTGCCTATCTCCATACCCTTTCTTAGTGGTACACTGGTTGTTCCCATATTCAATACCTTCATTATACAATATTTGGCGTCCTTACACAACCTATCATTACTCCTCTTCAACCACGCTATCTCATTTCCGTCCTCCGCCGTAAGGACTCTGGACACAACTCTTGCCACATAAAATTTATCAACTTCAACTTCAACAGGCTCTACATACACTTCGAGGGGAAAGGTTCCTTTTGCAACTCGGTGCAACCGAGTGAGTATCTGGTTTTCCGTCTGGGGTAAAATTACGGTGTTCTCGGCCAGTACCACATTCCATTTCCACTCATTCTCGACTTCGTCTAGGTGAACATTCTCTACTTCTTCCTCGTGTTCACCATTACTTACATTTTCTAAGTGTGCTCTTCCCATCATACGACTAGGAACCATCAGTGGAGTGATCAGGTCCACCCGCGGTCCTTGTCCAGGATCTAACTGCGATATGAGGTTAACTGAACCGTATTTAGTTTCCATTTTCCCATGACGTATATCAATTATTGCTTCAACAAAATCCAAAAAATCCATACCCAATATGCCATCATATCTTTTGAATTTTAGGGGCACTACGCAAAACTCATGACATATCAGTGTGGGAATGTTCCCGATTGTGAACCAAACCTTCTGTTCACCTATAATTTCAAAATGTGCACCAGTAACACTCATTCCTGAGAACTTTGCCTTCTCCATTTCTCCTTCTACTGCACCATATTTGATAGCCGAAAAACTAGCTCCTGTGTCCACTAACATATACGAGGGCGTTTCACCCCCTAAATCTACTTCTAATAGAAGCTCCTTGAATTGCGTGTCGTACGAAATGACGGGAAACGATTCTGGCCTTGAGCTGCCGAATTCCCGTTCTTCGACAAGCCTGCCCCGTTTCCCTGAGGCCGTTGCCATGTACATTGTTTTGAAATATGACCCGGCATGTTACATTTAAAACATCTGTTGTTTTCCAGTGGAGTGGAAAAAGTGACGTGTCTGCGGTTAACACTTCCGCTTGCAGTCGTCTGTTTAGGGCGAGTGCCGTTATCTCTCCCGTGACCTTGCCCTTGTCCCGCAGGTTGTCCCCTGTCAGGGTTGTACAAAGTTCTTGGTTTGCTTCTGCAATCCCTAGCTATATGTCCTTTCCTATTACAATTAAAACACGCCTTATCCGTGCGCATCGTGAACACCTTCTTCTCTTGTGCGCTCGCATGTGACCCACTTCCTGATTGACCCCTTTGTTTTTCTGCATTTTCCACGGTGGTCGCTATCCTAATCGCTGCTGTAAACGTATTAGGCATCTGATACCTAACTTGTTGGCCTATGACACCCCTCAGCCCATTCATGAAGGCCGCTAGCAACCTCCGTTCCGCCTCCTCATTGAGGGTTTTCTGCACTACTGCATCATCTACGATTTTAATCGTTTTATGACACAGTTGCCTACACCGGTCAGCAAACACTTCTACACTTTCGTCTGACTTCTGGGTGGCGTCTTGCAGTGCGGTGTAATGATATTGCGCAGGCAATTTGTCCGTGAAGCGGTCGATAAGCGCCTTCTTAAAGTCATCCCATGTCACGTCATCACCCTTTAGATCTGACCTACCTCTAAAAAAGTGCAAAGCAGATCCTGCCAATTTTGCGCGAGCTATATTGAGTTGATCTACTTTAGTCCAATTGCCCACTACTGCCATTTGTTCAATATTATTAATAAAATCCTTAACAGGTCGTCCCTTAGGATCCCCGGTGTATTCCTTTATCACGTTGGCAACGCTGACGTCCTTAATCTTAGCAGCCGTGAGGCGAGCTAATTTTTCCTCAAGATCTTTTAGCTTGTCTTCCATTGTTGCCATTGTGTGAAACTTTGTTTTTCTCTTCTCTTTCTAGCCCCGTATGCTGGAGAGAACCGAGAGCCGGCCGCTGGAGACGTCTCTGCAAGAGGTCAGAGACCGCCACCAACGGGCGCTACGTGCAGCGGCGGCGACGGCGGCGGCACGCCTGAGAGCCGACCAATACCCTGCACTGAGGGCGCGTCTTCGTCACCCGTTGTCTCCCAAGGATGAGAACCAAAAATGCCACTAATTTGGACACTGCTAAACCTCGAAATTGTTATTCCCCTTGAGCTAATTTGGACCCTGCTAAACCTCGAAATTACGTATGAGTGTGTTTTTTTTTTTTTGTAACTGTCAGATGTATATCCCCTTGAGCTAATTTGGTAACTGCTAACCTCGAAATTGTGTGTGTTTTTTTTTTTTTTGTAACTGTCAGATGTATACTCCCCTTGAGCTATGGCGCAGCTGGACACCCGAGAAAAAAAATATTAAACAAGTACCTGAGAGCCTGAATACGTCTACTTTATTGATCTGCGCACTTCCGTAGCGACACCACCCCCTTTTGGAAATCTGGACACCCTTTTCCCTTCCGGTGTTCCTACCCTTTGTTGCAGCAACACCTCACCTGAGGCGTAGTCATACAGGAAGTCAGTTCTTTCAGTTTCAAGAATTTCGTAATCACAACCTGGGTCAATGTGGCGCTTTAAAATGCGAGTTTCAACATCAAAAGTCACAGTTCCGTGTCCGTTATGGTGAGTATAAATCTTATACGATGGACAAGGAAACCCCTTAAGTTTACCCTTAATGGCGATTTCTATACGAGAGTCAGTAATCAGTCCTGCAAACTTATTTCTATGTCTCTCTAACAAAGACACATCAAACTTAGTGTATTTCTGAAAAAAATTTGTGATCAAAGTAAAAGCGTACTCGTCTGAATGTTTCAATGCCAAAGCACTAGTTGTCGCAACTACATGCACATACACAATTGTAAAAGTAACAGGTTCAATCTTCTGCTCGCAGCGAAAAATACACCTAAACATATTCCGTATGACACCTCATATGACACCTAGTTCAGATTTAATCACATCCCCAGGGTTCGAGAATCCCTTAGAATTCTTACTCGAAAAATAATATTTCCAAGGTATATTATTATTTTTTTTTTTTTTAATCCCACCGCTGCCACCAATCTATAACGGTACGTGTCCTGGAGGGAACTAGGTGATTTTAAGAAATACTCTCACTGTAACTTAACTAATTTTATTTAACAACTAAGCCTACAATTAACAGATTAATAAACACTTAAACCCTTTTCTTGAGTAAAATTCAATAATACAATCCCGTTACCTCTTACATTAAACCATTACCACTTTCCCTATTATTTCTATCCCTAAACCTTAAATGTAGTTAAACTGACTAAATTTTGAGCCCATCTGACATCCTCAAGTTTTCCAAAAGTATTTTAGAAAATTTGGTATTTAGATCAAATACTTGGCAGTAAATCTAGCACAGAAATAAAGCCTCTTTACTCACATATTACATGAAGGATTATCGTTAGGATCTGCATCCTGGTCCAAAGCGACGTGGAGTCGTCTAGCACTTCCACACAAGAATCGCCCCGAGCTTTAGCTCGGGAGGTTTATATAGGATCTCCCAGACAACGCCTTAACGACGTCATAATCTCCTAAGCAAAGGTGACCATATCCCGTCACGTAGTCCAGCTTGGAGAACCCATCTAACCGCAGATTTCTCACCAGCGGAACACAGATGTGAGTAAGCTTCCTTTTGCGTTCTCATAAAACATAATAATTTTCAAAGAGACCTTATGACTGCTATCCTTTGGTTTTTCATGAAACTGTATATTCGTAGGTAACCTTTTACCTGCGAGCAGACACCGGACACGTTGGGGGTCCCGTACCGAACTCACGTAAGTGTACAGGATGTTCCCAACCGTCTCCCGGCTGCTCTCTCTTTACCTGAGAATGTACGTGTGCTCGGCGGGGCACTATAAAAGTGAATCATTTCGGGGATATTCCTTGTTATTTGTGTGAGTTTTGGAAAACTCAAACTTTCGTGAAATGGAACATTGTTATTCATTTTTCATACCCTAGCCGTGCAAAGAGAACGGAATTTGAAAGCTTTAAAACATTTGACTAACGAACAAAGCCTAATGTATTGTAATAGTCCCCTTGTACCTACAAGGAAATAAGCAATAAGATAATTTGTACAAATGTTTATCTTAACTAACACGAAGAAGATATAGGAATAAGAGTTTGTAAGAATGGTTAGTACAAGAGTAGAGAAAGTCATGTGAGTGCAACACATCCGATTCTTAAGTTATTTAATGCAAATGTCAGTTAATGTATGGTGCATGAAGTAGTGACATTTAAGCTAGAATCTTGTGCAGTTGTTGTATCGCTTTTGTCAATCTCCAGCGCCGCACCTTAACTTGTTGCAAAGTTTTAGCATAACGACAGAGAACACCCGCTCTATTTATTTTTATATTCAAGACAGATGGTAAGGACTTGAGCATCACTCATTTTAATATTCTTGGCCACGATTTCCCTTTTCTTTGACATTTTCTTCCTTACTCGCTCGCTCGGGTACACCAGTTTATAAAACAAATTTACATATTTTAATTACCGACCTTGCGTGCCAGCAATTTTTCCGCTTCACTTGCAGAGACATCTGCAGGCGAACATATCTCACAGTGGCCGGCCATGTTGAGGTTCTTCAAACATTTACACATAAGCGTTATCAGCGAGCAAAACAGCGGATCATTACGACGTTTTACAATGCATAAAACAAATGTCAATACAATTGAAGACCCTTTCTCCCCAATATCGCCTCTCACTTTATCTGTCACTAGAAATACCAGTTTTGAGGTCCCCTTAAAAAGAAAGTATCTGCGCGCGCATGAGTCAACAGCAAGACTCAAAAAACAAAAGGTAGCTCAAATACCGAACTTCGTATCCAAGTTCAAGTCCTCCAAGGATGTGCCATGAAGATTTTCAAGAAAATTGTTTGAACATTTTAGCTGTGTCGATTAATATTAAAATATCCGGTTTTAGGATATTCCAACAAAGTGACAATTCGACGAATCACACTTTTGACACCAATATAACAAAACCGATAAGAGTCCAGTCCAGTTAGTTTTTTTTCTGTCACTTTATTTTCCTTCAAAACTTTTGCTGAAGAGCACATATCTTTTGCTGATGTTAACACAGTCTACAGTCTTTCGTGATATTAAACTCACAACTGTTTTCTTCTCGTAACCTTGACTCACTCATTTCTCTTTTTCTTCACTTTCTGTCTCTGAAACAGGTCACATTGACAATACAATTCTTCGGGATAGATAAACTGCTTCACTATCTTCCATTTGACGCGACCGGGTTAACCCAGGCGGATGGTAAAGTGGCCACGGTACCTATCCCTTTAGTACGGATTTGCCCGTGTGGTTTACAGGTATAGTCTAATTTTGCAAGCTTTGGTGTAAATGTCGGTTGATGGTGCAGATTGGTTTTGTATATTGTCACTGGCGGAGGGATATGTCTGGCCATCCGAGCGACCATTGCCCTACTGCTTACTTCGCCGGCCGCTTGTGGGACCGTCAAGCAATGCAGTCCCAGTGGACAGAAAACCGAGAGGGTTAGGTGAAGATTGTGGTAGTGCCAAATGTGGAGTACATATGGCGGTTTGGGTGTTTGAGGGGATAGCGGTAGTTACCAGCCAAGGGCATCCTTGGGCAAGCGGCAGCTCTACCGCCGTCTTGACTCCTCTCGTTGCCTCACCTCCTTATATGATGTAACCGGACCTTTCTCGAACTTCACCTTTTCTGGAATCTCTACAAATACGCCGGCCGCCAGACACTTCGCAAATACTCTCGAAACCCTTTTGTTTCTGCCGCTCTGATTGTAGTCACGTGTTTGCTCGAGTGAGTGGTGTGAAGCAGCTTGACCTTGAGCGCTTTGATAAGCGCCTCGCCTGGGTATGTGGTGTGGGATAGCTTGCCCTCCCCCCCCGACCATCCTTTGTTGTGCGCCGCGCCCGGCGTCACAATGTTTTCATGCCAAATTAAATGTATGTATTAAATTTCTGGGAATAATCTGTGAAGTCCTGTTCAATGTGAATTACTTTTGTATAACTGGCAAACCGTAAGAGATAGATTTTTATTACTGCACAAAAAAAGAATGTATATCTCATTAAAACAATTTATATCAAATATATGTTGTGGAATTAACCATTTCCGAGATATTCCTTGATACTAGCTGAATTTCCAAACTGTTATACTATACGCAAATCGCAAGTAATTTTCCCTACCTCTGTCGCGTGAGGGGTACAAGTGTGGACTTGGAGGGGCCCACCCCTCTACGCTTCACTATGGGTATAGTCACATCAACTTAACGTTTGTCCAGGTTCTTAACATTGCTTCCCCATCCCACGGTCCTCGACACTTCACTAATGAGAATGAGTTGGAGACAACTTGAAACTCGAGTCAGTTTGTGCAAAAAGAACGTGCAGCATTACTAAGATAAGTGAGGTTTCAGTTTCTAATTTGTTCTTACTTTAGAATCTTGTTGCTTCACTGTTAATAGCTTCAATTTTCCTTATTTAACCAATCATATAGTTTTAAAATGTTATAAATTTACTAAATCCGCCACGTAATTGACTGAACATAGCCCCATATGATATACTTAATAATGGTGAGACGATAATGTTGCATTTCTTTGTGTAGTAGTAACAACGAACAAGAAAAACGCGCTTCAACAATAATTCGTCTGAAGTAACCATTGTTGTTCGCTTGCACCAACCAGTTTCGGTATTGTTGGAAGACATTTTTCCGTTGGGCAGAAATTATCAGTCTCCTTTATGGAAATCATCGAGATTCTTCCTTTTTCTTATTTTATTGGGACTTTCAAACAATGGTTCACCAATTCCTCTTTCCCTTTTCACTTCATGACGTATGTATATGTGTTAGTGCTATTTTCTAAACTCACTAGAACTTCAATATGTCCCAGCTTCACTAAATTCCATCACGTTATTTATAACCTCGCGAGTTTGGCTGTGCACAACTTTGCGCCATAATTTAATCATCTTAACACAAACACAGGTAGCTATAAAACTGCACTGGCACCACTGCTAACGCATCAACTATTTTTGGAAAGGACGTATGTATGTATAACCTTTGGTCACGTGGTGGTGGTAGTGGGCAGGAGTCAGACTCTGTGCGCCTGCGCGAACCAGACAACTTCCTAGCTTTAGCCATCTGCACGTAGAGGAGGTATCTTACAATTCATCCAAAAAGTATATACCAATATTTTTAAAGCTTCCTGAAAAATAATTAGGTACTACAAAACCGTTGAAGAAAATCCTCTCTCCATTCCAAAGTACTCTTCATATCCAACAACTTTTCGAAAGCTTGCCAAAAGTGGTTCTAAAGATTTTTATTAAAATGCGGTATGTGTAAGATATTTTCGCGACAGGACTATTTGTGGGAAAAAGGTAACGGTTAAAGGGAGACAACGGAGGAGGAGGTTACACGTGAAACCCCGGGAGGAAGGGAGGAGATGAGAGTCACCAACGGGTGCGCCACAGATGCAGGAATATATAAGCCACAATGTTACGTCCCTAATAGGTGCTGAAAGTTTATCAACCCAGGATTTACCTAGTGACCAAAGAAAATCGCTAAAATGCTCGGCTAAATAGGTCGGTTACCGGGTATCGAACCCGGCATCTCTATCTTTGCGGCAGGCTGTGGCTAAAGGCAACCGCACGTGAACTTACTGAGGTAAAGTTTAAAACAAAAAAGAAGTACAAAGGTGTATTTATTCGCATGCGTTTCTTTGGTTCTTTCAACCAACCACATCACACTCCCTTTTGTGTGAAGGTCAACAAAGTGTCCAAAAGGAGAAAACGCTTTAGATAAGAGTTTCTCAGCGTGTAGCTGCTGCAGACAAATGAATGCTGCTGTAATTGTATGGTGCTTTTCTTTTCCTGCTTCTTCGCGTCTCGTCTCGTCTCGCTGAAAACGAGATAACCATCGCGTCTTTAACAAAAGAAGGTTTAAAGTGACGTCATTGGTATGTACTTCTTGTTTCCCAACATTCTCTGATAGTGGAGACTAAACCAAACCAAACAACACTATGCGACATAGCTCCGCGGTCCCTGGTTCGATTCTCGGTGACCGCAATAATGTTATGGTCGGTTAATGTTTATAGTGACAGTTGCTTTCGCCACTACACCGGCAGAAGAACCAGCTTAAGACTAACAAATACCGCCGTCCAACTGGACAGGTGCCAACATTACGCTAACAAAGCACGCGAGCGAAGCGAGATGCTTGTGATTCATATGATTTACAATTTACATAAGTTTAGCTTTCTGATTCATGGAAGATTGAACTAGATTTAGTAAAAACACACACATATGAGAAGCGAGCGTTTCTCAACTAATTTATTACTCCACTATTTATATAAGCCATTTTATTTTGTGTAATTAACAGTAAAGAATTACTCTCTTGCATTTACATATATATATGGGCGGGAATGAACGAAGGAGAAAACTGCATATATCACTTATTTATTAGCTGAACAGAAAGTATGATATTGGAAAATAACTTTTTTCTTTTATTACCTTTTTAAACCTTATGTTTAAACACCTGGACAGTTTCCGGTAACGCTTGAGGTATATTCTATTCTTAGAGCCTCCACAGGCCGTTTTGTCAAGTGTACTTCTACATTAAACAATTAATTGTAGCTTTAGTCAGTTTAATCGAAAGAGGAGAACCTAACACCTCGCAAAACTAGCGTGTTTCACTCCCTGCCTAAGGTTGGTACTTACGCATGCGCAATATCCTCAAAATGGCGCCGTTTACCATAAAAGTAAAGCTCATAAAAAGATGCAGGGTACAAAATGGTAACAAGGTACCACCATTTATATTGCTTAGCCTTTGTTACACTTATTTTCTCCTGTAGAGTATGAAAGCAAGCGTGTCCCAAATTGGTTACCGGATACTAAAGTAAATAATCACCACTAACATTCGTGCACTCTCAATTGTCGACGTTTTCATTATGCATTGGATACAGTAAATGTCAATATCGAAGTCCCAATATTAGAATATAAGTAATATTGCCAGTTTTGACTTCTCTCGTGTTCACTACAGCATTTGCTTTGTTAATCCTCTAGAAGCAAGCACTACTATTTAAACCTAACGAAGAACAACTCGATTGCTTACATACCTGCGGAATAAAGTTAACCTTAAATATTATTTAAAATCGGTTAAGGTTGCGTATCTGCTAAAAACGTCATTTCCTCAGAAATATTTGAATGCTGGGTTGGTGCAATAGAGTCGTTAGGTCCACCCAGCGTGCCTTTTATGACATCTGTTGTATAGCTTATTTCAAGTATATATGTACGTACATCTATAACCTATACCCGTAACAACCATGTGCTGAGTGTGGTCATTGTCAATTACATGCATGTGCAATAACCAATGTTGAGTGTTTTAGCAGATGCGCAATCTTAACCTTAAAAGCTACCGTTTCTAAAGCACTGAACACTTGCCTAGATACACATACAGCTGCTCACGTATTCCTGTAATCCCGGGCATAGGATACTGTTCACCACTCGTGAGTAATCTCCCACATTTTGTGCAATACAAGGTAAATACATACACGTGTAGACGACTTGTTGTTGGGCTTATGGACGCACTATCTCGATCCTCGATCCGTGCGGCAACAATCGATGTATACATATGTACGTCGATACGGAACGAGTAGAGAAAATGAGAAAATACTGGTTCGTATGAAGATATATTCATCTTACAATTACTGAGGTGTCCAAGCAATGTTCTAGACGAGTGAGTATAGATATGTCATTTCTAAGAGCCAGAGAGGTTATGTGGCAGAGGAGACATCAGTTTACGCCTCTTTGTACATTCTACACAACCATTTTATACGACACTAAATTAAATAAATAAATAAATAAATAAATAAATAAATAAATAAATAAATAAATAAATAAATAAATAAATAAATAAATAAATAAATAAATAAATAAATAAATAAATAAATAAATAAATAAATAAATAAATAAATAAATAAATAAATAAATAAATAAATAAATAAATAAATAAATAAATAAATAAATAAATAAATAAATAAATAAATAAATAAATAAATAAATAAATAAATAAATAAATAAATAAATAAATAAATAAATAAATAAATAAATAAATAAATAAATAAATAAATAAATAAATAAATAAATAAATAAATAAATAAATAAATAAATAAATAAATAAATAAATAAATAAATAAATAAATAAATAAATAAATAAATAAATAAATAAATAAATAAATAAATAAATAAATAAATAAATAAATAAATAAATAAATAAATAAATAAATAAATAAAGGATTATAAAATAGTTATTCCACTTCCAAATTTAATGACAATTTTGTGCATTATTACACTTTATTTGTCCAAGATAGAATGCATGCGCACATTTTTAATTTTTTATACTTGGCAATTATCCTTTACGCTTAGATAAAGACGGAAAATGACCATATTTCGCCATTTTTCATTTTACATATCCACAACAAAAATTTTTCTTTAAAAGCTGCAATTCTGTCTGAAAATCATGTAACAAGAATGTATTGTACCCAAAATCGCAAAAGTAGCTAATTTAAATGTCATTAAATACATATACGTTAACGCCAAATCAGAAATCCAATCTGAATCACTCAACTGGGAACAATTTGGTGTTTCATTTGTTAAGTTCTTTTGTTTTTAGTAACTATGTACAGTTACTAGGATGGATAGAAGATTTTCCTACTTTCGAATTAGTAAAAACACATTCTACATCAAGAGAGTGTGAAAGAAAATATCAAAAGTGTTTCAGTACCAAAATAGGGTTGAAATCGGATTGAAGTAAGTAATGTTTTAATGGATTTAAAATACCTAGTTAAAATAAGAGCTAATTTTGAGTTGGAATGTTCATTTAGCCGTTTCTCGTAAACCGTAAGACCCAGAAGAGAACGAGTACCTACACGTGGTTGCTGGAATAACCTTCTGCGTCTGGTTACGCTATGCGAACCAGCTCTATCTTCACCACTGCTACAGGCGGTACCGCAGCAGGCTTTCACCTTCCTAATCCGGTGGATGGGGTTTTTTAGTGGGTATGGCCATCTTCAATGGCGACTCCCACAGCACCATGGGGTCTCGTAACAACATTTTTCCCCTCCACCTTTAAAAAAATAAAAAAAAATAAAAAAAAAAAAAAATAAATAAATTACAGGGGCGCCCGCCGATGGACATACCTACTTCGTAGTATGAGAGCGCTGCGAAGGGGAGAAGCCCACCAGACATACGTACATACGTGAGTAACAGCTACATCCAATGTTCAGATTGTGAATCGTTCACAAGTAAGAGCTTCCCCATATACTAGACTATTGTGCTGCTTAGAGATAATAGTTAATGTTAAATAAAAGGCTAGTACCTACAAAGAACGGAGATTGAGTGATAGAGGTGAAGGGGGAAAGGGAGAGAAATACGAGGAAAGGAAGGTGGGGCAGCGGAAAGTCACAAGAAAAATGAATCCTTTAGCTGTTGGCTAATTGATCACAGAACATTGAATGTAGAATTATTTGCAAGTAACGTAAGTAACTTAGTACAGAAATTAGGAAAGAATGTGAATAGTAACAGGAAATAGAACTGAGAGGACAGGAAATGGAAACAAATGCAAATAAAGAATTGAGCAGGACAGAAATGAAAGGTTAAGTGACGTCAGACTAGGAGAATTAGTAAGTGAAATAAGAGTAGAAGTAGCTGAAGTATTGAGTTCATGTAGGTAAACTCTTTTTGTGTGGTATTAACCACTTCTTTGTTACTGCTTGCACTTTTTAATATATCATTATTGGCCATGCTGCTCGCACACACACATGTGTTTTTGTTTTTTTTTTTGGGGTTTTTTTTTGGGGGGGGGGGAGCTATTGAGAGGGCCTCAAAACATATTTCCGGTGAAATGTCGACATGGAATTTTTGGGTCAAATGCAATGCTATACGTAGTAGAGAATGTAATAACTATTTTATTGTTTGCTGGAAAGTTTGCACGTGTTGAAGTAATTTATTAAACCAGGGAGAGATTACTAAAATGGAAGTTGAATTTATGAAAATGTTGATGGTTTCTCCGAAGAGTTGAAACTTCATTATTCTTAAAGCGATGCGATGCGATGCGATGCGCATATTACATGCTTTTAAAGAGTCCTTTAAGCTTCTCAAAGCTTATGCTATTCCATGGCTGGTCTACTCTATCTAAAAGTCTTGCTTTGTTTTAAATCCTCTTAGCATTGATTTTCACTCACTGGCACAGAAAATCAAGTTGGCAATAGCGTCATTTCCTGCGAGTTAAGTTCAAGAACTATTACTGCATATATTAAAACTCGAGCGCTTTTATTATTCAGGGAAAAAAGGCAGATTAAGGTCTTCTTTTTATGAAGTCCTCAGGGACCATTACTGAAGTTGATGGCTGCAGAATGTTCCCAGAAGGGTGAAGATAAATCAATTTCACCCTCCTTAAAAAGCGCCCGTGCAGCAGAGGATTTAATATTCAATGAATGTTATTTTTGAAGAATTTGTTTACCACCAAGAGAATCAAAGGCTGTGGCTGTGTGGAGAAGACGATGATTAATTGTTTTGACGGCAGTCAGTCATCGATCATGTATTCATCTTATCCTTGCTTCCCTTCAAATGGAATGCCACTAACTCGCTAGATCACCCTCTCATGGGAAAAGGATACGCCGAACGTGTCACTTGCATTACGTGTTTCGTACATTCCAGGTTTTGTACCATCCACGTGTGGAGGTCGTGGGTTCGATGTAACTGCCCAATGGGCTTTTGTTCTCTCATAGTTTTATTTATGGACGCTTATGAACTAACTGCCAAGGTTCTCCAGTGCTCTCAGATTAAAGCCTTGCTTTTCGCCAGTCTGAAAACAACTGAGAACTTAAGATCCTTTCAGTTCAGTTGTCACTTGTTTTCCTAGCAAATTGGACTGAACACTTAAGTCTACTGCGCATCTAGCTGGTGATACCTCGCTTACAACTGATTTATAACAAAACGTAGCTTTACAATCGCAGATGATGCCTACCCGAACATTTTGACATATTGGGATGAAATTAATCTCCATATAAGTAACGAATCCCATGAACAATCTGTAGACAAGGGTTCCTCCTTGAAAAGTTCGATCAGTTTGCCCTCCCGCACAACATTGTCGGTGTGTGTCTGTTTTTTTTTAGGACATCCTGCACACACGTCTATTTACTATAGTCTTCCTGAACTTACCCAGTCACTATTATGACGCTATAACACAGGACCACCGACTTTACTTCCCTTCCGAAGAAAGTCATGGTACGCATTTTACGTCCGCCAAAGAATCACCGCCGGTTTTATTATTTTTTTTATTATTATTATTTAACGACGCTGTCAATTGCCAGGATCACATCAGCGTCGCCGGTGTGCCGGAATTTCGTCCTGCAGGAGTTCTTTTACATGCCAGTAAATCTACTGACATGGAGCTGTCGTTTTTAAGCACACTTAAAAACCATCGGCCTGGGCCGGGTTTGAACCCGCGACCTTGGGATTAGTAGGCCAGCGTCTAACCAACTGAGCCACCCAGACCGACATCACCGCCGGGTTTGATGTTCCCGATGTCGGGAACCAGACACTAGAACCTGGAGTGCGACTGGCGCCCACTATACATACAAAGCCCAAAGAATCACCGCCGGGTTTGATGTTCCCGATGTCGGGAACCAGACACTAGAACCTGGAGTGCGACTGGCGCCCACTATACATACAAAGCCCAAAGAATCACCGCCGGGTTTGATGTTCCCGATGTCGGGAACCAGACACTAGAACCTGGAGTGCGACTGGCGCCCACTATACATACAAAGCCCAAAGAATCACCGCCGGGTTTGATGTTCCCGATGTCGGGAACCAGACACTAGAACCTGGAGTGCGACTGGCGCCCACTATACATACAAAGCCCAAAGAATCACCGCCGGGTTTGATGTTCCCGATGTCGGGAACCAGACACTAAAACCTGGAGTGCGACTAGCGCCCACTATACATACAAAGCCCAAAGAATCACCGCCGGGTTTGATGTTCCCGATGTCGGAAACCAGACACTAAAACCTGGAGTGCGACTGGCGCCCACTATACATACAAAGCCCAAAGAATCACCGCCGGGTTTGATGTTCCCGATGTCGGGAACCAGACACTAAAACCTGGAGTGCGACTGGCGCCCACTATACATACAAAGCCCAAAGAATCACCGCCGGTTTTGATGTTCCCGATGTCGGGAACCAGACACTAAAACCTGGAGTGCGACTGGCGCCCACTATACATACAAAGCCCAAAGAATCACCGCCGGGTTTGATGTTCCCGATGTCGGGAACCAGACACTAAAACCTGGAGTGCGACTGGCGCCCACTATACATACAAAGCCCAAAGAATCACCGCCGGGTTTGATGTTCCCGATGTCGGGAACCAGACACTAAAACCTGGAGTGCGACTGGCGCCCACTATACATACAAAGCCCAAAGAATCACCGCCGGGTTTGATGTTCCCGATGTCGGGAACCAGACACTAAAACCTGGAGTGCGACTGGCGCCCACTATACATACAAAGCCCAAAGAATCACCGCCGGGTTTGATGTTCCCGATGTCGGGAACCAGACACTAAAACCTGGAGTGCGACTGGCGCCCACTATACATACAAAGTCCAAAGAATGGTGCTCATGCGCAGCAATCTGTTTGAGCGTGAACATTTTGAGCAGGTACCGTTGTGTTCATCGTTTGCGGCGATGATTATCAAAGAGAGAGTAAGAGAGTAAATGTTCATTCTTGCGTTACACCTCGCGCAAACGGAAAACTTGGGGAATTACTTGCGAGATTCTGCCCTAAGGGAACAATTTACACCTTGGAGGAGGAGGAGGAGGAGGAGGAGGGGGGGGGGGTGTACTACCAAGTACCAAGTTCAACAGTGTAACATAAATTTTGGAAAAGCCGCCCTCCCTCCGTACGTACGTAGCGCTGGGGTGACCAGGCCAGACCAGGTCGCTTTTCCTTCCTTAAATCCATACTGTCCCATGTTAGCTAGGTTAGCAAGGACACACTTGCGAACATACATAATATCCCTGTCACTACTTCCTACTTCCTCTACCACATATACTAGGCCAAGTATTGTATTACCATCAAAAAATTCAACAGAAATACATGTTTTGAGGCCCCTGAATCTAAAAAATAGATTTTTAGAAAAACTTAAACACTAAATTTGGTCTTAACCTAGTTTTCATTTTTGAGTTGCACTGTTCACTCACACACACACTCATACAAATGTACGTTTTCTAAAAATACTTTTTATGCATTAAAACAGCTTGTTATGGCGACATAAATCGTGCAATATTACCCTATTTGTGTCACCAGTGACTGAAAATGAACGATGTAATGATCATGACAACAAGATAGCAATAAAATAATCACCCCACAACATAATTTTCTCCAATGTGGCTGTAAGAAAACCTAAAATCGTCACTCTCGCGAACTAACTCATTTCTCGTTTCTCCATCCACAGTTTTCATATTCTTCTCGTAGTCATCTTTTGATTTTTCTAGAATTAATAAACTGTTCAAAATATCAAGCGGAACAAAATCCATATTTTCAATAATTTTATCACCACCTTCCATTTTCGTCTACAAGTGTTCAAACAAATGAAACTACAACCGTATCACGTCATACATCTGTGATATCTGATAAGTTATAATTTTTTTTACGTGTTTTAATACTGACATTACATAAAAAGTTTTATGTGTAATATTTGTATTGTGACAGTTTCAATCACACACTAAACATATACTCGTGTCAGATTATGTAGGTACTAGTTATGTATATAAGTAACTATTTAGGATTCAGGGGATGTGTATATTTGTGGTCAAGTCTTGATGTTGAATTTCTAAGTGGAATACGACTAGGTGCTGCGGCGGTCGTTTGTCGCTCGGTCTGCTTGGTCGGTTCCTTCTGACGAGACTTGCAGGCGCGTAGGGAAGTCGCTCGAAAATTATGTGATTTTCCCTTATAAATTGTTTTTATTCACGTCGATTACGTTTTATCTTTACAATATTTGGTTTTATTTCGATTAAGCTAGGTATAAAAGCTCTCGAGTTTTGTTCAAGTAATTCCGTAATTATTTTCGTCTTAAATTACTATATTTTAAATAATTATTGTGTATATTTTACAATCTATACGATATTCGTCGATTTCAATACCTAACAGTTTATTATAGTAAAGGCTCAATTTAACCAATATACGACTTCCTTTTGATAATTTTCGTCACAGAAAATATTGACCAACGCGTTTATCTTCTTTTACATATGTTTGATATCTATTGCTAGGTGTTGTTAAGTGTTGCATTTTCTAAAGCCTTCATTTCCTCCAATCAGAAAACTCAATTGAACTAGAACTGAAAACCATACCATTGAGTTTTTCTCTAGTTACCTTGCCGTTGAGTATAATGGGTGAAATGTGGTTGAGAAAGCTGCACAACAGTGAGTTGGAGTTGCATACTTTGATGTTTATTCTGGATGATGAACTAACTGATAATGAACAAAGTTGTCACAAACGTTCTGAGGTACATCGCATGTTTGCAAATCGTGGTTCAGAAGATGGTGCCTATGAGATTTAGGTTATGAGGCACCTGAAGGACAATACACATTGCTTATTAAATAGAGCTAGGATTTTTATGTAAATACGCACTCTTCCCCTTTGCTTATACATAACTAAAAAGGATAAATGTCCACCAATTAGAACCGTAGCTATCATATGACATGCCATTGTTATATATTTGAGCATAATGACATATTTGTACCTTGCTTTTACCTTTAGTGGACAAATAGCTTCAACATAGACTATGAAAATAATGCAGTAGACACATTTTACCTAATATTATTACATAAATATGTAATATTGAAAGCACATGGTGAATAAAATGAATTGAATACATAAAAATGTAAGTTCTAAAAATGCTTCTTTTGTTTTTCATAATTCCTCTGCCAGTTCCTTTCATAGCCTCTGTTTTTTCTCACTATTTCTATACTCTGCATGCTGCAAATTGTATACAAGTTCATTCTGCCGAACAAAATCAATAATTCTTTCCTCTTCCATGTATGACGACTTAGGTTTTACACTCATTTCGCCCAAACTTGCAAGTAAACAAAACGATATTGCTATTATAACCTCACTTCTGATCACAGAACACCTATTCAGTTCACTCAAGTTCAACTGAACTGAACTGGTGGAGAACTGAAAAATCTAATGACAAACGAATTGAGTCATCAGTTCAGTTGAGTTCAGTTCTCGGCCGGAGGAAAGCATTTCCATAAGAAACAATGCAGCCATTGATGATCACGTGACCCTAGTTCAGTTCAGTTCAGTTTTCAGATTGGAGGAAAGCATGGCTTGTTCCTTCATCAATTGTTTGAACCACAGAAGCTGCAATACCAGGACATTGCCATGCTATATAGCATAGCAAATATCATTCATTTATAACGGAGACTTGTTCCACCTTACTCATAATTTAACACCAGTTATAACTAAGAACTCATAAATTATGATATAATAAAATTAAAATGCAACAACAATGGTGAATTGGGGGTGTGAGCTGTGACAGTACTTATTCTAGCCGGTAGAGAAAGTGATAAAAAGAAGCTAAGTGTGTACAGGCTGTCAGGGGTACACGTGTTGGTGACGTGGACATTTTTCTGTGCATTAGTGCAGCAACCTTGTTAATTGTTGGATATTCATAAGGCTCCCTCAATTAGCCTCGTTATGCGGTAACCAAACATAGGTTTTCGAAACACCACACCCCATTAATTAAACTCATTTGAATAATTACAGCAGTAATTTGATTTTGCCCAATTATTTCGATGTTGTGAATACCAGCACAGCTCTGTAGATTGCAGCATTACCATTAAATATGTCTCAATTAATTTCACTAACGAGAATATGTTCAAGTTTCCAGTTTAATTAGGCTATTGTTTACTAATGAGAATCCTGAATCAACACCTTTGATTAGTATTTAGAAACGTTTCGATGCACGCCAAGGATTGTGGGTAGTTTCCTCTCTTCGTGGAAATTTGATACCATCAGGCTTTAAACAGATAGCGCATATTGTCCACTGAGATAGCTATATATTCTAAATGCATAAGCGTACTTTTTAATAAAAAATATGACGTGTTTCACTCACATGACTTTCTCTACTCTTGTACTAACTATTCTTACAAACTCTTATCTCTATATCTTCTTCGTGTTAGTTGAGATAAACATTTGTACAAATTGTCTTATTGTTTATTTCCTTGTAGGTACAAGGGGAATATGGGAATACAGTAGGCTTTGAGCGATAGTCAAATGTTTTAAAGCTCTGAGATTCCGTTCTCTTTGCACGCTAAAAATTATTTGGACATAAATTGTGTGGTTTAACGATATCTGCAGGTTTTTATTGAAGAGAGCAATAGCAGTAATAGTAACCGCTTTTTAGACAGCAGCATATTTGTATGTTTTGGCGGTCACATTGCTCTCTCACAACCCCCAGAATGTCTGGAGGACCACACCTGTCGTTGGTTTACGTATATTTGAGGTAAAATCTCGACATGGAATTTTTAGGTGGAATACTGTGCTTCCTCTACTGACTATATGTAGTAGGGAAAGTAGAAAGCTGGCATTATTGCTTGAGAGTTTGAAATGTTGGTTCATACACAGGTATATAGTTAAACCCAAGAGTGGAGGTTGTTCATTTGTGAGAGGGGGGGGGGGGAGTGAATCCTTCTCTCCCACGCAAGAGCTTGATGATCCATCACAGACAGAGAGCAGCAGCATCTTCCTCTTGTGTACCTACAGACACACTCGTCCATCTCTTCGTGCGGAATCACACGAATAATCAAGCCAACTTTTTCTTCCCACAGTTAATGAGATTTCCAACAGCGCGATGCTGCTGCAAACGATGAAATAAAAATTACAAAACTAAACACAACTCTTTTTTTTATTATAAATGCTACAACTGTGCGCTTGCCAAGCTAAAAATAATGTAATCACAAACAAGTGTTTCCTCATTACGAACCTGTGCACTTTTTTAATTTTACATTACTTTAAAGCTGATGGGCTCTTAGCACACCGCGTTTTGCTTTTATACCTGCTTCAACTGTATTCCCATATTCCCCTTGTACCTACACGGAAATTAGCAATAAGATAATCTGTACAAATGTTTATCTCAATTAACACGAAGAAGATATAGGAATAAGAGTTTGTAAGAATGGTTAGTACAAGAGTAGAGAAAGTCATGTGAGTGCAACACATCAGATTTTTTTGTTTTAACATTTGCAGTACTTGATAATTTCTATCTATAAATTTCCTTCTTACATCTAAAGACATCTACCTCAATTTGTTTAATATTATGAACAAGGACTTCATGCTAAATTTTGCAAGAATATATATCTTAATAAATTATGATTACCAACATAAGGAATAATTTTAGATGCAATAAGTAGGTTACTGTTGGCTTAAGAAATGACCAGCAAACATTTCGTTAATGTACCTTAATGCAGCGCAGAGAGAGTTTCCATTTTACTCTATTATGGACAGTTGTTAGCCAAGTGAAGCCTAGGACAAGACATACCGTAATATTTCCTAGTGTTGTCTAGGAAAGAGATTCTTTTCATCTGTTATGTAGATGTGATATCTAGCGAAGCTTGGCCAGCTTGCTCGATACGTACCGTACTGGAACCTCTCTTCTAAGTTGTGGGCTTGAGACCGAACTTTCTGACTTACTATAAGGAAGTGAATGTGCCTACGTAATAACGTGCACGTGTTGAGATGGCAAGATAACCCACTGGTAAAATGGAAAGAGACGCGATAAAGTTTAAAGGACCGCAAGTAGAAGGAAATATGTGCAGGGGGAACAAGGAATAAAGAAGACGAGATTGGGAAGAAAGCGGAACGGGATTACAGTAATTGAATTCGTCTGTATTGCCAGTCACAGCTGCTGCAAATCGCACTACAGCTATAAATGTTATTATCGTAACCAAAACACCAACTGACTTGGAGAAAATTTCCTTACAGATTCCAGCTTCATTCTTTAAACATGTTACTGAACCAGGCTACTTACGTTACATACGTTAAACCATTATTGAGTGCATTGTTTTTAACATGTGTTGCACTCACATGTAGATCTCTTTAAAGCACACAGTTTTTGTAGCCTTAACCATTTCCGAAATATTTCTTGCTACTGGTGTGAACTTACAGATACTTATACTTTTCTCAAATGGGAGGTCGTTATTCATTTTTTATCTCTTGGTTATGCAAAGAGAATGGCTACAATAGAGAAAGTCGTATGAGTGCACACTTTAAGATTTGTTATTGTTTCTTATGATGTCATACATAAATTAGATATATAACTTTACGGTCAGCATACAACGTTCAGTTGCTAAACGTTTGACAATCACTATTCCCTTTGTATCTATAAGACAGTGTGTAACTTATCTAGTTCTGCAAAGATTAATCTCGGTAAAAATTAAGTAAATGGAAAAATATAAACGTTTTGAAGAATGCTTAGTAAAATCTATATAAAAATAAAATGTTAGTTGTTGCACTCAATACATATACTCAGACTTTCTCTACTCACTCGTGTACTAACCATTCTTACAAACACTTATTCCTATATCTTCTTCGTGTTAGTTGAGATAAACATTTGTAGAAACTATATTATTCCTTATTTCCTTGTAGGTACAAGGGGAATATTAGAATACAGTAGGCTTTGTGCGATAGTCAAATCTTTTAAAACTTTGAGATCCCGTTCTCTTTGCACACTTAACATATAAAAAGGAACAACAATGTTGTATTTGACGAAAGTAACTTTTCCGAAACTGTCACAAACAACAAGGAATATCTCCGAAATAGTTCACTGTACAAAAAAAATTTATTCAGACATAAACTATGTTTAAGAGGTAGAACCGGAACTTAAAAATTCAATGCCACAACTGGGATTTGAACCACAGACCTTCCAGTTCTACCTCTTAAACTTTGCCCACACACGGCTTGTGTGTTTAAAAACACCAACAGTAAGTTTGTTGGCATAAATAAATCATAAACTATGTGTTTTAGCAAGATCTACATTTAAATGGTTAGAGCCATTTTCAAGAAAATCAAAATTTTCGAAAAATGTTCCATTTAAAGGTTAGTTCAGGGTGGGGTATTTTCTTGAACAACTACGTGCCGTATCCTTGAAAGATATTAAGCTTAAATACCAACTTGGTTTTTAACCGACTTCTCGTTTTTGAGTTATGCTAAACATATATTTCGGGTGAAATCTCGACATCGAATTTTTGTGTGAAATACGATACTTCCCCTACTTACTATACGTAGTAGAGAAAGCAAAAATAAAATTGGCAATATGTCACCACTCCTTTATCATATACTTCTGGAATTAACAGAACTTCAAAAGATGAGTTATTCATGACTTTTCCATTTATTGTCAAAATAAGTCCGTTACTCACAAAATTATATTAAATAGCTAATTGTATTTCACCGTAGTCGTGAAGATAGCTTTGACGAGTGGGAGGTCAGGAATATTGACACAGCTGGAAAAGAACACCAGCCCTCCCCTCATTACTTGTAGTGAATACGTGTAGTAATCGTATTAACATTCAGTCCTACTCTGTTACAGATAATGTATTATGTAAGTTACCTCTTTTATGTTTCAGGATACATGAATTTGTTATATTTGAGTCGACCATCACGTGAAATCGTTACACTCATACCCCTAACGTTGAGAGTGCAATTTTCTTAAGCATAAAAATATTGCATTTTTTACCAAAATATCTAGTCGTGTCCTTAAAAAATAATTATGTAGCAGATGTGTTGTGTAAAAGTGCTTCAAATCATGATTCCGTGTTTTTGCCTGTTATAATGGCATCTCATTAAAAACTCAATTTAGCAAGTATTCATTTTGTTGCCCCCTGGTGATAATTCAATCAGTTGCATGAACAGTGGGGGCTAATGACTCGCCTGTCGAAGTGCTGAGTAAACCCTCGCTCGCTCGCTCGTCAGCTCAATAAGATGCATTGCATGCAGCAGAACGCTTCGTCGCAGTCAAGTGTTTGACCTTTTGACATGCGTTTCAAACTGTTCTGTTTCGGTCACAACTTATTGCAGACAAGAGAAAACACGCATTTCAAAAATACATTGCACCTTTTTTACGGCACGTACTTTTTCAAGAAAATACCCCACCCTAAACTAATCTTTAAATGGAACATTTTTCGAAAATTTTGATTTTCTTGAAAATTGCTCTAACCATTTAAATGCAGATCTTGCTAAAACACACAGTTTATGTCTGAATAAAATGTTTTGTACAGTGAACCATTTCGGAGATATTCCTTGTTGTTTGTGACAGTTTCGGAAAAGTTACTTTCGTCAAATACAACATTGTTGTTCCTTTTTGTATGTTAAGTGTGCAAAGAGAACGGGATCTCAAAGCTTTAAAACATTTGACTATCGCACAAAGCCTACTGTATTCCCATATTCCCCTTGTACCTACAAGGAAATAAGCAATAAGATAATTTCTACAAATGTTTATCTAAGTAACACGAAGAAGATATAGGAATAAGAGTTTGTAAGAATGGTTAGTACAAGAGTAGAGAAAGTCATGAGATTTTTGAAAAAGCAACAATGGTTTCCCCAGCGTGTCTGTATGGGGCACACCATTAAGGTCTGTTCCTACATAAAGATGAAGTACGCACGTGATGTTTTTGTAAATGCCCTTCAATCGCGTTATCTGTTTAACTCTAGCAACGTAACCACTTTAAACGAGAGAAGCCCTAGGGATTGTGGATAAGGTGTTGAGGAGAAGGGATAGATGGTCCCAAGGGGAAACTGCTGCAATCTTTTTGTTACGAGCAGTGTGTAAATGTAAGAAGAGCATGTGTCTGGAATGGTGCCTGGCTGGCTGGCTTGCTTCTCTCCCTTGCGCTAAATGACAGTAAAGGAGCTGGAGCAATGGTTACTGCCGTGTTTCGGTTCGTTCAGGTCAATTCCGAGCTACTGTTGTGGTAACTACAAGTCCTAGTGCAACAACGCACTAAACGCACGCCTTGCCCACCAATCTACATCAGCAGCTAATAACTTCTTATGTACATGTTCCACGCCTCTAACGATTTCGATCAAATTCTCTGTTCAGATAAGGTTTTGCTTATCTGTTGTCACATTTGTCGGTTTGTCACAATAATAATAATAATAATAATAATAATAATAATAATAATAATAATAATAATAATAATAATAATAATAATAATAATAATAATAATAATAATAATAATAATAATAATAATAATAATAATAATAATAATAATAATAATAATAATAATAATAATAATAATAATAATAATAATAATAATAATAATAATAATAATAATAATAATAATAATAATAATAATAATAATAATAATAATAATAATAATAATAATAATAATAATAATAATAATAATAATAATAATAATAATAATAATAATAATAATAATAATAATAATAATAATAATAATAATAATAATAATAATAATAATAATAATAATAATAATAATAATAATAATAATAATAATAATAATACAAGGGATTAATACAAACGTGCTGGTATAAAATACGTTCCGCTGTATCTATTTTAAAACTGTTTATCTCGACTTCTTCTTCTTCTGGAATAGAAGCATTGATTAAAGGAAGACAGTGAAATGTTTGTATTATAAAGGATAAAAGAAATACTGGCAAATCAAAATGGGATACGAAATTTCAGAGAAGTCGAGATGAGATGAAAAGAAACAGAATCGGAATGTTTGCAAACAGACATCAATATTGGGAATAAAAGATTTGTGGAGACAGACCACAGGAAAAGTTGAAAGATCAAAAACATCTCTGCGAACTGCAGACAGCAGATTTCAAAGGATATAAAGAGGAAACGCTCAAGATAAGAACTGCGATGCTAAACACTGAAATTCAGGAAGTTCTAACCAATGTCAAACATAAACTTACTTCCCTCTAAGTTCATAATGGAAAAATTGTCTCTTTGGGCTCTGCTTAGTACGCAGAAGTTGGAGTGTTATGTATACTCCTTGCAATCAAATATAACTGCGTTTTGCTTTGATACTCTGTGGAGTGCAGCAATTATTTGTATTCTATGGAGTAACTCTAACAACACTAATAGCTAGAAGTCAACAACTTCTTTTGAAGCTTTTTATAACTGCAATGCATTCATATTAATGCATATGGCTATCATGCATGAAACCCAAGAGAAAAATGTGGCACTAAGAAAATCTCACGCGTTGCACTCATATGACCTTCTCTACTCTTGTACTAACCATTCTTACAAACTCTTATTCCTATATCTTCTTCGTGTTAGTTGAGATAAACATTTGTACAAATTATCTTATTAATAATTTCCCTCCAGGTACAAGGGGAATATGGGAATACAATAGGTTTTGAGTAACAGGCAAATATTTTAAAGCTAGTCGCTATATGATGACTTTGAAATTCGATTTTCCTTGCACGGCCAGGACATGAAAAACTGTATAACAACCTTTCCGAAATGGTTCACTCGACGAAAAACTGCGTTTTGGGATAAATTGTGTCTAATGAGATTTATTTTTTGTATAGTAAGATTTTGTCTATATCTTACGGTTTACCAGTTATGCAAAAGTCATCCAGAGTAAACAGTACTACATGGGTTATAGACAGAAATTTAAAATATGCATTTAATGTGTCATAAAAGCATCTTAAATATACATTTTGATCAAAATAGATCCATTTTTGAGAAAATAAAAATTTTGGACAAATTCTCCATGTAGTTTAAGGTGGAGGAATTTTTTCAAAATCTTGGTTTCATATTCTTGAAAGCTATTAAACTTAAATTCCACCTTTGGTTTTTAACCGACTTTTCGTTTTTGAGTTATCTGTCCAAAGAAACACACACACACACGCGCGCGCGCGCGGACCATTATCTAAAAATGACGTTTTTGGATTCGGGGTTCTCAAAACATATTTCTGGTGAAATCTCGACATCGAAATTTTGGGTCTATACAATACTTCCCCTACTTGCTATACGTAGTAGAGAAAGTAAAAAATGCTATAGTATGTGTCTTCATTTGTTTAACTATAATGAAGTAAAATGGCTGAAGAAAGGGAAAGTGGCAGTTGGGCCGTTTTACTTGTGTGATGGGTAATCGAGATTCTAGAGCGGGACCCTGGTGGTCATTTGATGCGATTCAGCCCCAGGATGTGCACGTGGATTTCCTTCCAAGAGGTTACGTTTACAGGGAAAAGAATAGCTACTTAGCACGCGTCCCCTGAATACTGAGTCTATTGCCCGGCCACTAACTGAAGCTTCGTCAACGCACAATACCTACCTATTTTACATTACTATAATAAGTACAGCAAATATTGCATTCCATCCAGAAATTCTATAGCAAGATGTCACCGAAAATGTACGTAATTTCCTCCATTTCGTTATAGTACCTGGGCGACCGAGCTTCGCTTCTCTTTTTGTGAAATCTTGTTTTTTGTGGGAGAAGATACTTATTTAGATAAACCTGAAAGGCAAAACGTTAACTAAATAAAACTACTTGTCGCAATTGTTAAGAGTAATGTCCGAGATACAAGAGATAAAGAAATACATAAAAATGTTTCATAAACACCACCATTTCAGCTGTAAAACGTGTACTCCTGAAAGCAGGCCTCCCCGTAGATATCCACCCAGTTTGAGGTTTTCGTCGAGCATTTGTTCCATTATGGAGTTCAGTTCTTTGCTGCTGTGATTGACTCCAGGACGTTAACACGTTGACCAAGGTCCTTCATACTTCCATCGAGTTCTTCCATGCCTTCCTTAACCCCGGCCAGTCGCTCGTTAGTATTCTTCGATAGACCTGTCTTCATATTGGAATTCCCGTCTTCATCTTTTCCGTTTCGGAGTTTACATTTTCAATTTGCCTTCCATTTTTGTTCCCATATTTTCTATTCCGTAGTTTACATTTTTCCAATTCGGTTTTCATATTTGTTTCCTCTGCGGCATTCCGGAATTCATTTCATTTCCCATTATGTCCATCTTGGCTAACATTTGTTTCATCAACTGTGCCATATCGTGCTTTTCGTCGCACTCCGGACACCAATTGTGATTACTTTACTTTTTTTTAAACTATTTCTTTATTTTTTATTAAAACACCGGAGCGACACTAAGCAAAAGCAATGTTGAAGAATAACAAATACTACAGAAAGAAAAGCTGGTTGATAAAGCCATGTGAATGTACTACGCATTTATGTTTCAAACATATAGAAAATTGTATGAATTGTTCGTAATTGTTCGTCATCGAAGCGGGAGTAGTGAACGAAATGTGATTGTGTTTTACTAAAGAAAAATGAGTAGAAAAACCATGTGAATGTTATACGATGCACTTATATTTCAAGTGTATGGAAAAATGTATGGATTGTTTGCAGAAGAGGGAGTAGTATGTTAGGTAAAAGAAAAGGGAGTAGAGAAAACCATGTGAACGTAATACATTGCGTGGTAAAATGGATTGCATAAAATCCTGCGCCATGAAAGAAATTAGATATGTCACTTTTCATGGCGATCAGTCAACCTGTTTTGGGATTTAATCACTCTTCAACATAAGATATGTATAGGTCTTGGTATGTATGAAGTTGATAAACCATAGGGAATAACATGTGAATTGTTACGTAAAACGAAAGTGAGTAGAGAAAGTAGTATGAATGTAATACGTTGTATTTGTTTCAAACATATAGCAAATTGTATGAATTATATGTTGAAGGGCGAAGAGCGAAAGAAGACTGATTGTGTCTCGTAAAGGAAGAATTAGTAGAGGAAGTCGTGTGAATGTAATACGCTGCATTTATATTTCAATCATAGAATATTATATGAATTGTATGTTGAAGGGCAAACAGAGGATACATGAATGCGCTACGTAAAAGAAAAGCGAGTAGAAAACCATTTGAAAGTAATATATTGTGTAGTAAAATTGTTACCATAAAAACTCTCCATGGAAAAAAATACATATACGTGGCGAATTTCGCGGTGATCGGTTAAGCGGTTTTCGAGATTAACAGATATATACAAACATTCAAGTTGTATAGATGATATGAATTGTTTGTAGAAGAGTGAGTGGAGAAAGACATGTGAAGGTGTTACCTAAAAGTGAGTAGAGTAAACACTGTGAATGTCACATACAGCATTTCTATATCAAACATGCACAAAATTGTATGACTTATTTCTAGAAGAGTAAGTAGAGAAACAGTTATGAGTGTGTTACCCAAAAGTAAGTAGAGAAAACAGTATGAATGTAATACGTAGCATTTCTATTTCAAAAATGCACGAAATTGTATGACTTACTTGTAGAAGAGTGAATAGAGAGAGTTGTGAATGTGTTACCTAAGAGTGAGTAGAGAAAACAGTATGAATATGATATGTAGCATTTCTATTTCAAACATACAAAAAATTGCATGATTTCGTTATAGAAGAGTATAGAAAGAGATGTGAACGTGATACCTAATAGTGAAAGGAGAAAATAGTGTGAATGTAATAGCATTTCTATTTAAAATATACAGAACATGGCATGACTAATTTTAAAAGTGGGGATAAAAGTGTTTTATTGGTGCAAAATCACGTTCTTTTATGGAAAATTATTTATAGAAGGGTGAGTAGAGAATGAGCTGTAAATGTGATACCTAAAAGTAAGTAGGAAAACCACTGTGAATGTAATATGCAGCATCTCTATTTCAAACATACAGAAAATTGCATGACTTATTTGTAGAACAGTGAGTAGAGAAAGAGGTGTGAATGTATCACCTAATAGTGAGAGGAGAAAACAGTGTGAATGTAACGGCACTTCTGTTTCAACCACACAGAACGTGGTTTGGCTTCTTTTAAAAGTGGGGATAAAATGTTTTTGGTGGAAAATCAAGTTTTTTTATGGAAAATTGTTTTTAGAAGACTGAGTAGAGAAAGAGATGTGAATGTGTTACCCAAAAGTGAGTAGAGAAAACACTGAATGTAATATGCATGTATACAAAAATGTAACCAAATATTTAGAGCCGTTTCTGAAATACGGGGAATATATATACAAGAATTGCACTGTAGAAGCGGGAATAAAAACATGTTATTTTTTATGTAAAATCGCGTTTTTTCCGGAATTACACCTATATAGATGAACTTAAAAAGCAAAACTCTATCTGAATACAAAATTTAATCGAAATCGTTAGAGCCGTTTCCAAGTTGCGCGGAATAAATATATATATACAAGAATTGCTCGTTTAAATATATAAGATTAATCATTTCATTTCACCTTTTATCCCGGAAGATTTCTTTCAGGGTTGGAAGCGTCGGCGAGCGTCGCGGCAGCAGCATGGCAGGGGAACAAATGTACTCTGGAAATCTCATCCATCTCATTCCATAGGGTGCTACAGGCCCGAGGGGAGCAGCCTCCGCCGGCGTGCTTCTAACTGGGAAAATGTAGGGACTCTGCCCTCTGCTTGGTCATGACAACGTTCCGGCCGCCCTTATGATCCATACTCCTGGGGTTCCCTTTCAGGGACATAGACTCAAGAGATTGCCTTTCGGTCGAGGTGCTAAGTCCAACTCCGCAAGTTGTCACTAAGTTATTGGGTCAAAGTACCTATCAATTATCAAAATAGCTGCATTTGTACCCCTGTGATCATTTCCTGCGGAGATGGAACGCAAAACAGGAATGTTGGCAACATTGCAGGGGCCACTGGCCCATGGTAACGGAAATATGTGTCGCTTTTACTTTCACAGTGGCGTGTATCAAGAGCTAAACAAACGTTTAATATAGAACCTTCTTTTAAGATTGCATAACAATTACAAGTCACTGTTAACACAGTTATAACTATTACCAGAAGTTAACAGTTTGTCCCATCCCTATCACATAGTGCTGTGTGCGTATGTTCTAAGTCTAAGCGCTTTTCTCCAGCATGTGACTGTTTCTCAGCGAGCTGACAGGTGGCAATTCCCATCGGAGACAAATTGTCTGCTGCGAGGCATTTAATCGCCGTGGAAAAAGAGGGAACCAGTTCAGCAGTAGCCGCCGACTAATACACCGTGAATTCTTAGTTCCCAGAACTGCAGCAGGGGCATAGGACCATAATCTGCTGAAATGAAGTGCAATAAAGAGCTTACATTTAAACTAATTGGACTACTTAGGAAGGCGTAAAGAGGATGAGCAAAAATATTTGATGCCAAGAGAAGAAAATTAACATCGAAGCAACATCTGAGAAAACTAAGCTTTTTAAAGTGTAAAGCAATAACAAGAAATAGCTCGGAAATGGTTAACTCCAAAAAATAAACTTTAACCAGTTCTGCATTTTTCTGCAGAAAGATTTTGTGTATCTCTTATTTCAGAGACCCCTCCCAGAAAATTCAAATACACATTTCATTTTTTATGAAAATATCTTATTATGGTAATACAATTAAAATCATTAGTCATTTTTGAGAAAATGAACACAAACTTGGTGCTACATGTAAAGAGCAGTATTTGCTGGGGGGGGGGGGATTTTCCTCAACATTTTTGTGTCGCATCCTTGAAATATTGTGAACTTAAATAACAAGTTAAGTAATTTAACCGAATTTTCGTTTTATGCTATGGTGTTTACAGACGCACATACGGATCTTTTTGTATTTTTTATTCAGGGATCTCAAAACGTGGATTTCAGGGAAATTGGGTACACAAACGCAATAACCAATATATAGATGTAATAAAACTCTAAAAATCAACTGCTTACGGATATACTAAATAACTTCAGTAGTACTTTTCTGAAGTTTAATTGATTATTATAAATATCATGTTTACTGTTAAATCTCTTTGAACAGTACAAAATGAAGTTCTAGTATTAACAGTTGTATGTCAATAAACGAGGTTATGTAACGAATCATACGAATTAATGTTGGCAATACTGACCGGAAGACCTAAATTATCCACAAGCCGTCGATTAAATTATCAATCACGAGTGATTGTCAATTTATCCAGAGAATTTTACTATATGAGTTGCACTTATGAAGACTACTTCATGAATTAAAGGATGATATGAAATATTATTTAAATGCTGTAGAGATGTAGCAGGCATATATATATAATTTTCTAACCTGATCATTACATAAGAAAAACAGAGGAGGTTATAATGAAAACATGACCATTTCTTCGCTAAAGAAAGCTGTCATTGGTTGAAACTTTAAATTGTTATGCACATGATTGGTTGATTTCAACCAAGTCCCATACGAGTGGAAGAATCGGAAATATTCGCGATATTAAAAGTTGAGCAAAAACGGACGTGGCGCTGTAAAGTTTAAACATATGCACAGCCAATTTGAATGCTTTTAAAGGGTTAAATGTTTTGAATGAGCAATAAGCCATATGCGTTCTGAATTGGACATACGTATTCACAACAGAAAATGGCCATGTTAGCAGCCGTTTCTTTCCAAGGCTGAACGATAGATAGATAGATATGATAGCGTAGCTTATTGCAGATGAAGTTGGAAACCTGTGACACACAAATTAAGCAAGCTAATGGGCGGTACTAATGACTGCTGTTCACGTGCTGTGTTTGACAGTTCCGCTCATTCAGATGATAAGTGTGTGTGTGTGTGTTTCACAACTTTTGTTACTTGCCTTGAATTAACCCACGTAACACCGTCAATTTGTCTTCTTCCTTCCGCCTAGCTAGTAGATAGAGTATTGCAATCCAACAAAATAAATACACACATGCACACATGCACACGCGCACGCATCGCGCACGCACACGCGCACGCGCGCACACGCATCGCGCACGCACACGCACACACATACATACATACATAAATAAAACCATATGTAGAAAAGGTCACGTGACATAACTCGGCAAACTTTTACAATGGATCTTGTTACAGTAAACTTGAAGCCTAAAATGACTGTAGGGTATTAATGGTAGTCGCAATTAAGCAAAGTGGGTTTGAGGGTAACAAGATAACTATAATTAAAGTGTGGGCTTGTCCAGGATCAGTTAGTTGTATATAACACCCCGGAGTCCATGTGCAGTTCTGCAACTTGGGTTATAATCCTTGCTGTGGTAGTCCACTACACAATTTGGGGCAGTGATAGTGGAGTTTATGGTACAAGGGATGAGGGGCGTGGCGTGACGTCAATGGATGTGACAGACGTATTACATACCTTGTCATTTTCATTAAACTGTTTGCCAAATTGGTGTTCATTGTACTTTTGTGGTACATAATCATTAAAAAATCAACTATTTCCTAAACATGCAGCAGCATGTTTGGAAACAAAGCTCGGTCCAATGGCAGCTGTCGCCATCTGGAGGAACCTGGGTTTTCTGCTTCACCCAGGGTATGCACTGAGGTCAACTGCATCTCATCTTAAGAACCGCGTTCACATTATTGCATTTATAGTTGTGAATAGGAAGTAATTCGCCATTTGTTTTCTTCTTGTTTGTGGGCTCTTCAATTGTGGACATTTGAACACTAAGCTGCTTACTATTAAAGCAACATATAGGTTAACATTTGTGAGGATTCTGCGACGAAGGTATGTAACAGGCAAATTGCATCCGAGAGGTTACGAAATGAATCAGAGCTACAGTTGTAAACAAAACTTTGTTTCCTTGCCGTTTTAGCAACTAAATTAAACTTCAGCTGTTGTGTGATCGACAAACTCAAACTAAAAAGCTTCCAAACATTAAAATTTCGCTAAAAAGTAATATGTAATTAAAGTAGATTCTCCTAAAAATGTTTGGGATGAATCCAGAAATAGATGTTGGACGTTTTAACCACTTATTAAACAAATCTTATCGCTGTAAATGTAAAACTTGCTGATAATTTGCACCCCTGTGTTTGGTATTTAGCCTACGTGTTGTTTTGCTGTATTTCGTCATGTAGGTATGTCTATTGAGCAAGTGCATTTAAAGGAAAGCGTCCTTTTGGAATCAGTGACCGTGTATAACCTTTACAACTTTATTTCCCCTCCGTCTAAATGAGGAAATTGCGCGGCAAATGAGATGTCTGCCTCTCTGTCTGTCTGTCGACTTCACTTACAATTACACTACTTGTGTACTTGATAAAGAAATAACAAATTATTGATACGCTTTCATTACGTACGGCAATAGGAGAATAGACTTGCAATGGAAACCTGAATTTTACTAGAAATCTCGCAATCACATGACTTTCTCTACTCTTGTACTAACATTCTTGCAAACGCTTATTCCTATATCTTCTTCGTTTCTTGTAGGTACAAAGAGAATACGGAAATACAACAGGCTTTGAGTGATAATCAAATATTTTAAATTTTTGAAATTCCGCTCTGTTTGCACTGTTAACATATAAAAACGAGTAACGATCCTCCTTTTGTGGGAAGTATAGGCATTGCTAAACTCGCACAAATAACAAGAAATATCCCCGAAATGGTTCACTCCACAAAAAAAAATTTTAAAAAATCATTTTTACATAAATTTATGTTTTAATTAGATCCACATTTTTTGTGTAGTAAGATTTGGTCTATCTCTTACGGTTTACCAGTTATGCAAAAGACATCCAGAGTAAATACGACTACATAGGCTATAGCCAGAAGATTCAAAATATATCTTTCATTTGTCATAAAAATGTCTCAAACATACGTCATTTTAATCAAAATCGCTAGAGCCATTTTCAAGAAAATCAAAATTTTCGAAACATTTTCCATGTAAAGGGTTGTTTAGGGTGGGGCTATTTTCTTCAAAATCTTCGTGTCGCATCCTTGATTGACATTCAAATTAAATACCAACTTTGGTTTTTAACCTACTTTCCATTTTTGAATTATGTTGCCCACAGACTGACTCTCTCTACCTCTCACGCACACACACATATACACACTAATAAGACTAATAAACGATAGAGTAGAGAAAGTCACGTGAATGTAACACATTTTGCCTATGTATGGTTATTTTGTGAATTTATAAAGGACATCTGTTGTGATCATTAATGGAGGTATATCTCTTTCTCTATTTATCCGGGGGTCTAATGATCTAGCTTTCGAAGGGCCCTTAAACCCTAATCACTCACTCACTCACTCTATTCATCCTTCTACAAACAATTTACGCAATTTTCTATGACTGAAGTAGAAATGCTGTTTATTACATGTTCATGGTTTTCTCTACTCGCTTTTCACAGATTCACATCTCCTTCTCTACCCGCTCTTCACTATACCTACACTTGAAATATAAACAAACTCGCGAGTAATATAGATTGGTATAGAATATTCGTAAAGCACCTGAATAACTTATAGTTTGACAGTGTTAAACTCTGTATCGGCAAGCGCTTAAAGGTTCTGCCTTGTTTCAGCATTTCGTGTATAAAAATAACACACACACTCACACACTCAATGACCCAAAGCGCGGATTTTTTCCCTAAAACGAATAAAACATGAATGTATACACATTGCACAGTTGTGACTCGCTCTTACATTTTCTATGCAATTAATTGCACATCTGGTGCAATTTAAACTGGCTGTATATAGTGCAACTGCTGAAATAAACGAATAACTGGGCAACTACCAGTTTTAATTTCAGCTGGTGCGCCCGCCCGCTTCTGTTTATGCATCTCTGCATTCTCCTATTAAACCGTAAGAGATAGAACAAATCTAACTCTACAAAAATGTATATCTTGCTAAAATACACAATTTATGTCTGAATAAAATTTTTTGTAGAGTGAACCATTTCGGAGATATTCCTTGTTGTTTGTGTTAGCTTTGAAATGGTTATACCTTTCTCAATTGGAAGAACGCTATTTATTTTTATATTGCCCTTGTATGTACAAGCAATGCGATAAATGTTTATGCCTATTAACAGGAAGGGAGAATGAGAGTTTGTACGAATAGTTGGCCCAAGAGTAGGGAAAGTCATGTGAGTGCAACACATTGAGACGCAGGCGCAGTCTTCCTTTGTGTAGGTTTATCGCGCGCGGATTCCAATCTTATCAGGGAAAGTACATTTTCCAAATAGGGTTTTACAGAAATACACAACAAAGCGATTTTCAGTAAACGTTTCCCCTTCTCTCCCTAGACAGAGGTATACTCACATACATACATACATACATACATACATACATACATACATACATACATACATACATACATACATACATACATACATACATACATACATACGCTCTCCTTCAATTAGACATTTCCGTTTCGTACATGAGCTTCGTACCAGATGATCCCATTAGTTATCTACTATGTATAGTAGGTAGAGGAAGTATTGTATTCCACCCGAAAATTCAATGTCGAGAAACACGTGTTTTTGCCCCCCCCCCCACTCAGTGTGCATGCGTGCGTGTTCAAAAACGAAAAGTAGAATAAATATATTTTCTATATAGAAAATGCACCACTTTACACGACTCTTTGACTCTATGACAAGTTACGGAGAGGGACTTAGTACCTCGACCGAAAGACGATATTTTCTGTCTATGTCCTGACGAGCACCTCCGGGAGGATGGATGAGATGAATGCATCCTAACGGCGGCCAGAACTTGCCACGATATAGTAGAGGGCAGGGTCCCTACATTTTACACTTAGAAGCACCCCGACGGAGGCTGCCTTAGCCCCCCTCCCCTCTCGGGCTTGAACCATCTCATGGGCGGCCCGGAAACCAGTGGTTCGCCTTCCAATCCAGGGGACGATATTTCCAGAGCGCATTTGTTCCACCTGCCGCGACGCTCGCCGACGCTTCCAACCCTGAAAGAAAGGTAACGGGATGAAGGGTGAAATAAAATGATTAATGTAAGAAAATCGAGAGACGACCTTCCGAATGTGGGCTACAAACGCTACCCCTCTGCCATCCCGCTCGGTTAGACTAACATTTACATGCAACATTTAAAAAAGAATTGTTCCTAAAATGACTCTACCGATAACTGGTAAACTATAACTGTATTGTTTGTGGAGTTAACCATTTCCGAGGTATTTCTTGTTCTTTCTCTGAATTCTGGAATACCCATAGCTTTCTTAAATGGGAGGTCGTTAGTCATTTTTATCTATTCGCCATGCAAACGGAACGAAATTTCAAAGCCACCACACAGTGATCAGTTCTTAAAACTATATAGCTATAAGAAAACTAGCAATAAGATAATTTGTACAAATGTTTACCTCTATTAACATGAAGTTTAAAACATTTTGGTGAAATCTTGATGTCGAGGTTTTGAGTGGAATAGAATACTTCCAGAAAGTACGTCATAGATGAAGAGAAGAGGAAAAAGAGGTATGCGAGTTGTATTGTGTGTTTGGAATGAATTTCTGTGAATAACTTGGAACACAAAGAGAGGATCCCATGCTGAGCTTAATTTTGCCAGAAGAGTATTGTCCATCTGTGCAAGACATGGAGTGAGTGAGTGAGTGCGGTTGAGGGAACTTAACAAGATATTGAACATCTCTGTTGGGGGTAACTGTCCACCATTTGCACAACTTCTCGGAGATAACATTGTCACATGGACACACATCGATGTGGAAGAAGCCTTTGAGCATGTTTTAACCTAACCCAGATTCTTCAGCGACTAGCATGGAATATTTACAAAGAAATCTCTTCTATGTACTTGATATTAATCGATATGAAGATTTGTGGAAAGAATTTCAATACATATATTTACATAGGCGCTCTATCTAAGTTGATAATTTGACACATGCCACTTCTGACACCACTGTATGCTAGGCAGGGCAAGTCCTGTATTCGACCAAAATTCTGACGTCGAGATTTCACCGGAAATATATGATTTCAGGTCCCTAAAAAAAAAGAGGGGGGGGGCATTTTTAGAAGAACTACGGCGCGCGCGTGTTTGTCTATTTGTCTGTATCCTTGAATTCGATTTTGAATTACGTTGTTCAGATACACACATCGACCAATGCTCTTTTCATTCAGGGGACTTGAAAACGTATTTTCCCAGTAAAATTTCCGTATTGGTAATACGCTTGGGTATTTTTTTTTAATTTAAATATTTCTAAAAGGGTTTCATAATTTGTGTAAGTAGGGTATTTTTATATATATATTTTGTTGTTTAACGACGCTGTCAATTGCCAGGATCACATCAGCGTCGCCGGTGTGCCGGAATTTTGTCCCGCAGGAGTTCTTTTACATGCCAGTAAATCTACTGACATGGAGCTGTCGTTTTTAAGCACACTTAAAAACCATCGGCCTGGGCCGGGTTTGAACCCGCGACCTTGGGATCCGTAGGCCAGCGTCTAACCAACTGAGCCACCCAGACCGACTGTAACAAGGGTAAATAGCATGCATTTTAACAATTTTGAATATATTTTTACTTTCTCTACTACGTATAGTAAGCAGAGGAAGTATGTTTTGAGGTCCACGTGTGTGTGTGTGTGTGTCTGTGTGTGTGTGTCTGTGTGTGTCTGTGTGTGTGTGTCTGTGTGTGTGTGTGTCTGTGTGTGTGTGTCTGTGTGTGTGTGTGTCTGTGTGTGTGTGTGTCTGTGTGTGTGTGTGTCTGTGTGTGTGTCTGTGTGTGTGTGTCTGTGTGTGTGTCTGTGTGTGTGTGTGTCTGTGTGTGTGTGTGTCTGTGTCTTGTGTGTGTGTGTGTCTGTGTCTTGTGTGTGTGTGTGTCTGTGTGTGTGTCTGGCTGTCAGGCTCTGGACAGTAGAACTCAAAAAGGAAAAGTCGGTTAAAAACCAAAGTTGGTATTTAAGTTTAATGTCTTTCAAGGATGCAAGACGAAGATTTTGAAGAAAATTCTGCCACTTTAAATGACCTTTTTCATGGAAAAGTTTTCGAAAATTTTGATTTTCTTGAAAATGGCTGTAACGATTTTCATTAAAATGTCGTATGTTTGAGATATTTGTATGACAAATGAAATGCATATTTTGAATTTTTGGGCTATAGCCATTTCGGAGATATTTCTTGTTATTTGTGTGCGTTTTGAAATATTTAAAACTTTTCTCAAATGGAAGAACGTTATTCATTTTTTTATGCTAACCGTGCAAAGAGAACGGAATTTGAAAGCTTTAAAACATTTGGCTATCGCTCAAAGTCTACATACTCCGCTTGTACCTACAAGGAAATAAGCAATAAGATAATGTGTACAAATGTTTGTCTCAACTAACACGAAGAAGATATAGGAATAAGAGTTTGTAAGAATGGTTAGTACAAGAGTAGAGAAAGTCCTGTGAGTATAACACATCAGATATTTTAAATAAATTGTTATTTCGGCAGCAAGGGGATGGACATGCATGTGGCTGTAGTTTCCGCGTGGTCATCAGTATTCCTGCAGACGTCAGTCAGTGCGGGCAGCTTATCAACAAGTCAAACAAATCATTACCTACCTCAATACGCGCTCTTCTAACTCGCAGTTTATGTACAGGCTTACGAGAATTTCTACACCCGGACTTGGGGCTTCGGCGGTGCTATGACGTATTCATGTAGGCTGTCACATACCTACCTCAGTTATATTGCACGTATCATATACATTTAGTAAATCTGATGTGTTGCACTCACATGACTTTCTCTACTCTTGCACTAACCATTCTTACAAACTCTTATTCCTATATCTTCTTCGTGTTAGTTGATATAAACATTTGTACAAATTATCTTATTGAGTATTTCCTTGTAGGTACAAGGGGGATATTACAATACAGTAGGCTTTGAGCGGCAATCAAATCTTTTATAGCTTCCAAATTCCGTTCTCTTTGTACCGCTAAGGTATAAAAAATAAATAACGACCTTCCATTGGTGGAAACTGTAAGTATTGCTAAACTAACACAAATAACAAGGAATATCTCCGAAATGGTTCAATCTACAAAAAAATTACTGAGACATAAATTGTGTTTTAACGAGGTCTACATTTTTTGTACAGTAAGATTTTGTCTATCTCTTACGGTTTACGAGTTATTCAAAAGTCATCCAGAGTAAGCAGGACTACATGGACTATACCCAGAAAATTCAAGATATGCATTTCCTTTGCCATACAAATATCTTAAACATATCGCATTTTAATCAAAATCGTTAGAACCATTTTCGAGAAAATAAAAATTTTCGAAAAATTTTCCATGTAAAGGGTAGTTTAGGATGGCGCTATTTTCTTCAAAATCTTCGTGTCACATCCTTGAAAGACATTAAACTTAAATACCAACTTTGGTTTTTATCCGAATTTTCGTTTTTGAGATATGCTGTTCACAGAAACACACGCGCGGACCTTTTTCTAAAAATGCTTTTTAGGATTCAGGGGGCCTCAAAACACATTTTCGGTGAAATCTTGACATCGAATTTTTCTGTAAAATGCAATACTTTCTCTACGTAGTAGAGAAAGTATAAACATTGCGTTATTAGTTCAGAATTACAATTTTTCGGTAATAATAATAACAACAATATAAATAATTTTATAATCATTTATAAGTATAAGTCCTAGGCTAGCAGCTGGAATTCAAAAACTGGATGCCTTACCTTTTTATCGTAATCAGCTCTGGGTATATCAATGTGTGCAGTTAGTTGCTTGTTGGGGGTTCCAGAAGGAGGAATGGAACGCTAATTAAGTCAAGTACTGGCAGAAAGCTTTAGTAAATTCCACTATTATGTGGTTTCGAGTTACTCAGGTGGTTTGTATTGTATGACATTTCGCATTAACAGCAAATAATAGATGAATTCCTTCTCTCATTGACAGACTGGAATGATAACCGACCATGCTGTCTCGTATATTCACTGCTCAAGACGCCACTAGACCTGAACCTCAATATTGTAGCAAAAATGACAATTTAGCAAGTCCCACACCTGACACCAATGTGACATTCAAGTTCAGTTATGTGCCCTTGACTCATACGTTACTGCGTTTATTACTCTCTCTTTGTCTCACATACAGTTAGCTTTGAGTATACAGTCACTCAACAGTCACTAAAACTGCTTCACTCCCAAACCATGTCGTCGACACATACAGTTCTTTCACCACAACGATTGTACGCACACACACACACACACACACACACACACACACACACAAACGCGCGCGCGCGTGCGCGCTGTGATCACGTCGCAATATTTTTCTATATTTTTGAGATACCCGCTCCCAATATTTCCTTCCTCTAAGAGAGTGAACAGGGTAACTCAAAAATAAAAACTGTTCAAACACCAAATTTGTCATTTAAGGAACACTGGGTGTGAAATTTATAGGTTTTTTAAAATTTTTACTGTGTTTATATTTATATTATATTAGAATGTACACCAAATTTCTTTAAAATTGCATAATTCGGTTATGATATATAAATTATTTTATGAATTTAATACCTAGGCACATTTTCAAAATGTGACACGCACCTACTGACTTTTCAAAATTGGTTTATATTGCCAGAACTGGTACTCTAAGTCTAGAACATGAGTAACAATATTTGTGTGAAGAGATATTTGAAATACGTTTGCTGATTATGCTGTACATATTTTACAGGCTTTTTAAGAGTATTTCAATGAAGAACGGGTAGTGAAGGTATTGTGAGTGTAACAGATCAGATTTTGTGACACAGTAGTGAAGGCTGCAGAAGGAAGTAGTAATACGGTTGTAAAGTGATAGGTTGTTGCCCTGTATGACGTCATAAGGACATGCTACAGTGTGCGCATGCGCAATAAGAGATGCAAGTGCAGACATTGCTCAGTGCAATAACTGCTAGCGTAGAGATAGATCATGTTACTTCCTGCTGTACGAGCTGCCGGCTTCTTCACACCCAACACTTCTATCCCGTAAAAGGAAAACACACTTACTCCTATACCTACAGGTACAAGGGCAATGCAGTACACTTTAAGTGACAGTTAAATGTCTCAAAGCTCGTCGCTATTGAAATTCCATTCTCTTTGTACGTCCAAGAGATAAACAAACGAATAACGATTTCCCATTTCAGAAAAATATGTGTATTAGAAAATTCAAAACAATAATAAGGAATATCTCGGAAACGGATAACTGCACAAAAAATATATTTGCCATAAATTGTGAGATCTGCATTTTTCTATAGTAAGATTTTGTGTATGTGTTACGGTTTACCAGTTATGCAAAAGTCATTCAGAATCCAGAGCACTTCTGAGGCTATTCCCAATGTATAGATTTTATTTTTTATAAAAGTAGTATTTTAATTAAAACCGTTAAAGCCATTTTTGAGAAAATCGGAATTTTTGAAAATTTTACCGCGTGAAGGGATGCTGAACTCAAGTACAAGGTTTGGTAACTAATAGACTTTTCGTTTTTGAGTTATGGTCTCCACAGGCACACGGGCTCCTTTCTAAAAATGCTATTCGTATACTCTTTGTGTAACTGGATTTACAGAGACCTTGCTAGGATCTGAGCGAGTAACGTCATGCAAATTGATGGTGGGGATAACGTCTCTGTTTGCTTTCTTGAAATAAACCTTCGCTTTTTTAGTTTCTAGGACCGTCTTAGAAATATTGCTATTGAAATCCACAAATAACACAAAGTATGTAGAGACAAAAATAATAAAATTAATTCAAAATGCAACAATAAAATTAATATGTTTTCATTATTGAGTGTGCCTGATTTTTACTTTCTCCACTGGTAAGTAGAGGAAGTATTGTATTCCACCCAAAAATTCGATGTCGAGATTTCACCGCAAATATATTTTTAAGACCCTGAATCCAAAAGAAGCATTTTTAGAAAAATGTCCGCGCGCGCGTGTACGTCAGTCTGTGGACAGCATAACTCAACAACGAAAAGTCGGTTAAAAACCAAAGTTGGTATTTAAGTTTAATATCTTTCAAGGATGCGACACAAAGATTTTGAAGAAAATAGCACCACCCCAAACTACCCTTTACATGGAAAATTTTTCGAACATTTTTACTTTCTTCAAAATGGGTCTAACGATTTTGATTAAAATGTCATGTGTTTAAGATATTTTTATGACAAATGAAATGTATATTTTGAATTTTCTGGCTATAGCCGATGTAGTCGCATTTACTCTGGATGACTTTTGCATACCTCGTAAACTGTAGGAGTTAGACAAAAACTTACTGCACAAAAAACGTAGATCTTGCTAAAACATATAAAATTAAGTCTAAATAAGTTTTTTTGTACAGTGAATCATTTCGGAGATATTCCTTATTGTGTGTGTCAGTTTCGGAAAACTTAAAAGCTTTCGTAAAATGGAACATCGTTGTTCATTTTTTATATGTTAAGTCTGCAAAGAGAACGGAATCTAAGAGTTTTAAAAGATTTGACAATCGCTCAAAGCCTGCTGTATTCTAATATTCCCCTTGTACCTACAATGAAATAAGCAATAAGATAATTTGTACAAATGTTTATCTCAACTAACACGAAGAAGATATAGGAATAAGAGTCAACGTTTCTCGGTGGGTTATTGAATGACGTAACTTTTATAAATTGAATTACTATATCCGTTCAACTGACAGCACTGTAATTATGTACTATTAAATTAAGACAGGGCTTAATGGAAATGTGCTGCTGTTCAGAAATTTGTCCTTCACACGCACGTAGTGCACGACATATTCCACTAATTGTTTTACACTAATTGCAGCCTTTCAAAACACACGGATAAATGCAGCACTGTGTGACAGATGTATGCCCACGACAAGAAGGCTTGAACTGTGTATCTGCTCCGGTAGCGGACCTGTTTACTAGCAAATGATGAGTGTATGAGAGCGCACACTGACCTATGTGACAACATTGTGTATTTTAAACGAACATACTCGGAAACTGAGCATAAACACCGTGCGGGAAGCACAACATGATTACGCCACACATTCCTTCTTGTCCTCGGCATACAGTACTCAGGTTGGGAAGGAAGGAGGGAGGGTGGGGGGGGGGGGGGAGAAGGAGGAGATGGGACTGCCCAGCAAATTAAGCACAATATAGAGTGGGGCGCCGAGAATCGTAGGAGTAAAACCTTAATTTGAGGAGCCAATCAGAGTGTATTTAAGTACACGTGATATTTAAACGTGTGGTAGGGTAATTATTATTTATTTATGCCAACAAACTTACTGTTGCTGTTTTTAAACACACAAGCCCTTTGTGGGCAATGCGGAGGGTCTGTGGTTCAAATCCCAGCTGTGGCATTGAATTTTTAAGTTCCAGTTCTACCTCTCATGTAGTAGGGTATTTAAAAATCTGATGTGTTGCACTCACATGACTTTCTCTTCTCTTGTACTACCCATTCTTATTCCTATATCTTCTTCATGTAAGTGCAAGGGGAATATTAGAATACAGTAGAGTTTGTGGGATAGTCAAATCTTTAAAATTCCGTTCTCTTTGCACGGTTAACATATAAATGAACGATGTTCCATTTCAGAAAAGTTTTTTAGATACGATAGAATGCTTCCCTAGTTGATGTTTATGAGATTGCTTGCATTGCTGTCGTTAAGTAATTTTCTATATACAATAGTTGCGTATTGGTTGAGTGGATGAGGAAGCTATAATGCATTTGGACTGGGGGGGGGGGGGGGAATGACAGAAGGAAGTAAGGAACATATTCCCTTTTTATCAGCTCCCCGCAGCTGGCAATAATTCCGGCGCAGTCGTCGTTATACGAGTGAGTATAGAAGTCAGTCAGTAATCGCGTGAGACTCGCTCCCTTTAACGACGGAGGTTCGCTGGCTCGACTGGACTCGAGAAGCAGTTTACTGCAGTGTGTGACAGTCACAAACGCCTCCGCTGAATAATTGTAAATAACGGCAACGCTCCACTTTAATTATTGTGAGTAAACGTGCTTGCTTCAACTATATCTACACAAATGGTACATTACTGTTACCTAGCTCGCGAGGAGGTGGCGCAGTCGGGGGGTCCTGGGTTCCATTCCTGCGAAAAACTATATCACCCTCGGGGTCTTTAGACGCGTCCCTGGGTCACCAGTCGAATTCATTTCTTCTTTTTCTCCTTCTTCTTCTTCTTCTTCTTCTTCCTCTTCATTTGCTCCTTCTATAAAGGATTCTGTTGCAGATAAAATGGGGAGAGTTTGATACTTCCGGGGCGTATATACCACATTGCTGCTGAACTAACCCTATAAAACCTGTTTTATAACGGAACACGCAATAGCTTGGTGCCCAATCAGGAGGACGAAGGGAGCCAGAATACTAACCGATGGCTCGGGTCCTTGACGTTTCTTGATTTAGAGCTACCTGCCTCCTCGACTGTTGACTCATGTTGATTCCACACAAGAACCAACCTTGATCGTGAACCTACTGTTAAACAACGCACTGGCAAGTTTACGTGGTTCGTTTTGTAGCCATCCTAGAGTAGGTATATCGTCTGTCCTGTATTCAGGTGCCTATACACTCCCTAAACATTTCACCAAATTGAGCTCAACATTTATTACTTTCTCTACTACGTGTAGTAAGTAGAGGAAGTGTTGTATTGCACACAAAAATTCCATGTCGAGATTTCACCGGAAACATATATTTTGAGGTCCGTTGAATCCAAAAAAGTCATTTCTAAAAAAAGTCCATGTGTCAATCTGTGGACAGCATAACTCAAAAACGAAAATTCGGTTAAAAGCCAAACTTGGTATTTAAGTTAAATGTATTTCAAGGATGTGACACGAAAATTTTGAAGAAAATAGCCCCACGCTAAACTACCCTTTACATGGAAAATTTTCATTTCTCAAAAATGGCTGCAACGTTTTTGTTTAAAATGTCATATGTTTCAGATATTTTTATGAGAAATGAAATGTATATTTTGAATTTTCACTCTGGATGACTTTTGAATAACTCGTAAACTGTAACAGATAGACCAAATCTTACTATACAAAAATCTGATGTGTTGTACTCACATGACTTTATCTAGGCTTTGTGCGATAGTCAAATCTTCCATTTGAAGAAAGTTTAACTATTCCAAAGCTGACACAAATAACAAGGATTATCTCCGAAACGGTTAACTCTACAAAAAATGATTTGGACATAAACTGTTTCAGCAAGATCTACATTTTTACTTCGTGTGAGTTAGGTGCATTGTAGTGGAGATAATTTGCATGTCTAGGAGAGATAAGAAAGTGATAATTATCAGCATCTTGCCGCCGACTTGTTCTTCCTTATCTTTGGCGAGGTGCATGGGTGGGAGGGTATTCATAAAAAGCAATCAAAAACTCGGCTGGCTTCTAGCGCGACCGACCGACCGACCGCCAGACAAGGGGAAAAAGCAAAAGAAAGAACAAGCCTGTTGTCGTAATAAAGGCTTTGGTTTGCAAACGAGGTACAAAGTCGTACCGTACAACAAGCGCACCGTAATTTATAGCTCTTCCTTTTTCTTCTTCTTCTTCTCCTTCATTCTGAAGAAGATGGGTTTTATACAAGTTTTCCTTCCTTCCTTCCGTTTTTATAAAGGCTGCTTCTGCTTGTTCGTGTCTGGCGACTAAATACATCTCATTAAACTGTGCTCACAAAATGTATTTGGAAATCCCTTTTCCAGGGAGAGGTTCTTTGATCACTCGAAATAATAATAATAATAATAATACGAACCAACATAATGAAGTGAATAGACAAACGACAAGCGCTCAAATAGGATTTCATCACAAGAAACGGAAGCAAGCGAGCAAGCGCACACAACAGCACCAAATTTATTAACCTGACAATCGTAATAATAAACTTCTCTGAATAAATATCATTCGTGCAGACAGAATCAGTCACGAGAGTAAAGAAACAACGCGAGGCGCAACCGTCACGCGATTTTTTAAACCTGTTATAGAAAGTAGCGGGAAGGGTAGTAAAGGGTAGTTTGGGCTGAGAGGGCATTTCTTCAAGTGCTGCCGAAATAAGCAAGTTACACAAACACTCGTGGCCTGACCGAAGCACTCCACTCTGAGCAAGAAGAGAAAATAGATCCACAACTCTAAGGGACCTATGTTCATTCATGGAATCGAACCACACGCACTGTTGGGTTTAATAGGCCCCTTACAACGCATAGACATCAAAATTAAAGCTGCTCCTTCAAGTGGAAGCTGTTTCAGCAGATATAACCAACACATAAACCACAAATATGGCTCGCTACCGACAGCGCTCAAGGTCACACGCGTTTCCCCACGTGCTGCGCAGTGTTCATGCCAAGTGGCTTCCTTACGCCGGAATTATTATAGATACCAACTTTGGTGTATAACCGATTTTTCGATTTTCTGTTATGGTGTTCACAGATACAGAAAAAAAAAGTCTAAAGTCCTGACGTGTTGCACTTACATGACTTTCTCTACTCTTGTACTAACCATTCTTACAAACTCTTATTCCTATATCTTCTTCGTGTTAGTTGAGATAAACATTTGTACAAATTATCTTATTGCTTATTTCCTTGTAGGTACAAGGGGAATATGGGAATACAGTAGGCTTTGAACGATAGTCAAATCATATAAAGACATCAATAAGGATGTCCCATTTGACGGAAGTATAACTTCTCCAGAACACACAAATAAGAAGGAATATCTCCGAAATGGTTCAGTGTACATTTTTTATACCAAGATTTGGTCTATCTCTAACGGTTTACCAGTTATGCAAAAGTCATCCAGAGTAAATACGACTACAGGGAGTATAGCCAGAAAATTCAAAATATACATTTCATTTGTCATAAAAATATATCAAACATACGGTAACATATTATAATCCCTTTATGTTTTATAAATAGTAGTTGATGAATAGTTCAGAATTTTTTTTTATTTCTTTTATATTTTTAATTAATGTTGATTTTTTGTGAAGTGGTTTAAGCTATATTTTTGGTTATGATTATCAAAATCGTTACGAGACATTTTCAACAAAATCAGAATTTTCGAAAAATTTTCCATGTAAAGAGTAGTTAAGGATGGAGGAGTTTTCTTCAAAATCGCTGTGTCGCATCCTTGAAAGATGTTAGGAAAGGTTAACGATTTCTATGGGATCACTTCAAAAACAAAGCTATTTCTTTGCTGTTATAAATGTCTTTCAGTTCGGTAATCAATGTGTCAATCTTCTACTGCAGTTAACCTCCTGAACAAGAATACTCGTGCTAAACTCGCAGACAGTTCATTTACAATTTCCTTCCTTGCCTGCCTCACTGACTCACTCACTCACTCACACGTGTGAAACGCAAGTCAAGTCACTTACCTGTGCCTTACTTTTTCTTGCAACTCCAACTTCCTAGGAAATTCACCTCTTTCACATTCACACTCTCTTCCCTGACAGTGCACATTTATATTGCGTGCACTCAGCAAATCATATGTGCTTCTGTACGACTTTAGATTTTTGAATAGTAACGTCTGTTACACTCATATGACTTTCTCTACTCTTGTACTAACCATTCTTTCAAACTCTTATTCCTATATCTGTGTGCACACATACACACACGCACACACATAGACACACACACATACGCGTGCAAACACAGACACACACGCACACATACACACATACACACACGCGTGCACACATACACACACGCACACACATAGACACACACATATACGCACACACATACACGCGTGCACACATACACACACGCACACACAGACACACACACATACGCACACACATACACACACGCGTGCACACATACACACACGCGTGCACACATACACACACGTGTGCACACACATACAGTCGGTCTGGGTGGCTCAGTTGGTTAGGCGCTGGCCTACTAATCCCAAGCTCGCGGGTTCAAATCCGGCCCAGACCGATGGTTTTTAAGTGTGCTTAAAAACGACAGCTCCATGTCAGTAGATTTACTGGCATGTAAAAGAACTCCTGCGGGACAAAATTCCGGCACACCGGCGACGCTGATGTGATCCTGGCAATTGACAGCGTCGTTAAACAACAAAATATATTTATTTATTTCACACACATACACACACGCGTGCACACATACACACACGCGCACACACATAGACACACACACATACGCACACACATACACGCGTGCACACATACACACACGTGTGCACACATACACACACATAGACACACACACATACGCCCACACATACACACACATACACACACACGCGCGCGTGCACACATACACACACACGCGCGCGTGCACACATACACACACGTGTGCACACATACACATACACACACGCACACATACACACATGCACACACATAGACACACACACATACGCACACACATACACGCGCGCACACATACACACACGTGTGCACACATACACGCACGCGTGCACACGCACACACATAGACACACACACATACGCACACACATACACACACGCGTGCACACATACACACACACGCGCGCGTGCACACATACACACGTGTGCACACATACACATACACACACGCACACATACACACACGCGTGCACACATACACATACACACACGCACACATACACACACATACCCACACACATACACACACGCGTGCACACATACACACGCGCGCGTGTAGAGAAAGTAAAAAAATCTGTAGAGATAAGCATGTGAATGAAATACATTGTAAATATATATAGTAGATGTAAGGAGCATGAAATGTTTGTTGGAAGTTGAGTGAAGTTGAACTTGTTAAGAAGCAGGAATCGCTAAATACCGGAGCTTAGCTCTAAGTAAGTAGGCATGAGAAAAGTTAAGTTTGAGAGGGGTAGAGCCCATGTTTTATGACAGAGAAACGGTAAAGTTTTCTTGATGAAAGGATTAGCAGAGCTCTGGCCCTGATTTATAGATGCACACTTGAGTTAAGAGCGGCCCCTTGGACTGACTAATTACTGGACCTCGTCCAATCACAGGGGATTTAAACTTCACCACACCACTCGGTCTTAAATCACACTTCCTTGAGCTCAAACTATAAACAAACATATTAACACTATTTCTTATACCCACTTTTCAGAAAATATTCTTAAAATCGTTTTCTTACACATTACACAATATCTCGGAAACAGATATTTCTACAAAAAATTGTAACTGTGTGTTTTAACGAGATTTACATTTTGTGTAGTAATATTTGGTTTATCTCTAATGGTTCTCATGTATATATATGAAAAAATATGTTAAGTATGTAAGACATTTCAATCAAAATCGTTAGTCATTTTTGAGAAAATCCAAATTTTTGAAAAATGGGAGGAGGAATTTGCTTCAAAATCTTCGTGTCGCATCCTTGAAACATATTAAACCTGAATACCAACTTTGATTTTTAAGGGACACTGGGAGTGACATTTTGGTCAAAATGGTCAAAAATCGAAAATTGTTTTTTTACCTTACAATTTTGCTGGAACTGCTGTGCATTTGGATCAGCTAACATTTTTCATATCCCCCACTCCAGATCTTCCCTGCATGTGCCTATTTATAAAAACCTTTTTTCCTCCAAACTACATTTCTGCACATTCCAAAAGAAGGTCGCGCCTGAGTTTTGCTTCAAATTCAATGAAAAGTTCCAAAAGGGCTCATAAATAGCAGCTGAACAATTCTACGATTCAATATTGATATTATCATTAACATGAATTCCAAAAACTTTTTTTTTTGTATGAAAAATCAATAATTTTTAGGATTAAATTTTCTTTGTTATTAAAAAAATATATACAGCATAAAAAGCTAGCGTTTTTGAAATATCTCTTCATACAATTGTTACCCATGTTTTAGAATACCAGTTCTGGCAAAATAAATGTCAATAGACGCGTGTCACATTTTCAAAATGTGCCTATGAAATTCATAAAATAATTTATATATCATAAACGAATTACCCAATTTTAATGAAATTTGCTACACATCCTATTCTCATATAAATACAAACACAGTAAAAACTTTAAAAAAATCTATCAAGAAATGAGGAACTTTCAAATTTCACTCCCAATGTCCTTAACCGACTTTACGTTTTTGAGTTATGCTGTTCACAGACACACTGACACACACAATGCTATTTTATTTATTCATGGGTCCTCAAAACATACACTTCCGGTGAAATCTCGACATTGAGTTTTTGGGTGGAAAATAATATTTCCAGTACTTACTATTTGTAGTAGTAAACGTAAAAAAATCATCTTGCTCTCGTTAAAACAATTTATGTAACATGCATTTTTTTGTGGAATTAACCATTTCCGAGATATTCCTTGTTTTTGTGTGAATTTTATAATACTTATGCTTTTCGTAAATGACGTGTTTTTATTCTTAATAATACGATAATTTCATGCGAGTGCAACACATTAGTGAATTTTGTCGGAAGAATGTCCTAGAAGCTATGAGGAATATGGAGGTGCACTATTGCAGCTGAAAGTGCTTCTATTTCGCTATTTACTGAAACTCTACACTGAGTAGTATTACATTTGTGGCTCTGGTAAACGTATAACACTATTGCAGCAATTTTTCTTTGTATTTTCTCAATTTATCTACATAAATGTGATTTGCTTTGTGCACATATTTGATGCGTATAATTCTCATAACTTTCTTATAATTGCCAGGCCTGCCAATGCATTTCTGTTCACACTGCCGTCGGTGTAAGAGCGCTAAAATGCTGCTAAAATGGTTCAGTATTTTGTGTTCGTTGCTTGGTGATTAGAGTCGATATATTTATTTAGTTTTACGTTCTTATATGACTATACATTATTTATGTGGCTCGCGGTCTATGTAAACAGACGTGGGAATTAGTAAATACAGTAATGTAATGTGTTGAGGTTAGAGCTGACATAAGCCAAGCGTACCGTACTAATAATCACAGATCTGCGTCGCGAAAGAGCAGAAGAACATTGAACATTGAAAGTTGAACAAAGATGGGTAACTAAACACTGGGCAAGAGAAATTTGATCTACTGCATCAGCACAAATGAATAATCTGGTACTACTATATCAGGTAGGCAATCAACATACAGCAGTACAAGGCTACCAGATGTCTAACATAAAAAATCTGACAGGCACACTCACATGACTTTCTCTACTCTACTCTTACACTTATTTCTCGGTCTAGTAAGCTTTGAAATGCCATTCTCTTTGTATGGCCTAGAAAAAAATTACAGAACAGCACCTTGTGGAAGTCCTCGGTGTGTTTGTTTATATTTGGAAATGTATGTATTATATTTTGTGGCACAAAATCTTTGTGAAATAAACTGAGTTATCCACTTAAGCATGTTACTTTTCACACCTATTGATTGCAACTTCTCAACTAATTTATTTCTCCAGACTGAGTCATATGCTGTCCTATAAAAATGTAAGAGACAGAAATTGTATTTTTTGACGAGATTAAATTTTTATTTATGGAATCTGGTAGTTTCAAAACATCTCTTTCTGATGAAATTTCGGTATCGAATTTTTGAAATACAATACTTCTAATATGATATCTAGATGTTTTAGAGAAATTACTTACCGCGTAGAAGATGAAATGTGAGGTTATGTGCTGCATTATGCATGTCTTCGCGCCTTGGGCAGATGCTGAACGCTTGAAAGCACAATTTGCAGTTTCTTGTCACCTTTTAGAGTAATACACCGCCTGTTTAGAATAACCACCACTATAAGGATAGCTTCTTTCAGCATTACAAAATATAAAAAGTACGTTTTATAGAAATTAAATTCTGAACACAACGCGCTTCACACTGATTCCGCCAACCAAGACAAAAGCGACATCTGTAGCTATTAAGAATTACTCCTTTCGCCAGTCGCGAGTCACTTGTTATTCGTCAAGAATCGACAGTGAACTTATGCTAGTGTGTGTGTGTGCGTGTGTGAACAGCATAACTCAAAAACAAAAACCAGGTTAAAAACCAAAGAGAATATTTAAGTTAAGTAAGTTTTAAAGATGCGATACCAAAATTATCAACAAAATCCTCCCACCCAAAATTACCCTTCACGTGGAACAATTAAAAAAAGTTTTGATATTCTAAAAAATGGCTCTTATGATTTTGGTTAAATATGTTTAACATATTTTTATGACAAATGGAATTAATAATTGAATTTTCTTGGAATGTCCTCAAAAGCCCCTTACGGTCTAGGCTATTTTTCCATATCTGGTAAATTGTAATAGATACACAAGATTTTACTACCCAAAAATGCATGAAATTTGTGTCAAATAATATTTTTCATGGACTTAACCATTTCCGAAATACTCTAATTTTTTTTACATTCATACTTTTCTCAAATGGTGTTTTATTCTTGCTTATGCAAACAGTACATAGTTTGAAAGTCATTGCATAGCAACAGCTCTTAGCGTGTACTCACATAGCTTTCTCTACTCACTTTTCTGTAAACTATTCTTTGAAATGCACTTTTTAATCTACTTCATGTTAATCGAAATTTGTTTCCAGAAATTATTTTATTACATATTTCCTTGCACATACAGTGGGAATAGCTCATCCTAGTAGTAGGATTAATTTTTTTAATAGCTGGTCGCAACGGATGCAATCAAACAAAAGAAAAGCAAAGACTCGCATCTCTTTGGCAAACAAAAGGATATCGACAGCAATGGCGGCCAGTTCGGTGGAACTGTATTGTGTTTCGTGTGAAATACATTAAATTGCGGCACTTCACGTGACAAAGGTAAGATTTACTGCATTTTATAAAGCATGATATTCTAAAACAATATGTTAGTTGTTAGAATTATTGTGAGCAAGAGGAAAGACACTTGTTGCATGAACATGTATCGGTGAAGAGTAGAGTAACCTTGACAACGGAGAAATGCAAATGGTGGGACATCTGATCGCACCGTTGAGATCGGTCATTGCTTTGCCTTATGGCGCCCTCCCAACACGCATGCGCGATCTATTTATTAATTTATTCACTTAATACACTTTTCTCATTTGAGGACTGACAAGAAGACAAAGTACACTTTACAATTAACTGTTTTATTTAAAAAAAGAAAAATCAGATCTCTTACACTCACATGACTTTCTCTCCTCTTGTACTAACCATTCTTCTCCTGTGTAGTCTTCGAGTTAATTGAGATAAACATTTGTACAAATTATCTTCTTCTAGGTACAAGGGCAATGTGGGAATACAGTACGTTTTGAGCGAGTTCTCTTTGCACGGTTAACATATAAAAATGAATAACGATGTTACATTTGACGAAAGTTTGTTTTCCAAAACACACACGGACAACAAGGAATATCTTTGAAATGGTTCATTCTACAAAAAGAATTATTTGGACATAAATTGTGTGTTTTAGGAAGATCTACTTTTATTTTGTATAGTAAGATTACGTCTCTTACAGTTTACCAGTTATGCAAAAGTCATCCAGAGTAAAGGGGACTTCATGGGCTATAGCCAGAAAATTCTAGATATACATTTCATTTGTCATAAAAATATCTCAAACACATGGCACTTCAATCAAAATCGTTAAAAACCCTTTCGAGAAAAACAAAAATTTTGAAAAACTTTCCAGTAAAATTAGGTAGTTTAGGATGGAGCAATAATCTTCAAAATCTTCGTGTCGCATCCTTGAAAGACATTAAACTTAAATACCAACCTTGCTTTTTAACCGACTTTTTGTTTTTAAGTTATGCTATCCATAAACACACACAATCACACACACATACACACAGAACACACACATACACACACACAGACACACACCACACACACAGACACACACACACAGACACACACCCACACACACAGACGCACACACACACCCACACACACAGACACACACCCACACACACAGACGCACACACACACCCACACACACAGACACACACCCACACACACAGACGCACACACACACCCACACACACAGACGCACACACACACCCACACACAGACGCACTCACACACAGACACACACCCACACACACAGACTCACACACAGACGCACACACACAGACACACACATAACACACACATACACACGACACACATACACACGACACACATACACATACACACGACACACACATAACACACACATACACACGACACACAGACGCACACACACAGACACACACATAACACACACATACACACGACACACATACACATACACACGACACACATACACATACACACGACACACACACACATACACACAGAACACACACATACACACACACAGACACACACACAGACACACACCCACACACACAGACGCACACACACCCACACACACAGACGCACACACACACCCACACACACAGACGCACACACACACCCACACACACAGACGCACACACACACCCACACACAGACGCACTCACACACAGACACACACCCACACACACAGACTCACACACACACCCACACACACAGACGCACACACACAGACACACACACAACACACACATACACACGACACACATACACATACACACGACACACATACACACGACACACATACACATACACACGACACACACCCACACACACACACACACCCACACACCCACACACACAGACGCACACACACACCCACACACACAGACGCACACACACCCACACACACAGACGCACACACAGACCCACACACACAGACGCACTCACACACCCACACACACAGACGCACTCACACACAGACACACACCCACACACACTCACACACACACCCACCCACACACACAGACACACACACAGACACACACACAACACACACATACACACGACACACATACACATACACACGACACACATACACACGACACACATACACATACACACGACACACATACACATACACACGACACACATACACATACACACACAACACACACATACACACATACACATACACACGACACACATACACATACACACACAACACACACATACACACGACACACATACACATACACACGACACACATACACATACACACGACACACCTACACACACACCCACACACACAGACGCACACACACAGACACACACACAACACACACATACACACGACACACATACACATACACACGACACACATACACATACACCACACACACAGACACACTCACACACAGACACACACCCACACACACAGACACACCCACACACACAGACGCGCACACACAGACACACACACAACACACACATACACACGACACACATACACATACACATACACACGACACACATACACATACACACGACACACATACACATACACCACACACACAGACACACTCACACACATACACACACCCACACACACAGACGCACACACACACCCACACACACAGACGCATCCACACAGACACACACACAACACACACATACATACCACACACATACACATACACACGACACACATACACATACACCACACACATACACACACACCACACACACAGACACACTCACACACAGACACACACCCACACACACAGACGCACACACACAGACACACACACAACACACACATACACACGACACACATACACATACACACGACACACATACACATACACCACACACATACACACACAACACACACATACACACGACACACATACACATACACACGACACACATACACATACACCACACACATACACACACAACACAGACATACACACGACACACATACACATACACCACACACAGACGCACACACACACCCACACACACACCCACACACACACCCACACACACACCCACACACACAGACACACAGACCCATACACACACAGACACAAACCCACACACACAGACACACCCACACACATACACTCACCACACACATACACACACCACACACACAGCCACACACACACAGACACACACACAGACACACCCACACACATACACTCACCACACACATACACACACCACACACAGACACACCCACACACATACACCCACACACACACACCACACACAGACACACCCACACACATACACCCACACACACAGACACACACCCACACACAGACACACACCCACACACAGACACAAACCCACACACACAGACACACCCACACACATACACTCACCAGACACAGACACACACCCACACACAGACACACACCCACACAGACACAAACCCACACACACAGACACAAACCCACACGCACAGACACACCCACACACATACACGCACCACACACATACACACACTACACACACACCACACATACACATACACCCACACACAGACACACACAGACACACACACAGACACACCCACACACATACACTCACCACACACATACACACACCACACACAGACACACCCACACACATACACCCACACACACAGACACACACCCACACACAGACACACACAGACACACACCCACACACAGACACACACCCACACACACAGACACAAACCCACACACACAGACACACCCACACACATACACCCACACACATACACTCACCAGACACAGACACACACCCACACACAGGCACACACCCACACACACAGACACACACCCACACAGACACAAACCCACACACACACAGACACAAACCCACACGCACAGACACACCCACACACATACACTCACCACACACATACACACACTACACACACACACACCACACATACACATACACCCACACACAGACACACACCCACACACGACACATACACATACACACACTACACATACACATACACCCACACACAGACACACACCCACCCACACATGTATATAAAATATAAATTGTATGTAAATAAATAAATTCAAGCATGTAGTATTCATATGGAATGGGGCATGAATTTAAAAAAAAACACCCACACACACAGACACACACCCACATACACAGACACAAACCCACACACACAGACACACCCACACACATACACTCACCACACACATACACACACATACACACACCACACACACCACAGACACACGCCACACACATACACACACTACACACACACCACACACACACACACCACACACACACCACACACACACACACCACACACACACACCACAGACACACGCCACACACATACACATACACACACCACACACACACCACAGACACACGCCACACGCATACACATACACACACCACACACACAATTACACACACTCCACACACACACATACACACCACACACACACACCAGACATACACATATACACACATACACACACCACACACATACACACAGACACACACCACAAACATACACACCACACACACACCACACACCTACATACACACCACACACATACACACACCACACACATACACATATACACATACACACACCACACACACAGACACACACCACACACACAGACACACACCACACACAGACACACACCACACACATACACACACCACACACACATACACACCACACATACACACCACACACATACACACAGACACACCACACACATACACACACGCACCACACACACCACACACATACACACCACACATACACACCACACACATACACACCACACACATACACACAGACACACACCACACATACACACCACACATACACACCACACACATACACACACCACACACACCACACACACCACACACATACACACACAACACACATACACACACCACACACACAGACACACACCACACACATACACACCACACACACACCACACACACACCACACACATACACACACCACACACATACACACACATACACACACCACACACACCACACACACATACACACACCACACACACCACACACAGACACAGCACACACATACACAGCACACACATACACACCACACATATACACATATACACACATACACACATACACACACCACACACAGACACACACCACACAGATACACACCACACACATACACATATACACACACCACACATATACACACCACACAGATACACACCACACACATACACACACCACACAGACACACACCACACACATACACACACCACACACCACACACATACACACACCACACACCACACACATACACACACCACACACATACACACCACACAGATACACACCACACAGATACACACCACACACATACACATATACACACACACCACACATATACACACACCACACAGATACACACCACACACATACACACCACACAGATACACACCACACACATACACACACCACACAGACACACACCACACACATACACATATACACACATACACACACCACACACATACACATATACACACATACACACACCACACACATACACATATACACACATACACACACCACACAGACACACACCACACACATACACATATACACACATACACACACCACACACATACACACACCACACAGATACACACCACACACATACACATATACACACATACACACACCACACACATACACATATACACACATACACACACCACACACATATACACACAGACACCACACACACAGACACACACATACACATACACACCACACACATACACACCACACCACACATAATCACACATACACACACCACACACACATACACATATACACACATACACACACCACACAGACAGACCACACACATACCACACACATACACATATACACACATACACACACCACACAGACACACACCACACACATACACATATACACACATACACACACCACACACATACACATATACACACACCACACACATACACATATACACACATACACACACCACACACATACACACACCACACACATATACACACAGACACCACACACACAGACACACACATACACATACACACCACACACATACACACCACACCACACATAATCACACATACACACACCACACACACATACACACACCACACAGATACACACCACACACATACACACACCACACACATACACACACCACAGCCACACATCACACACATACACACACCACACACATACACACCACACACACACACCACACACATACACACCACACATATACACACATACACACACCACACACATACACACACCACACACATACACACACCACAGCCACACATCACACACATACACACACCACACACATACACACCACACACATACACACCACACACACACACCACACACATACACACCACACATATACACACATACACACACCACACACATACACACATACACACACCACACACACATACACACACCACACACACACCACACACATACACACACCACACACACAGACATACACACCACACACACAGCACACACAGACAGACACAAACGGACCTTTTTTCTAAAAATGGTTTGTTTTGATTCAGGGGGTCTCAAAACATATATTTCCAGTGAAGAAATAATAGGAATAAGCGATAATGGATAGAAAAATCATGTGAAGGTTGTAAACACCAAGTATAAGAAGAAAGTGATGGAATTTTAATACGCTGGAGTTTATTGGAGTGATGAATATGCAAATACAGGATAAAGGAGCCAACGCACAAAGCGAGCGAACACAGAATTAGATGATGGGAACAGTGACTGACGTTGAACAAGCTATCACTATTATTTTAACTGACGTTTAGCGGCGATGTTAAAGTCCACTAATATCAGACGTGTTTGTCATCTATCTCTAACACGACACACACTTTAAGCCAATCAACAACAAATGTCAACTGTCCATTTCAAAGTCTCTTTTAATTCATTCTGCAAAGGACGCACACATTCCCATTTCCACTGTCTATGCAGCGAGGTCAAAATTGTCTGCACCAATTACTCTCCTTTTGAACAGCTCTACATAGAACTGTAAGGCATTACATATACAAAACGTTATAACTTACAGGAGAACACTGCAAGACAGATCCCTCTCCTGACACCAGTGTGACAATGACAGTAGAGTCCAGCTACTTTCTCTGTCGCTTTATTACTTTCTCTACTACGTATAGTAAGTAGAGCAACTATTGTATTTCACCCAAAAATTCGATGTCGAGAGTTCATCGGAAATGTATGTTTTGAGGCCCTTGAATACACATAAAAAAAAAGAGAAAGAAAGAAAAGAACACAAAGTTGGTATTTAAGTTTAACATCTTTGGAGGATCCAACACGAAGATTTTTTTAAAAATATGTTTAGGTCATCTCCTGATAGCTTGTGACTTCATGAGCAATGGACTGCTAAGGACAGGCGTGAATTGCAGCAAGGATGCGGCGCCAGATTTCTTGAATATGCTAATGTGAATCTGACCTGATGACCCCACTGGCCTCGAGCCAGCACTTTGCATTCTGTACTCAAGTTTTACCCTCTTGAGTTTACTTATCGAGTTACTATAAACTTGCATCAGAGGTGAACATACATTTTCATATTCTACGTCACGTGACGTCAGGCTGCAGTGCAGCATCTTCTCAGTAGCGTTTATCCATGTAAAATCAAGGAATATCTCCGAAATGGTTAACTCTACAAACAATTTATTTGTGTGTTTTAGCGAGATCTACTTTTTTTGTTGAGTAAGATTTAGTCTATCTCTTACGGTTTACGAGTTATATAAAAGTCATCCAGGTAGGCTATAACCAGAAAATTCAAAATATACATTTAATTTGTCATAAAAATATCTTAAACATGTGGCATTTTAATCAAAATCGTTTGAGCCATTTTCAAGAGAATTAAAATTTTCCACGTAAAGGGTAGTTTAGGGTGGGGCTGTTTTCAAAGTCTTCGTGTCGCACCCTTGAAAGACATTAAACTTAAATACCAACTTTGGTTTTTAACCGACTTTTCGTTTTTGAGTTATACTGTCCACAGACAGACACACGGACCTTTTTCTAAAAATGCGTTTTTTTGTTGTTGTTTTTTTTTTTTTTTTTTTTTTGGATTCAGGGGGTCTCAAAACATACATTTCCGGTCAAACCTGATTTCGAGTTTGAGTGCCAAGCCGGTAGATATGTTAAGAGCAATTTTTCCAATAACTGTGTTCCAAAACCTTAAACAGCTTTTTCTCCATATAACAGTTTTTGTACTTTGGGGTAAACTTTTTTGCAGGAAATATTGATGGATAAAGCTGAAATTTTCAGAAGATGTAGAATATAACTGGTTAAAGAAAGCTGTGCATTGGGTTTTTGATTAATCTCATACATAAAAGTATATGCTGTTTTTCTTTATTACTAAAATTTCTTTTTCTTGTGTCCTAAATAGAAACAAAAATCATATTTCTAATAAATATTAATATTTTGGAAAACAGATGCACAATTTTATTTCATAAATACATAAAGACTAGCATACAAAATTTCAGGCCTCTGCTTTAATTCTAAACTGCAAAAAGTGTACCTTTTATTACTATTCAATTCTTTCTATAAACATAATAAATAATTTTAATTACAAATTATTTAATCTAGAGCAATGAAACTTGCAGCAATAACATTGTGGTAGGTGCAATTTAACCTAACATTTTCATTACAATTGGTTGATTAGGGAAGAAACTCCATTTGGTACCAGAGTGTATTACTGTTTTACAATATTTAAATATTATGCTCCAGCACACATATAAGTACTTTTGAACACCTATTCACCAGTTATATCGAGCCTTTTTCCTTAAACAATGGTTTAGGCATTATTTGCGGGGAAGTGTTGGCTGCAGAACAGTTGAGCATCGTATTCTATAGCTCGCACACTGGGACATATCAAGGAAAGCTTGGATGCGAGTCATTTCTGATGAACTCAGTCGCTCAGGTAACACTGGAATGTGCTATTTCACATGTCTCTCTATACGGAGAATTGGTACAGTCACTACCAAACTCCAGTAACGATTTATTTCCACACAAAACCTCCCATTTAGTAAAACCAGCTTTTAGACTATTCGTAAAGTTACTTGAAATAACTTGTGTTTTGATTCTCCCTAAACTCACTGACATGCACTCACATGACTTTCTCAACTCACTCTTGTACATTCTACTTACACTTTATCACTGAACTACAAGCATGTTCTATACAACGTTCACATTTACATGGTTTTCTCTACTCACTATTCTCTTACGTATTAAGTTCACATATCCCTCCGTACTGGCTTTTCAATATACAATTCTCTATGACTGAAATAGAAATGCAACACATTACATTCATACGATTTTCTCTACACACTTTCCTTTTTTCAAACACAACCACACTTCATACAATTTTCCATGTTTCAAATTGAAATGCAACTCGTTGACATAGAAATACAATCTTTTACATTCACACAGAGTTCTCTACTCACTTTCCTTCCTGTGGTATTTGGAGTTATTCAACAGTGCTTTTGCATAGTGTTTCTCCGCGTTTTCATTTAGTAACTTTATTTATTTTGGGTTCTTTATAGTATCCAAGATACGTTTAAATGTTGTAGTGATAAATCATCAAACCACGGACAACGTCGGGTATTTCAGTTAGTAACAAAGAAACACAAGACTATTGGACAAGTACAACCTAAGTCTAAATGTTGTAGTGATAAATCATCAAACCACGGACGTCGGGTATTTCAGTTAGTAACAAAGAAACACAAGACTATTGGACAAGTACAACCTAAGTCTAAATGTTGTAGTGATAAATCATCAAACCACGGACAACGTCGGGTATTTCAGTTAGTAACAAAGAAACACAAGACTATTGGACAAGCACAACCTAAGTCTAAATGTTGTAGTGATAAATCATCAAACCACGGACAACGTCGGGTATTTCAGTTAGTAACAAAGAAACACAAGACTATTGGACAAGTACAACCTAAGTCTAAATGTTGTAGTGATAAATCATCAAACCACGAACAACGTCGGGTATTTCAGTCAGTAACAAAGAAACACAAGACTATTGGACAAGTACAACCTAAGTCTAAATGTTGTAGTGATAAATCATCAAACCACGGACAACGTCGGGTATTTCAGTTAGTAACAAAGAAACACAAGACTATTGGACAAGTACAACCTAAGTCTAAATGTTGTAGTGATAAATCATCAAACCACGGACAACGTCGGGTATTTCAGTTAGTAACAAAGAAACACAAGACTATTGGACAAGTACAACCTAAGTCGAAATGTTGTAGTGATAAATCATCAAACCACGGACAACGTCGGGTATTTCAGTTAGTAACAAAGAAACACAAGACTATTGGACAAGTGCAACCTAAGTCTAAATGTTGTAGTGATAAATCATCAAACCACGGACAACGTCGGGTATTTCAGTTAGTAACAAAGAAACACAAGACTATTGGACAAGTACAACCTAAGTCTAAATGTTGTAGTGATAAATCATCAAACCACGGACAACGTCGGGTATTTCAGTTAGTAACAAAGAAACACAAGGCTATTGGACAAGTACAACCTAAGTCTAAATGTTGTAGTGATAAATCATCAAACCATGGACAACACGGGTATTTCAGTTAGTAACAAAGAAACACAAGGCTATTGGACAAGTACAACCTAAGTCTAAATGTTGTAGTGATAAATCATCAAACCACGGACAACGTCGGGTATTTCAGTTAGTAACAAAGAAACACAAGGCTATTGGACAAGTACAACCTAAGTCTAAATGTTGTAGTGATAAATCATCAAACCACGGACAACGTCGGGTATTTCAGTTAGTAACAAAGAAACACAAGGCTATTGGACAAGTACAACCTAAGTCTAAATGTTGTAGTGATAAATCATCAAACCACGGACAACGTCGGGTATTTCAGTTAGTAACAAAGAAACACAAGGCTATTGGACAAGTACAACCTAAGTCTAAATGTTGTAGTGATAAATCATCAAACCACGGACAACGTCGGGTATTTCAGTTAGTAACAAAGAAACACAAGACTATTGGACAAGTACAACCTGAGTCTAAATGTTGTAGTGATAAATCATCAAACCACGGACAACGTCGGGTATTTCAGTTAGTAACAAAGAAACACAAGGCTATTGGACAAGTACAACCTAAGTCTAAATGTTGTAGTGATAAATCATCAAACCACGGACAACGTCGGGTATTTCAGTTAGTAACAAAGAAACACAAGACTATTGGACAAGTACAACCTAAGTCTAAATGTTGTAGTGATAAATCATCAAACCATGGACAACACGGGTATTTCAGTTAGTAACAAAGAAACACAAGGCTATTGGACAAGTACAACCTAAGTCTAAATGTTGTAGTGATAAATCATCAAACCACGGACAACGTCGGGTATTTCAGTTAGTAAGAAAGAAACACAAGGCTATTGGACAAGTACAACCTAAGTCTAAATGTTGTAGTGATAAATCATCAAACCATGGACAACACGGGTATTTCAGTTAGTAACAAAGAAACACAAGGCTATTGGACAAGTACAACCTAAGTCTAAATGTTGTAGTGATAAATCATCAAACCACGGACAACGTCGGGTATTTCAGTTAGTAAGAAAGAAACACAAGGCTATTGGACAAGTACAACCTAAGTCTAAATGTTGTAGTGATAAATCATCAAACCATGGACAACACGGGTATTTCAGTTAGTAACAAAGAAACACAAGGCTATTGGACAAGTACAACCTAAGTGTAAATGTTGTAGTGATAAATCATCAAACCATGGACAACACGGGTATTTCAGTTAGTAACAAAGAAACACAAGGCTATTGGACAAGTACAACCTAAGTCTAAATGTTGTAGTGATAAATCATCAAACCACGGACAACGTCGGGTATTTCAGTTAGTAACAAAGAAACACAAGGCTATTGGACAAGTACAACCTAAGTGTAAATGTTGTAGTGATAAATCATCAAACCACGGACAACGTCGGGTATTTCAGTTAGTAACAAAGAAACACAAGACTATTGGACAAGTACAACCTAAGTCTAAATGTTGTAGTGATAAATCATCAAACCATGGACAACACGGGTATTTCAGTTAGTAACAAAGAAACACAAGGCTATTGGACAAGTACAACCTAAGTGTAAATGTTGTAGTGATAAATCATCAAACCATGGACAACACGGGTATTTCAGTTAGTAACAAAGAAACACAAGGCTATTGGACAAGTACAACCTAAGTCTAAATGTTGTAGTGATAAATCATCAAACCACGGACAACGTCGGGTATTTCAGTTAGTAACAAAGAAACACAAGGCTATTGGACAAGTACAACCTAAGTGTAAATGTTGTAGTGATAAATCATCAAACCACGGACAACGTCGGGTATTTCAGTTAGTAACAAAGAAACACAAGACTATAGGCAGGCCGGGTATTTCACCTAGAAAGTTACAAAATGAAATTAGAAGTGCAGTGAACTGCGCTTTTCAGCAGTGAAGTAATTTTCAATTATTAGTTCGATTGATAATTTTTAATAGCATAAATGCATGTGTTTGACAAGGTTGTGTGGATAGTTTGCTCTTGTTCGTGTCATGTTGGTGGCACAGGCTGGATCCTTGTGCTCCGAGCTCAGCTTGTTCCTTGGGAAAGTTAAACTTATTTGGTAGCAAGCAATGTTAACACTAATAGAGTTAGCACTTGAGGTAACAACTTAATGGAGTACGTAGGGTGAACTTAGGCTTTTTACAGCACGTGTAACCTTATTATAGGTAACAGAGTTTGCTTCCAATCCCCGTCGTCGTCTTTTCCACCCATTGCGTCGACTCATGCTCCCTCAAGCGTGATGCTTAAAGGGCATCATCCCTCATTTCACACCTTCACACCACTTTCTCTACTCACTTTGTGCGAACCATACTTACAAACACTTATTCTACATCTTCTCCATGCTAATACAGATAAATATTTGTTTATTATGTGTTTTATTATTGCTGATTTTCTTGTAAGTACAAGCGAAATACGGGAATACAGTAGACTTTAATGATAGTAAAATGTTTTAAAGATGGTCGCTTTTTGATGGGTTTGAAATTCCATTCTCTTTACATGTCCAAGTGTTAAAAAACGGATAGCGACTACCCACTTGAGAAAAGATAATATAGGTACACTGTGAGAAAATGAAAATTCTACGAATTCCACTCCTGACACCATTGTTGCAAAATCGTCAAAACTCCATTCCAGTTACATTTTAGCTCTTAATTTTCTTACAAAATGTTTTCAGCACAACAGACTTTTCTTTTACTGATGTTAACACAGTCTACAGTCTTTCATAATATTACAACTCACAACTGTTTACTTCTCATAACCTTGACTCACTCCTTTCACTGTCTTTCTTCACTTTCTCTGTCTCTCATACACTAATTACACAAATACACAGTTCTCTTTTACTGATGTTAACACAGTCTACAGTCTTTCATAATATTACAACTCACAACTGTTTACTTCTCATAACCTTGACTCACTCCTTTCACTGTCTTTCTTCACTTTCTCTGTCTCTCATACACTAATTACACAAATACACAGTTCTCTTTTACTGATGTTAACACAGTCTACAGTCTTTCATGATATTACAACTCACAACTGTTTACTTCTCATAACCTTGACTCACTCCTTTCACCGTCTTTCTTCACTTTCTCTGTCTCTCATACACTAAGTACACAAATACACAGTTCTCTTTTACTGATGTTAACACAGTCTACAGTCTTTCATGATATTACAACTCACAACTGTTTACTTCTCATAACCTTGACTCACTCCTTTCACTGTCTTTCTTCACTTTCTCTGTCTCTCACACACTAATTACACAAATACACAGTTCTCTTTTACTGATGTTAACACAGTCTACAGTCTTTCATAATATTACAACTCACAACTGTTTACTTCTCATAACCTTGACTCACTCCTTTCACTGTCTTTCTTCACTTTCTCTGTCTCTCATACACTAATTACACAAATACACAGTTCTCTTTTACTGATGTTAACACAGTCTACAGTCTTTCATGATATTACAACTCACAACTGTTTACTTCTCATAACCTTGACTCACTCCTTTCACCGTCTTTCTTCACTTTCTCTGTCTCTCATACACTAATTACACAAATACACAGTTCTCTTTTACTGATGTTAACACAGTCTACAGTCTTTCATGATATTACAACTCACAACTGTTTACTTCTCATAACCTTGACTCACTCCTTTCACCGTCTTTCTTCACTTTCTCTGTCTCTCATACACTAAGTACACAAATACACAGTTCTCTTTTACTGATGTTAACACAGTCTACAGTCTTTCATGATATTACAACTCACAACTGTTTACTTCTCATAACCTTGACTCACTCCTTTCACTGTCTTTCTTCACTTTCTCTGTCTCTCACACACTAATTACACAAATACACAGTTCTCTTTTACTGATGTTAACACAGTCTACAGTCTTTCATAATATTACAACTCACAACTGTTTACTTCTCATAACCTTGACTCACTCCTTTCACTGTCTTTCTTCACTTTCTCTGTCTCTCATACACTAATTACACAAATACACAGTTCTCTTTTACTGATGTTAACACAGTCTACAGTCTTTCATGATATTACAACTCACAACTGTTTACTTCTCATAAACTTGACTCACTCCTTTCACCGTCTTTCTTCACTTTCTCTGTCTCTCATACACTAAGTACACAAATACACAGTTCTCTTTTACTGATGTTAACACAGTCTACAGTCTTTCATGATATTACAACTCACAACTGTTTACTTCTCATAACCTTGACTCACTCCTTTCACTGTCTTTCTTCACTTTCTCTGTCTCTCACACACTAATTACACAAATACACAGTTCTCTTTTACTGATGTTAACACAGTCTACTGTCTTTCATGATATTACAACTCACAACTGTTTACTTCTCATAACCTTGACTCACTCCTTTCACTGTCTTTCTTCACTTTCTCTGTCTCTCATACACTAATTACACAAATACACAGTTCTCTTTTACTGTTGTTAACATAGTCTACAGTCTTTCATGATATTACAACTCACAACTGTTTACTTCTCATAACCTTGACTCACTCCTTTCACTTTCTTTCTTCACTTTCTCTGTCTCTCATACACTAATTACACAAATACACAGTTCTCTTTTACTGATGTTAACACAGTCTACAGTCTTTCATGATATTACAACTGACAACTGTTTACTTCTCATAACCTTGACTCGCTCCTTTCACTGTCTTTCTTCACTTTCTCTGTCTCTCATACACTAATTACACAAATACACAGTTCTCTTTTACTGATGTTAACACAGTCTACAGTCTTTCATGATATTACAACTCACAACTCTTTACTTCTCATAACCTTGACTCACTCCTTTCACTGTCTTTCTTCACTTTCTCTGTCTCTCATACACTAATTACACAAATACACAGTTCTCTTTTACTGATGTTAACACAGTCTACAGTCTTTCATGATATTACAACTCACAACTGTTTACTTCTCATAACCTTGACTCACTCCTTTCACTGTCTTTCTTCACTTTCTCTGTCTCTCATACACTAATTACACAAATACACAGTTCTCTTTTACTGATGTTAACACAGTCTACAGTCTTTCATGATATTACAACTCACGACTGTTTACTTCTCATAACCTTGACTCAGTCCTTTCACTGTCTTTCTTCACTTTCTCTGTCTCTGATACACTAATTACACAAATACAGAGTTCTCTTTTACTGATGTTAACACAGTCTACAGCCTTTCATGATATTACAACTCACAACTGCTTACTTCTCATAACCTTGACTCACTACTTTCACTGTCTTTCTTCACTTTCTCTGTCTCACATACACTAATTACACAAATACACAGTTCTCTTTTACTGATGTTAACACAGTCTACAGTCTTTCATGATATTACCACTCACAACTGCTTACTTCTCATAACCTTGACTCACTCCTTTCACTGTCTTTCTTCACTTTCTCCGTCTCACATACACTAATTACACAAATACACAGTTCTCTTTTACTGATGTTAACACAGTCTACAGCCTTTCATGATGTTACAACTCAAAACTGTTTACTCCTCATAACCTTGACTCACTCCTTTCACTGTCTTTCTTCACTTTCTCTGTCTCTCATACACTAATTACACAAATACACAGTTCCCTTTTACTGATGTTAACGCAGTCTACAGTCTTTCATGATATTACAACTCACAACTGTTTACTTCTCATAACCTTGACTCACTCCTTTCACTGTCTTTCTTCACTTTCTCTGTCTCTCATACACTAATTACACAAATACACAGTTCTCTTTTACTGATGTTAACACAGTCTACAGTCTTTCATGATATTACAACTCACAACTGTTTACTTCTCATAACCTTGACTCACTCCTTTCACTGTCTTTCTTCACTTTCTCTATCTCTCATACACTAATTACACAAATACAAAGTTCTCTTTCACTAATGCTAGAACAGTCTACACTCTTTCGTGATATTACAGCTCACAACTGTTTACTTCTCATAACCTTGACTCACTCCTTTCACTGTCTTTCTTCACTTTCTCTGTCTCTCATACACTGATTACACAAATACATAGTTCTATTTTACTGATGTTAACACAGTCTACACTCTTTCGTGATATTACAACTCACAACTGTTTACTTCTCATAACCTTGACTCATTCCTTTCACTGTCTTTCTTCACTTTCTCTATCTCTCATACACTAATTACACAAATACACAGTTCTCTTTTACTGATGTTAACACAGTCTACAGTCTTTCATGATATTACAACTCACAACTGTTTACTTCTCATAACCTTGACTCACTCCTTTCACTGTCTTCACTTTCTCTGTCTCTCATACACTAATTACACAAATACACAGTTCTCTTTTACTGATGTTAACACAGTCTACAGTCTTTCATGATATTACAACTCACAACTGTTTACTTCTCATAACCTTGACTCACTCCTTTCACTGTCTTTCTTCACTTTCTCTGTCTCTCATACACTAATTACACAAATACACAGTTCTCTTTTACTGATGTTAACACAGTCTACATTCTTTCATGATATTACAACTCACAACTGTTTACTTCTCATAACCTTGACTCACTCCTTTCACCGTCTTTCTTCACTTTCTCTGTCTCTCATACACTAAGTACACAAATACATATTTCTCTTTTACTGATGTTAACACAGTCTACAGTCTTTCATGATATTACAACTCACAACTGTTTACTTCTCATAACCTTGACTCACTCCTTTCACCGTCTTTCTTCACTTTCTCTGTCTCTCATACACTAAGTACACAAATACATATTTCTCTTTTACTGATGTTAACACAGTCTACAGTCTTTCATGATATTACAACTCACAACTGTTTACTTCTCATAACCTTGACTCACTCCTTTCACTGTCTTTCTTCACTTTCTCTCTCTCTCTCTCATACACTAATTACACAAATACACAGTTCTCTTTTACTGATGTTAACACAGTCTACAGTCTTTCATGATATTACAACTCACAACTGTTTACTTCTCATAACCTTGACTCACTCCTTTCACTGTCTTTCTTCACTTTCTCTGTCTCTCATACACTAATTACACAAATACACTCTTGTCTTTTACTGATGTTAACACAGTCTACAGTCTTTCATGATACTACAACTCACAACTGTTTACTTCTCATAACCTTGACTCACTCCTTTCACTGTCTTTCTTCACTTTCTCTATCTCTCATACACTAATTACACAAATACAAAGTTCTCTTTCACTAATGCTAGAACAGTCTACACTCTTTCGTGATATTACAGCTCACAACTGTTTACTTCTCATAACCTTGACTCACTCCTTTCACTGTCTTTCTTCACTTTCTCTGTCTCTCAGACACTGATTACACAAATACATAGTTCTATTTTACTGATGTTAACACAGTCTACACTCTTTCGTGATATTACAACTCACAACTGTTTACTTCTCATAACCTTGACTCATTCCTTTCACTGTCTTTCTTCACTTACTCTATCTCTCATACACTAATTACACAAATACACAGTTCTCTTTTACTGATGTTAACACAGTCTACAGTCTTTCATGATATTACAACTCACAACTGTTTACTTCTCATAACCTTGACTCACTCCTTTCACCGTATTTCTTCACTTTCTCTGTCTCTCATACACTAAGTACACAAATACATATTTCCCTTTTACTGATGTTAACACAGTCTACAGTCTTTCATGATATTACAACTCACAACTGTTTACTTCTCATAACCTTGACTCACTCCTTTCACTGTCTTTCTTCACTTTCTCTCTCTCTCTCATACACTAATTACACAAATACACAGTTCTCTTTTACTGATGTTAACACAGTCTACAGTCTTTCATGATATTACAACTCACAACTGTTTACTTCTCATAACCTTGACTCACTCCTTTCACTGTCTTTCTTCACTTTCTCTGTCTCTCATACACTAATTACACAAATACACAGTTCTCTTTTACTGATGTTAACACAGTCTACAGTCTTTCATGATATTACAACTCACAACTGTTTACTTCTCATAACCTTGACTCACTCCTTTCACTGTCTTTCTTCACTTTCTCTATCTCTCATACACTAATTACACAAATACAAAGTTCTCTTTCACTAATGCTAGAACAGTCTACACTCTTTCGTGATATTACAGCTCACAACTGTTTACTTCTCATAACCTTGACTCACTCCTTTCACTGTCTTTCTTCACTTTCTCTGTCTCTCAGACACTGATTACACAAATACATAGTTCTATTTTACTGATGTTAACACAGTCTACACTCTTTCGTGATATTACAACTCACAACTGTTTACTTCTCATAACCTTGACTCATTCCTTTCACTGTCTTTCTTCACTTTCTCTGTCTCTGATACACTAATTACACAACTACACAGTTCTCTTTTACTGATGTTAACACAGTCTACAGTCTTTCATGATATTACAACTCACAACTGTTTACTTCTCATAACCTTGACTCACTCCTTTCACTGTCTTTCTTCACTTTCTCTATCTCTCATACACTAATTACACAAATACAAAGTTCTCTTTCACTAATGCTAGAACAGTCTACACTCTTTCGTGATATTACAGCTCACAACTGTTTACTTCTCATAACCTTGACTCACTCCTTTCACTGTCTTTCTTCACTTTCTCTGTCTCTCAGACACTGATTACACAAATACATAGTTCTATTTTACTGATGTTAACACAGTCTACACTCTTTCGTGATATTACAACTCACAACTGTTTACTTCTCATAACCTTGACTCACTCCTTTCACCGTCTTTCTTCACTTTCTCTGTCTCTCATACACTAAGTACACAAATACATATTTCTCTTTTACTGATGTTAACACAGTCTACAGTCTTTCATGATATTACAACTCACAACTGTTTACTTCTCATAACCTTGACTCACTCCTTTCACTGTCTTTCTTCACTTTCTCTGTCTCTCATACACTAATTACACAAATACACAGTTCTCTTTTACTGATGTTAACACAGTCTACAGTCTTTCATGATATTACAACTCACAACTGTTTACTTCTCATAACCTTGACTCAGTCCTTTCACTGTCTTTCTTCACTTTCTCTGTCTCTCATACACTAATTACACAAATACACAGTTCTCTTTTACTGATGTTAACACAGTCTACAGTCTTTCATGATATTACAACTCACAACTGTTTACTTCTCATAACCTTGACTCATTCCTTTCACTGTCTTTCTTCACTTTCTCTGTCTCTCATACACTAATTACACAAATACACAGTTCTCTTTTACTGATGTTAAAACAGTCTACAGTCTTTCATGATATTATAACTCACAACTGTTTACTTCTCATAACCTTGACTCAGTCCTTTCACTATCTTTCTTCACTTTCTCTGTCTCTCATACACTAACTCTGCATACAATCACCCAACACTCATTAACTGCTACGCTATCTCTCTCTCTCTCTCTCTCTCTCACACACACACACACACACAGACACACTCAAACTAAAAAAGACTGGCTCCTGCGACAACAAATGTCAGCAACCATTCGCCTCGTCTCTTTATATAGCAAGGATGACGTAACACAGACCTTTCTCGAACTTCGAAAAATACACCAGGCGCTAGACGCTTATCGAATAATCTAGAAAATTGCTTTTGGTTCTGCCGCTGATTGTTGTGAATTTCTCAGAATCGCTTGCGCGAGACAGCCTGATCTTGCCGTTTTTTATGCACGTGTGATATAGATTGCCCCAGAACGTCCTTTGTTGGCTCCATTCCATCTGTTCGGCTCTACTCTAGTAGAAGCACAGAGACAGTTGCCTCTGTCGATGCTGCCATCTGCCCGTCACATATAGCAGCAGAGGTACAGTTGCCTGGGATTGAAGTCTGTGTGGACACGTGACGAAGTAAGATGGTGTCTCTCTGTAGACCGCCTTCCTGCACGAGAAAGAATGACAAAATGAAATGTAAATGCAGACGGCCCTAAAGCTAAACTGGGCAGCCACTGAAAACCACGAGGGAATGGCCCAGGAAATTCACCCATTGGTCACAACTAGATCACCTAAAAGTTTACAGAGTTACTCGACACAACTTCTGCTATACCTACCCCTTAGTTGTAAAACAGCTTTTAGATTTTGTAGCCCAAATTTCATGTTCTTAAATACGATTAAGAACTACGTTTAGGAAAACTTTGCACATTGCTACACGCCATAATCTGCACAGTTTAACCAAGCCTTTAATGTCCTTTGTTTCTCGTATGCCATTACACTTATATTGTGTTTGTGTGTACGCGTCCGTGTGTGCACAGCATAACTCAAAAACAAAAAGTCAGTTAAAAACCAAAGTTGGTATTTAAGTTTAATGTCATTCAAGGATGTAACACCAACATTTTGAAGAAAATAGCCCCACCCTAAACTACTCTTTACATGGAAAGTTTTGATTTTCTTGAAAATGGCTCTAACGATTTTGATTAAAATACCATATGTTTAAGATATGTTTATGACAAATGAAATGTATATCTTGAATTTTCTGGCTATAGCCTATGTAGTCCTGTTTACTCTGGACGACTTTTGAATAACTGGTAATCCGTAAGAGATAGACCAAATCTTAGTCTAGAAAAAATGTAGATCTCGCTAAAACACACAATTTATGTTGAAGTAATTTTTTTGTAGGGTGAACCATTTCGGAGATATTCCCTGCTATTTGTGTTAGTTTCGGAAAACAAAACTTCGTGAAATGCAACGTTCTTGTTTATTTTTTATATGTTAAGTGTGCAAAGAGAACGGAATGTCAAAGCTTTAAAATATATGACTATCGCACAAAGCCTACTGTATTCCCATATTCCCCTTGTACCTACAAGGAAATAAGCAATAAGATAATTTGTACAAATATTTATCTTAACTAACACTAAGAAGATATAGGAATAAGAGTTTGTGAGAATGGTTAGTACAAGAGTAGAGAAAGTCATGTGAGTGTAACACATCAGATTTTTTTAGACTTCACGAAGCTCAGAAAATGATGTTAAATAGATTGGAAGAAATCTAAGTTGTCCCATTTACTTATAACCAAGCTTTCATAAATTATTAGTGTTTGTCTCAGTCAACAGTAAGTAAGTAAGTTTTTGGTTTTTGGTTTAGACCGTTTTTACGCACATGCACATGCCTTCAGTTAGTATTGTGCGATATTATGTAGCTTATATAATTTTTGGAAATATTTAAAATTAACAATGACATTATCGTTAGATATGTAGATATTTTCAATATTTAGCAGTATTACAGTTACTATGTTGGTCCATTTAGACACGTACTAGAGTATGTGTTGACATACCAAAGTATATTCCGTTTGAGAGTTGAAGTTGATGAATTTTTCTCATATTTCTTTACGAAGATGTTTACACACTGATACAGCCTGAACACCTTGTATACATGAACTTCAGTATTACTGCATTATATCCTTACGCATTTAGCCGAGAAGATAGGGATTCACTGATAAAGAACGGAGAATTAGAGAATTTGCCCTTTCACAGTAAACACTTTCCTGCGCAATAAGCACAGTCATGAGATATCAATCTGTACGTAAGCTGTAAGGTATTTCGGAGTGATACTTTGAATGGCTCGTGAGACAGTGAGACAGTGAGTGTGTGCAGGCTCTACGGACAATGCGCTGTTCACTAGCAGATTTCCGCCACTAAAATAAAACGTCAGGTTATTTTCATAATGTCACACAGGATAGTAGCGCAAATGTGCTTGTTAAATTTTTACGCGTCGTCGGTTTTATTTCACTGCAGCGTTTCCATCATTTAGATGGAACGGGGAATTAAAAAAAAGCACAGTGTGGTTTTGGAAGGGAATATTTCAACAGCGGGAAGCATGGAAGGGAAGGAAGGAAGCAAGCAAGCGTTAGACTTTTCATCGAAGCCTAATGAAAAGTAAACCGACCAAACGGGGCTGAATCTGCATCCCTTAGATGACAATTTACAAGGCGAATACCTACTTGTACAGTCAACGTCATAAAATATTGAGCAAAAGTAATTAAAACTATACTTCAACATTATACATTGTGCAAATTGTGCTAGAGCGCCAACAACCATTGGAACAATGTACAACAATGATACTTACCGTTATAAAAGCAAAGGTGATAGACGACAAAGCGGTTTTGCTGCATAATGCAAGTAAAGTACAACCACGGCTCCTTGAGTTCAAGGAAGTCATCCACAAGTCCTTCCTTCCTTCCTTCCTTCCTTCCGCTCTTCCTTCCTTCCTTCCGCTCTTCCTTCCTTCCTTCCTTCCGCTCTTCCTTCCTTCCTTCCGCTCTTCCTTCCTTCCTTCCTTCCTTCCGCTCTTCCTTCCTTCCTTCCGCTCTTCCTTCCTTCCTTCCTTCCTTCCGCTCTTCCTTCCTTCCTTCCGCTCTTCCTTCCTTCCTTCCGCTCTTCCTTCCTTCCTTCCTTCCTTCCTTCCTTCCTTCCTTCCTTCCTTCGCCTTTCTCTCTACTTCTTCGTGACTTTCATTCCTTCTTCTGCTTTTTCCTGCTTCATTACCCTTCTTTCCTCTATTAGTTGCTTTTCGATTTTATTTTTTCTTCTTTCCGTTTCTTTCCGCCGCTTGGTTTTTCTTGGTGCTCCTCCTTCATCACCACACTTCCTTCTGGTTCTACTTTCTTTTCCTTCTTTATTCTCCTTTCTCGTATTGTCTTCTCGTTCTTATTCTTCACCCCCCCCCCCTTTGTTCCTCTTCTAGTTTTTCAGCCTTCGTTAAAGCAAGAAGGAGACGCGAAATCTTGTAAGTATAATTTAGTAAACGATAATATAAAGCGGACGAGTACAAATTGGGTCTGCAATTAATGATACTTTGATGTATTGGCTTTTATATAATTTTTCCGCCCCATCAGCCAGCCACTCCTCAATAGAGAGGGTCGGCGTGCATCAGCCCGACAGGGGCAGGGGGGGGGGGGCAGGGGGTTTAAAACTATGTATGTACACGGTTTGCTTTGCAACTTGAACATGTACAACATGCATCAACCCATTCATTATATGTATATATAAAAAACGTGTATCTATTGTAACACGTTCAGTTTTCACAGCGACATTGAAACACCATTCATGTCAAAGGCCTCAGATGTGGTCAAACATACCTTTTTTGTTTCACTTCGTGTTAACAAATGGAAATAAAATCACATCTAGATATTTTAAAAGCACAACATTTGTATTTACTATTGTCAACAGTCACGCAACCAATTTAATAATGTAAATACAACCATCTAATTCCTGATGGTCTATATAACACTTAATAATTTCAATCCATACATTTCTAAACGAAAAATCTGACGTGCCACACTCACATGACTTTCTCTACTCTTGTACTAACCATTCTTATTCCTGTATCTTCTTCGTGTTAGTTGAGATAAACATTTGTACATTATTTCCTTGTAGGTACAAGGGGAATATAGGACTACAGTAGGCTTTGATCGATAGTCAAGTGTTTTAAAGCTTTCAAATTCCGTTCAAGATGTACATATATTTTCGGTGGGTGGAATACAATAACTCCCCTACTTACTATACGTAGCAGAGAAAGTGAAAAGTGATTCAAAACAGGGATGTCGTGACGTATTCAGATATATGTAAATGTCTAGGTAATGTAGAAGCATCTCTTGTAATGTTATAAATAAGAGGGTTGTAGAGCGGGAAGGAATCAATACACTAGTATTACAGGGGATAAATCACACACAATTGTACTTGTGTCAGACAAATTGTTTCCAGAGAAGGAAGCTGAAGTGCCAGATAAGCTATCATTTCCATGATACACGTGCGTCCTGCACGTTTCACAAATTGTTAATTCCCCTCAGTTGTACCACATCCCTTCCTACAGACATGTCAGGTAATAGAGATTCATATTTAATTGGGTTGGATTCATTGTCATTGATTAGCATAGGTACAGGCTTGAAAGATATAACTGGAACGTAATTAAAACACGCCTATAATTATACACTTTGCGGAATTGTGAAGTGTCGCACTCCCAGGACTTTCTCTACTCACTCTTGAGGCGGTTTCTTTCTAAACCGTCAAAAGAAAACGCAGAATGAGTAAATAATGGCCAATTCGACGAATCCCACTTCTGACACCAGTGCAACAAAAACCTTTACATTTCTCAAAAATGTTTGCACAAATACACATTTCTCTTGCACAACATTTGCGAAAGAGGGGATGTTGGGCTAAACCCCCCCCCCCCCCCCACTATAGGTGGACTTTGCCTTTCTTTAATCCCTAGCAGTGGCGGGTTGGTTATATGTACGTTGTGTTTAGTTTACGAAAACACTTTCAAACGTTATGTGGATTAGTGACTTACGTTTAAGAAGATGGTCTTAGAAGATACACCAAGTGTAACATATTGACCTTTAATGTAGTTCAAATTTGTTCACAAATATATGTAGAGTTATCCTCACTCTTATACACATTATTCTTGTAAATGTTTATTTCTCTATCTACTACATGTTAGAAACATTTGTACAAATTATTTTACTACTAATTTGTTTCTAAGTACAAATACACTAGAATTAAAGTGGTAGTCAAATATTTTAAAGCTGGTTACTGTGTGATGGCTTTGAAATTCTATTATCTTTACATGCCAAGGACATAAACACGAATAGGACTTCCCAGTTCAGAAAAGTATGTACTTGAAGATTGAAAACAATAGTAACGAACATCTTGGAAACGGTTAACTACACAAAAAAGGGGTTTCGTTTGTAATGGAGATATCGACATACCTTTAGAGTTTTACTCAAAATCTCATTTTTGAGAAAATGAAAACTTTAAAAAGTTATTTTACCGGATTTTTGTTCTTGAGATATACAGCAGGTTTTAAATGATATTGAAACGTTTTACAGCGGGTCGCTATGTGATGAATTTGAAATTCTATTATCTTTCCATTTTTAGGACACAAAAAACAAATAACTACTTACTATTTGAGAAAATTATATATATTAACATTTTGGAGTATGTTCAATGCCCAGATTCACAAAATATGTTGCATTTGTTGATAAGATTAAACAAAAACGAACTTAAGAATAATTTGTTGTACATTTTCGTCATTTTTCCCAGTTAAATTACATTAACTCCTCGTTAGAAAAAGGAAAAGCGATAAAATAAAGAATACGAGAGAAGAGGAAAAAAAAAGTGTCGTGACAATTGCTGCATCTTCAGCGAACAGTTGGAGGGAGAAGCGCCGATGTAAAACACACAAAAAAGGAACTCCGTTCTCGTCATGATTTATAACACTAGAAGAAGTCACATGACCTTACCACCTACTGTTACACGACAGGAATTCCGGTTTCCGGTCGGGTTAGTCCGGGCCAGTCCGGGCCGGAGAGAGTTAGGGAGCAATATCGGTATTCGTCCCCACCTTTCCGGTTCCCGTCCGGCGGGTCCTCGCAGGAAGCCAGTTATTTATAAAGGCTATAGAAATTTACGCTCCATACTTCTATCCCCACCACGTGTCCTCGAAACAAACAATATCATCAGGATATCCAACTATAATGCTGCCAAAATAAGCACAAACGCTCGTGGCCTGTCCGAAGCACTCCATTCTGAGGAAGAAGAGAAAATAGTTCCACCACTTTTTAATGTTATTGCTGTTTAAAATATGTTCACAAGTATGATTATGTTTCCCTTGTAACATGCTGCACTTTAAGTTTTATTTGAGAACATGAAAAGTCCCACTGAGTCGTTAACAGTCTTAAACAGACTATGCCAGTCGGCCAGTAAGGAATACGGTGGAGTTGCGATAACATAGCCGAGTCTGAGAGTTACACGCTAAGGGAAAACTGTTAAAAACTGGTGAAAACATCTTAAAACACACGTCATGTCTAAATGCATTTTTTATAGAGGGAACCATTTCCGAGATATTGCTTGTTATTTCAAGTTTCAAGCTCTTTTACTTTTCTTTAGTTGGAATTGTTATTCTACTTTTTTTTTTTTTCGTTTCTCCTTTCATCGCAAGCGCTTGTTACTACGATTGCGATTTTCGGAAGATAACATTGAGTTATGAATGTAAAAATCTGTAGTAAGGCAATTGGTTCCGTCAGCACACACAAACGTTTATAAGACAATAAAGTGGCAGAACTGGGATTTGCCGAATTGTTACTTTGTTACATTTTCAAGCTATTCCTCTCATATGGTATATACTATTTTGATAGTTGGTACATGTGTACATATTTAAGAAAGACAAACAGTGTGTGTAGCAATTGTATTTTTGGTGGTTGGGGGAGAGGTTGTTTACCAGAGGTGAACAGACCTTGTCAGCTGCATGTTTACCTTGGGGAGCAGGGAGGCAGCATGTAACCACGTTATAATTACGTCATGAGGGAGGGAGGGTTTCTCTACTACTAGCAGACTTTGAGAGCACGATGCGCGTACAAGCAAACCGGATAATGCAACATGTTAACGTTATTTACAGACACTGGCAAAACATGAAATTACATACTGTAAACAGCCGTATCGTGCGGAGGCAAGAAACGTGCCTATTGTGCACCATACAGGAAATGCAACTATACCACACATAGTAAATAGCGGAAGTACCTACTGTATTTCAGCCAAAATTTCGATATTGAAACTTCACCTCAAAAGCATGTTTTGACACCCTAGAATCTAGAGAAACCAGTTTTAGAAAAAGTTCCGTGAACAAGGGAACTCAAAACATAACACAGAAAACGAAAAGTTTTGAAGAATATTCGGTACTCCACAATATATGCAACATTTTTAAAAAGTTTAATTTCCTCAAAAATAGCATATGTTTGATATTTTTGTGGGAAAACAAATGTATATTTTGAATTTTCTGGCTTTAGCCTATGTAGTCCTGTTTACCCCAGATGACTTTTGAATAACTGATCAAAAGATAGAATAAATCTTGCTATATAAGAATGTACATCTCGTTAAAACACATAATTCATGCCAAATGAAGCCAACATCTATCAGTGAAAAACAAAACCTGTGGGTCATTGAAACTCTTTTATACCGATTGGAAAAACTGGTTACAATAATTCACACCTTAAGCGTGATAATTTGGCTTTAGCACTTGTACTCGTGTGTAGTGATTGGGCTTTCGTTTCAACAGACGTGTAGCATTTCTCGCAGAAGATCGAGATACACCTGTCTGCTGCGCTAGTGTTCTCAGCGATTTTCGAGGCGAACGCTCCAAAGGCGGCGTCAACGTCGTCCAGTTTATTTTCAGTTAACACTGTCCAGAAGCTTCAAATGTATTTACGACCGCATGTACGGTTGTCCTTGCAGGCGGTGCAGAGTTCGGAAACCTTTCAATAAACTCCCTGCGCACACGGCGAGCACAGGCATGCTACACAAATAAACATGCGTTTTTCTAAGATAAGTGACGCACCATGTTTACTGTACGACAGAGTCACCTGACTCACACTGCATGACTGCACCTGACGCAGCAATACCAACGAGAGTCGACGTCGGTACACTTTCGGCCGGGAATTGCCAGTTCGAAGTCCTGGCAGCCGGCGCGGGAGTAACGAAGGAGAGAGAGGCCGCGAATGGGTTCGAATATAATTTAACGACCGCATATAAATCCATTTTTAGGGATAACAGGCGCTCTTTGGAGTTTGTGAAGACCTGTCACTCGCGACCCCTTGAACGTGAGGTAGATCACGCTACAGAGGCGGGCCAAAGAGTTAGTGTATGACAGACAGAAAAAGTGAAGAATGACAGTGAAAGGAGTGAGTCAAGGTTACAAGAGATGAGTCGTGATAGCCCGAAAGACTGTATACTGTTTTAACTCGAGAGGAAAACTCTATTTACGATACAGTTTTACAAGACAATAAACTGATAGAGATGTAACCGGACGGATTTTCTCGTCTTTCTCACAGTGGTGTCAGAAGTGGGATCCGTCGAATTACCGCTTTCTCACACTTTTAAGTTTTAGACCATATTTTTGGTAATTTCTACAGAATAAATGCTGCATATTTGAGGAGTTTTCAGGTCCCAAACGTGCGAAATGTTGCCAATGTATGATGTTTGAGAGTAGAGAGGCTGTTCCACTTGATTTGAGGGTAACAGTACTTGTGCATGTTTGCGAGCCAATTGAGTCGTCCGCTGTTCTTTTTTTCAGTGAGTGAGTTGCCTCGAGCGAGAATCAATCCGGTATTAGTTGTCCAAAGCAGCTTCTGACAAAGGTACGTACATTCAACATTCCCTTTGATCACGGCATTTGGCTACAAATGAACTTCGTTTGACTGTCTCTTTCACTCTGAACAGGGGACATTTATATACCAGGAAAAATCTCATGTGTTGCACTCACATCGCTTTCTCTACTCACTCCTCTACTAACACTTATTGCTCTATGTATCTACTTCATATTAATAGCGATAAACATCTGTACAAATTATCTTATAACTATTTTACTGTATCTACTGGAAGTAAAAAAGAAAAAAAAAAAAAACATTTTTAGAAAAAAATCCGCGTGTGTGTCAGTTTGTAGACAACATAACTCAAAAACGAAAAGTGGGTTAAAAACCAAAGTTGGTATTTAAGTTTTATGTCTTTCAAGGCTGCGACACGAAGATTTTGAAGAAATTAGCCCCACCCTAAACTACCCTTTACATGGAACATTTTTCGAAAATGTTTATTTTCTAGAAAATTGCTAACGATTTTGATTAAAATGCCATATGTTTAAGATATTTGTATCACAAATGAAATGTATATTTTAAATTTTCTGGCTATAGCCTATGTAGTTCTGTTTACTCTGCTGAGTTTTGAATAGCTGGTAAACCGTAAGAAATAGACAAAATTTTTCTATACAAAAATGTAGATCTCGCTAAAATATACAATTTAGGTCTAAATAAATCTTTTTGGTAGAGTGAACCACTTCGGAGATATTCCTTGTTATTTGTGTCGGTTTCGGAAAACTTAAAACTTTCGTGAAATGGAAGATTGTAATTAATTTTTTATATCTTAACCGTGCAAGGAAAACAGAATCCCAAAGCTTTAAAAGAAATGACTATCGCACAAATCCTACTGTATTCTAATATTCCCCTTGTACCTACAAGGAAATAAGCAATAAGATAATTTGTACAAATGTTTATCTCAACTAACACGAAGAAGATATAGGAACAAGAGTTTGTAAGAATGGTTAGTACAAGAGTAGAGAAAGTCATGTGAGTGCAACACATCAGATTTTTCTTGTAAGTACAACAGGAATATGGGAATACAGTAGGCTTTAAGCTGTAATGAAATGTTTTAAGGCTGGTGGCAAGTTTTACAGTATTCAGACAAGGAATATCTCTAGCACGAAAGTAGCAATATTTAGGTACTGCTAAACTTTCTGAAGAATTTGGAAGTTAATATTTTGCTTAAATGGTAACAGCATTCAGTATCTTACGCTACAACATTATGTACAACGTTCAACCTCTGTGTTGTGATCACGTGATCCCTCTCACTGTCGATACGCCTCAACTTTTTGTTTCCTGCATGAAGGCCTCGATCCCTACCCATTAGTTACACAACCCACTACTTAGTAGCGCCACATTCGCTTCTGCTGGCCGAAACTTGAGTCAAAACATCGGACGCAGGGTAACGCCCCGTGGCTGATTTAATCCCCATCCCTTGCAGGATGTTACCCTCTCCAAAAGCGAATTCTGGTAAAATAAGCATGTGCATTATCACACGAGTGACTGGGAGCAACAGGTGCGGGCGGGCGGGCGGGCGTGCCTATATGCGTACAATGATGACGGTTAAACAAAAACTCAAGCCTGGGGAGGGAGCACGAAATAATGAGTTTAAAATTAACTGAACCAGGGCTGCAAACATTCTCAACTACACAACTTTCCCACAGTTTTATGCAGTATTTTGTTAACAGTTATTTATTTTTACTTTCTCTACTACGTATGGTAAGTAGAGGAAGTATTGTATTCTACCTAAAAATTCGATGTCGAGATTTCACCGGAAATATGTTTCGAAACAAAAACAAAAAAGGCGTTTTTAGAAAAAGACCCGCAGGTGTGTGTGTGTGTGTGCGCGTGTGTGTGTGTGTGTGTGCGTGTGTGTGTGTGTGTGTGCGCGTGTGTGTGTGCGCGTGTGTGTGTGTGTGTGTGACAATGTAAACAACATATCTTTTAAGAATGCTACATGAAGATTTTTAAGAAAATCGATGCACTCTAAATTACGCTTTACATAAAAAAGTTTCGAAAATGTTTGTTCCTCTGCTCCCCAACAGGCGTGTGATCCTAGGCTTGCAAGTCCTACATAATGGCTATGGAAGGAAACAAAGAAAGAAAGAAAGAACGAACGGCAACAGAGAAGGACATAGAAAGAAATAAACGGAGAGAAAGAGAGGAGAGACAAAGATAGAGAGGTAGGGGGAGGAGAGGAGGTGTTGGGGGAGAAGAGAAGAGGGGGAGGAGGAGATGGGTTGGCGGGAGGGGTAGGGGAAGTAAGAGGGAAAGGGAGAGAAAAAAGATTTGGTCTATCTCTTACGATTTACCAGTTACACAAAAGTCATCCAGAATGAACAGGAGTACATAGACTATAGCCAGAAAATTCAAAATATACATTTCATTTGTCATAAAAATACCTTAAACATATGACATTTTAATCAAAATCATTAGAGCCATTTTCAAGAAAATAAAAATTTTTGAAAAATTTTCCATGTAAAGGGTAGTTTAGGGTGGGGCTATTTTCTTCAAAATCTTCGTCTTCCATCCTTGAAAGACATTGAACTTAAATACCAACTTTAGTTTTTAACCGACTTTTCATTTTTGACTTACGCTGTCCACATAAAAACTACTTTTTGGGTGGAATTGAATACTTGCTCTATCTACTACAGTAGTAGAGAGCGTAAAAAGGAGTAAAGATGTGAATTATAAGATAGCCGTGGTTGTGGCACTATCCATGGGAGTAAATAACTAAACTGTTGATATTTAGAGTAAGTCAGGAAGGAGGAAGGAAGGAAGGAAGGGAGGAAGGAAGGGAGGGTGAGAGGGAGGAAGGAAGGAAGGGAGGGTGGGAGGGAGGAAGGGAGGGAGGGAGGAAGGAAGGGAGGGAGGGAGGAAGGAAGGGAGGGAGGAAGGAAGGAAGGAAGGGAGGAAGGGAGGGAGGAAGGAAGGAAGGAAGGAAGGGAGGGAGGAAGGAAGGAAGGAAGGGAGGGAGGAAGGGAGGGAGGGAGGAAGGAAGGAAGGGAGGGAGGAAGGAAGGGAGGGTGGGAGGAAGGGAGGAAGGGAGGGAGGAAGGAAGGGAGGGAGGGAGGGAGGAAGGGAGGAAGGAAGGGAGGGAGGGAGGAAGGAAGGAAGGAAGGGAGGAAGGGAGGGAGGGAGGAAGGAAGGGAGGAAGGGAGGGAGGGAGGGAGGAAGGAAGGAAGGGAGGGAGGGAGGAAGGAAGGGAGGGAGGGAGGAAGGAAGGAAGGGAGGGAGGAAGGAAGGAAGGGAGGGAGGGAGGGAGGAAGGAAGGAAGGGAGGGAGGCAGGGAGGGAGGGAGGGAGGAAGGGAGGGAGGTAGGAAGGAAGGTAGGGAGGGACCTTTGCGATTTTGCCTCTAACATATTATTTTACTCCGATAAACCAGAGCAAGCAAGCAAGCACGTAGGTAGGTAGGTAGGTAGGTCAGCTGAAATACAATAAGCGAGCAGTGTGTGTGTGTGTTCGTATGTTAAACACGTACGTACCGTTTTGTATAGCTTCATTTGTAACTGAAACTTGCATGGCAATGACGTATTTTTAAAAAATAGTTTTGTTTAGCTTCACAATATCGCTATTGTACCTCGTATAATTGATTCAGGACGTGAAACTGAAGGGTCAGCTGCGCACAGCATAAAAACAACCAAATTATACAATACCTACCAACCGCTTTCATATGGCTTTCTCTACTCACTCCTCAACAAATATTCTCAAATATTTTAACAGTTCACCGCTATGTGAGGGCTTTCAATTAGCATTCTGTCACGATTTAAAAAAATCTAATGTGCTGCACTCATATGACTTTCTCTACTCTTGTACTTACAATGTCTTCTTCGTGTTAGTTGAGATAAACATTTGTACAGATTATCTTATTGCTTATTTCCTTGTAGGTACAAGGGGAATATTACAATACAGTAGACTTTGAGCGGCAGTCAAATGCTTTATAGCTTTGACATCCCGTTCTCTCTGCACGGTTAACATAAAAAATAAACAACGATGTTCCATTTCACCAAAGTTTTCCGAAACTGACAGAAATAACAAGGAAAATCTCCGAAATGGTTCACTCTACAAAAAATTTATTTAGACATTAGTTATGTGCTTTTGCGAGATGTGCATTTTTTGTATATTAAGATTTGGTCTATCTCTTACGGTTTACGAGCTATTCAAAAGTCATCCAGAGTAATCAGGATTGCATAGGCTATAGCCAGAAAATTAAAAAAAACAAATACATTACATTTGTCATACAAATATCTTAAACATATGACATTTTAATCAAAATTGTTAGAGCGATTTTAAGAAAATCAAAATGTTTGAAAAACTTTCCATGTAAAGGGGAGTTTAGGGTGGGGTTATTTTCTTCAAAATCTTCGTGTAGCAATCTTGAAGGACATTAAACTTAAATACCAACTTCAGTTTCTTCCTAAAAATGCTTTTTTGGATTCAGGGGGTCTCAAAACATATTTCTGCTGAAATCTTGACATGGAATTTTTGGGTGGAATACAATACCTCCCCTACTTGCCAGTAGATAAAGAAAAAATGTAGATGTCGTTGAAACATACAATTTATATACAAAGGCATTGCTTGTTGTGAAGTGAAGTTATATCTTGGCCGTGCAAAGAGAACGGAATTTCAAAGCCTTCATATAGCAACCAGCTTTAAAATATTTGACTATCACTCATTGGCTACTGTATTGTGCTATTCCCCCTGTGTCTATAAGAATATTAGCAATAAGATAACTTGTAAAATGTTTATCTTAAATAACATGGTTAGTACAAGAGTAGAGAAGGTCATTGAGTATTAAATAAGGATGGAGGATAAGGTTATGCACTGGTTGTTGATAGCCGCGGGTATTTCACGAACGGAATGAGAGCAGAGCGTGCGACTGCATTGATCTATTTGTTGGTTACAAACCGCGTCGCCGTCCCTACCAGCCTCCGGGTATTATGTGAACCAACCCAACCGTCAGTTTACTTAAATGACTCGCACAACACCACCAGCGGTCGTACACTGCAACATCGATAATTCGAACCTGCTCAACGGACAAGAAAACAATTCCAAATAATTATATATTCCAACTACGAATGTTACGTCTAAGAAAGCCCCGACTGCGCCCAGTGGTCAGTTTTGCGATAGGTCAACCGTTGACGGGAAGAAAAATGTAGCGCGCAGTTGATCTATCCCAAAAATGACCGCCGCGCGCAGTTGACCTACCCCAAAAATGACCGCCGCGCGCAGTTGACCTACCCCAAAAATGACCGCCGCACGCAGTTGACCTACCCCAAAAATGACCGCCGCGCGCAGTTGACCTACCCCAAAAATGACCTACGTGCGCACTTGATCTATCCCAAAAATGACCGCCGTGCGCAGTTGACCTACCCCAAAAATGACCGCCGTGCGCAGTTGATCTACCCCAAAAATAACCGCCGCGCGCAGTTGATCTATCCCAAAAATGACCGCCGCGCGCAGTTGACCTACCCCAAAAATTACCGCCGCGCGCAGTTGACCTACCCTAAAAATGACCGCCGTGCGCAGTTGATCTACCCCAAAAATGACCACCGCGCGCAGTTTACCTACCCCAAAAATGACCGCCGCGCGCAGTTGACCTACCCCAAAAATGACCGCCGCGCGCAGTTGACCTACCCCAAAAATGACCGCCGCACGCAGTTGACCTACCCCAAAAATGACCGCCGCGCGCAGTTGACCTACCCCAAAAATGACCTACGTGCGCACTTGATCTATCCCAAAAATGACCGCCGTGCGCAGTTGACCTACCCCAAAAATGACCGCCGTGCGCAGTTGATCTACCCCAAAAATAACCGCCGCGCGCAGTTGATCTATCCCAAAAATGACCGCCGCGCGCAGTTGACCTACCCCAAAAATGACCGCCGCGCGCAGTTGACCTACCCCAAAAATTACCGCCGCGCGCAGTTGACCTACCCTAAAAATGACCGCCGTGCGCAGTTGATCTACCCCAAAAATGACCACCGCGCGCAGTTGACCTACCCCAAAAATGACCGCCGCGCGCAGTTGACCTACCCCAAAAATGACCGCCGTGCCCAATTGACCTACCCCAAAAATGACCACCGCGCGCAGTTTACCTACCCCAAAAATGACCGCCGCGCGCAGTTGACCTACCCCAAAAATGACCGCCGCGCGCAGTTGACCTACCCCAAAAATGACCGCCGCACGCAGTTGACCTACCCCAAAAATGACCGCCGCGCGCAGTTGACCTACCCCAAAAATGACCTACGTGCGCACTTGATCTATCCCAAAAATGACCGCCGTGCGCAGTTGACCTACCCCAAAAATGACCGCCGTGCGCAGTTGATCTACCCCAAAAATAACCGCCGCGCGCAGTTGACCTACCCCAAAAATGACCGCCGCGCGCAGTTGACCTACCCCAAAAATGACCGCCGCGCGCAGTTGACCTACCCCAAAAATGACCGCCGTGCGCAGTTGATCTACCCCAAAAATAACCGCCGCGCGCAGTTTACCTACCCCAAAAATGACCGCCGCGCGCAGTTGACCTACCCCAAAAATGACCGCCGCGCGCAGTTGACCTACCCTAAAAATGACCGCCGTGCGCAGTTGATCTACCCCAAAAATGACCACCGCGCGCAGTTGACCTACCCCAAAAATGACCGCCGCGCGCAGTTGACCTACCCCAAAAATGACCGCCGTGCCCAATTGACCTACCCCAAAAATGACCACCGCGCGCAGTTTACCTACCCCAAAAATGACCGCCGTGCGCAGTTGACCTACTCCAAAAATGACCACCGCGCGCAGTTGACCTACCCCAAAAATGATGGGCCGTGATTCCTCCCCACGCACGCATACATACACACTGGGTAATCTCCATGAACCGTGGTGCTCTCAGATCAAGTTGGCTTAAAACGGGATTAGTGCACAGATAACTTACTTCTGTCTGTCTGTCTGTCTGTCTGTCTGTCTGTCTGTCTGTCTGTCTGTCTGTCTGCTGATAGTAAAGTGGGCTCACGCCATGCCACCAACTGCTCTAAGCAACAACAATGCGAGCATTAGTAATAAGATACTTTGTACTAATGTTTACATGAAGAAGATATGGGAATAAGGGTTTGTAAGAATACTTGGTACAAGAGATGGATATAAACCATGTGCTGATTACTATCTTAACGGTAATGAGCGCGTTATCTGAAAGTACCCACCCCGGGTACTTGACTTTTGTCCAACCCCAAGCTGAGTAATGCCTGTAGGCTATATCGGGGCTGGCTGTGGTTTCACCCCAGGCAACTGCATTTAATCAACCCTCCGCATCTTCACAGCCTGCCTTTTTACATCCCCTTCTTGCATTCACGCCGAGAGATAAACATTTGGACAAATAGCTTTTAATGTATATTCCCTTCTAGCTACAGTGGTAAATGGAAAAAAAAAAAAAAAAAAAGATATGTATAGTCTTTTAAAATACCAAACAATAACAAGGAATATCTCGGAAATGTTTAACTGCAGACAACTTATTTTTGTATAAATTCTATGGAGGAATATTTTGTGAATCTCTTGCGGTTTACCAGTTATATAAAAGTTATTCAGAATGAAAAGTTCAGAGGGTATTCCTAGAAAATTCAAGATATACATTTCATTTATTATGAAAATGTCTTAAATGCGTGGTATTTTAACCAATGTCGTTATAGAGTTTTTAAGGAAATCAAAATTTTCGAAAAATGTTCCAAGTAAAGTGTAATCTGGAGTGAGGCGATTTTCCTGAAAATCTTCACGTCCCATTCTTGGAACATATTAAACTTAAATACCAATTTTGGTATGTAACCGAGTGTTCGTTTTTGAGTTATGTGAGTGTTTGTATCTAGATGTGTGTGTTTGTATTTGTGTGTGTCTGTGTGTCGAGTGTAGACCGATATTTGGTCAGAATCTTTGAGGGTAGACGACGAGATAAAAGGGATGCATACACTGCAGGGGAAGTGATTCAAACCAATGCTTCCCTGTCCCTGTGGTGGGAGCCTCTCTTGGGAGTCTGCAGATACTCAAAACTTTTAATTGTAATTTATTTGGGTGTTTTGGAATCACTCCAAAAAATCCTTCCTTGCTTGTTCCTTGGATAAGAAAAGCCAGCGGTGTTTGTCAAGAAGGGGTGGAGAGGGTTGCAGGAGGCGGACATATTGTTTGCATGTAAACACAAGAAACAAAGTTATTAAATTAAGTTCCGCTCCCTTACAACAATAGAAAGTTTTTTGTCTCCTTTCTGGCTCTGGTGGAGTTAAAACTTCAGTGTGGAAATTCTCATCAAGAAGTGCAGTCTTCTGTTGTAAAAAACATTCAGGACGTTTGCAAAAAACATCATGGTAATAAAGATGAGATCAAAAACAAACAGAATTCTCCGGCACAAAGGGTCCCATATACTGAAGAAATGAATTTCATTGGCTTATAAGAAAGTAACTGAAATACCCGACGTTGTCCGTGGTTTGATGATTTATCACTACAATATATAGACTTAGGTTGTACTTGTCCAATAGCCTTGTGTTTCTTTCTTACTAACTGAAATACCCGACGTTGTCCGTGGTTTGATGATTTATCACTACAACATTTAGACTTAGGTTGCACTTGTCCAATAGCCTTGTGTTTCTTTCTTACTAACTGAAATACCCGACGTTGTCCGTGGTTTGATGATTTATCACTACAACATTTAGGCTTAGGTTGCACTTGTCCAATAGCCTTGTGTTTCTTTCTTACTAACTGAAATACCCGACGTTGTCCGTGGTTTGATGATTTATCACTACAACATTTAGACTTAGGTTGCACTTGTCCAATAGCCTTGTGTTTCTTTCTTACTAACTGAAATACCCGACGTTGTCCGTGGTTTGATGATTTATCACTACAACATTTAGGCTTAGGTTGCACTTGTCCAATAGCCTTGTGTTTCTTTGTTACTAACTGAAATACCCGACGTTGTCCGTGGTTTGATGATTTATCACTACAACATTTACACTTAGGTTGTACTTGTCCAATAGCCTTGTGTTTCTTTGTTACTAACTGAAATACCCGACGTTGTCCGTGGTTTGATGATTTATCACTACAACATTTAGGCTTAGGTTGCACTTGTCCAATAGCCTTGTGTTTCTTTGTTACTAACTGAAATACCCGACGTTGTCCGTGGTTTGATGATTTATCACTACAACATTTACACTTAGGTTGCACTTGTCCAATAGCCTTGTGTTTCTTTGTTACTAACTGAAATACCCGACGTTGTCCGTGGTTTGATGATTTATCACTACAATATATAGACTTAGGTTGCACTTGTCCAATAGCCTTGTGTTTCTTTGTTACTAACTGAAATACCCGACGTTGTCCGTGGTTTGATGATTTATCACTACAACATTTAGACTTAGGTTGTACTTGTCCAATAGCCTTGTGTTTCTTTGTTACTAACTGAAATACCCGACGTTGTCCGTGGTTTGATGATTTATCACTACAACATTTAGACTTAGGTTGTACTTCTCCAATGGCATTGTTTCTTTGTTTTTTCTTTTCTAGATTGAACCTTTCCGGAGATATTCCTTGTTATTTGTGTGAGTTTTGGAAAAGAAACTTTCCTGAAATTGAAGATAGTGATTAATTTTTTATATCCTAGCCGTGCAAAGAGAACGGCATCTCAAAGCTTTAAAAGACTTGACTATCTTTCAAAGCCTACTGTAGTCTCATATTCCCCTTGTACCTACAAGGAAATAAACAATAAGATAATTTGTACAAATGTTTATCTCAACTAACACGGAGATGAGGGAATAAGCTTTTAAGAATGGCTAGTACAAGAGTAGAGAAAGTCATGTGAATGGAACACTTTTGAGTTTTTACCTTGCTATGCGACATACCACCACTGACACCATTTGAAGCACTGACCGGTCTTCTGAGCTAGATAAAAGTACGATGACACATTGTGTCACTTTCCCCCCCCCCCCCCTTTATGCCTTATACACCCTCTCACTGAATTACAATTTACTTTTATCTTCTAGGTTTGAGGCGTATTGAGTTCCTTTTACGAAGCGTTGCTAAGCGATCGTCTTCCTAACCCTCTTTATTTTTAATTTTCTTTTGAGAGCTTAGAAAGGAACCATGTCAATTTAAGGATAAACACTGAGGAATTTAAACACCTTAAAGAGCTTTTTTTGCCCGTTGCTGTTCACTGTTAGTTTGAAGTGAATCCAGGCACGTCAGCGTAAATTAAAAAGCCAGAGTTTCTTGTGGAATATTTTTGAAAATGATCGCGAGGGCTTACTAAGTTATTATCATGCCAGTAAACACATCCGGCTCAGTGCGGCGTGAAGTTGGTCTTCTACTTCCCTATGAACACATCAGTTTAAAAGAGTTATGGAAAAGCTTTGTTGCGAACTGCTAATTAAAAATTCCTCCCCACCTTGGGAAGGCAGGCAGGCAGGCAGGCAGGCCGTGATGAAGAATTATTGCGCTGCTAGCGTCGCGGCGTGGACCACGTCTGATTTAGATAACAATTACTTCTGCTCCCTCTTTATTAGGCGTCGTTATTCCTTTCCACTTCAACTTTCGTATTAGTCACAGAAGGCTATTGCCGAAATTATGCATTCATAAAATTAATCACTTATATTACAATTAGGTATAATGTGACAAAATTATATATCCCACTCCTGACACCAGTGTGACAGAACGACAACTTTTGTACAGCAACACAATTATCTTCTATTGTCCTTAAGACAGTCTATAGACTGGCAATATTACAACTCACAACCGTTTTCTTCTCGTAACCTTGACTCTGTCCTTTCACTGTGTTTCCTCACCTCTGTCCACAAATGTCTGATTCGGACGATACAATCGCTCAACACTGATGTACTATTTCGCTATCTAACCTTTCGACGCGTCGGTACACAGGCCGCACGTGCTCGCCCCCCCCCCCCCCACACACACACACTCCCAAGTCTTATTCCCTCGCCTCCTTATATAGCGCGGATCATGTGACCTGTAGCAGACATAAAAAGATCTTAAACACAAAAAAATAGACTAAAGCTAAAAATATTCTAAAAATACTCTAAAATTCAAGGAGACAAAGCCTTAGAGTGGATCAACATACTAGAAAGTTAACACGAAGCCCAAGGGTGAATTAGTGTAGTCATTCCAGTCGCCCTAAATAAAGATGTCATCTAGTCGACCAGTTACTGAATAACAAACCGCAACATTTACTGAAGATGTCACCACACACTACTCAGGGCATACGTCATGTTTGTCCCCTGGCACTTCAGTCATTCACTCGGTAATATGCTGTTATCTGGCGGTGGAAAATATTAATATATGTACACTGGAGGAGAAATGAACACGGTATGGAATTGTAGATGGCAGCACTATGCTATTTGTAAGATTTATTTGTGAAAATAAGCAAATGTACTCAAATAAGGCTAGGTGCAGGCAACAAAAACAAATAGTAGAGTATATAAATAAGAAATGGATAAAAGTTGAATAACTTCATTTATCAAAATTTGTTGTGTTGTTGACTGATACCCAAAGGAAAATCATGTTGCATCTTAAAGCCTGTAATATCAGGTATAAATTCAATAAAATTTAGTTTAAGATAATCTTTGCTGACAGTTTTGAACATAGATTCAGCGATAACCCAGTTACCAACCGCGATATAGAACGGGAGGTACAGACATGGGTAAGCTCATTAGGAAATTACCTAATGGAAAGCTGCCGGCCCAGACAAAGTGACTAATGAGGAACTTAAGCATCTCCCGAGAAAAGCCCTGGTGCAACTGACCAAAATATTTAACGCCTGTCTGCAGCAAGGCTACTTCCCCTCCACTTGGAAACGAGCCAAGGTAATTATGCTCCCAAAGCAAGGGAAAAGCACCAGACAACCGCAAAACTACCGCCCCATTAGTCTCTTGTCTACTATTGGTAAATTGCTCGAAAAACTTATACTTTCTCGACTTCAAAAACAAGTTTCGGAACCCATGAACTTTCAAATTCACAGTTTGGCTTTCGAAAAGGACATTCTACTGAGTTACAGCTTCTCAGGCTAACTGATGACGTAACAGAGCAATTTAACAATGGGGCTTCAACGTTGGCGCTATTTCTGGACGTGGAAGCCGCATTCGACCGGTGCTGGCACAATGGCCTTATTTACAAACTGCACCACAATTCCCCGGCTCTTCAAAATTATTTTTATACTTGCTGCACAATTTTTTAGAAAAACGGAAATTCTACGTCCAAGTAGGCCGCTCCTCCTCACGGGAGCGAGTGATGCGGGCTGGCGTCCCACAAGGGGCAATCATGTCACCCTTTTTGTATATATTATTCACCAACGATTTCCCAGTGGACGCCAGATGTAAGGTCGCCATGTATGCCGACGACACTGCAATATACAACCACCATAGAAATCCACGTTTCGGCCTTGCAGAAATGCAACGTTATGTTAATAACTTCCTGTCATGGCAACATGACTGGAAAATTAAAATTAATCCCGACAAATGCCAGCTGATACATTTCTCTAAGCGGCATCACACTTTGGCAATGAACCTAGCGGTCGGTGGTCAGGTATTGTACTGTCGTCGGAAGTTAAATACTTAGGGGTTACCTTGGACCGCACAATGTGCTGGTCCACCCACATAAAAAATAGCGCCAACAAAGGCAGACAGCGGCTAAAGTTATGCGCCCCCATCTTCCGCAGCAAACAGCTGCAATTGAAGTCCAAACTCGTCCTGTATAAAGTTTTCATCCTGTTAGTGGTTCTTTACGCGTGTGTGGCCTGGGCAAACGCCTCAAAAACCGCCCTGAAGACTATCCAAACTCTCCAAAACCTCTCCCTCCGGAAAATCCTCTCTGCTCCCATCCTAACCACTAACCGAACCCTTCACCAGGAAACCCAGATCCCATCCATACCCGAGGCAATAACTAAAAGAGCCACTGTCGCGTGGGTGCGCATCAGGAATCACCAAAATGACGTGATTGCCAATATTGGCAAGGGCGAGCCAAAGCACCGTAAACATGCTAGAATTAAAATGTTCTAGATATTGCATGGCTCGCCGACTGATGCGCACCCATGCAACCCAGGCCCTAGGCCACGCACTCCGGAAGAGGTCTGTGCCTCGGAAACGCCACAGGAGCTGCAACCTGGCCGCACAGGAAAACTGCGGAAAAACTGTAAATAGTGAAGTGTATATAGTGCAGTGTAAATATGTATATACGAGCGTGTGTGTGTGTGCGTGTGATGGGACATATGTGTGGTATGCCCAGGAGTGAGTGAGCGTATGGATCAGTGTACATAAAAAATAGCTATCTAAAACAAAAGGACAAACATAAAGAGTGAAAATACACCCTAAAACTGTCCTCGTTGAGCTAAGGCTGCTCACCGTATGGGTTTTTGTTGTGAAAAAAGAAAATCAGAGTGCCCATTTAAAACTGTTAACTGTATATAATGTAAATTTGAGCCTGTAAGCCGGGTCCCTTTGTACCGGCACCAGGCAAATATATTAGTCAATAAAATAAGTTGAAGATAAAGTGTCATTGGCGGATAAGTTCTGTTCAAATAAATATACCCTACAGGTACAGGAAGTGTAACAATTATTTTTAAAATCATCACACACTCAGAGAAGGTCCGTGTCATGTTGTTTTCACATCAAAACTGCACCGGACGCTCTACGCAAATCTTCACCTCTTAATTCAGTTGGAAATTTCGGATCGCTGATTGTGGGATTGTCTGAATGACCTGAGAAGTGAAACCTATCACTGATATTGCTACAATAATTGCTGCTAAACCTGTCAGTCCCTTAGAAATATCCCCCAAATCTCTCAAATATTTTCCCTTCAATTTGATATCTTGCAATTAAGGACAGTTTAGTTTTACATGAATTTACATCAGTCTGAAGGGATAGAAACTCTACATCACATAGCTAGATGAGATATAATTTCTGCAAACTGATAAAATTGCGTATAAAATGTCATTCTGAACTATTTTTGACGTACCTTTAAAGACAGTGCAATTTTCTAAATGATCTCTCAAAACATTGTCAAGGGCCGCGGTATAGTTTATGCACAGATCTGGCCTAGGAGGTCCTAACTCCTTTGCTAGCAATGGGCCCTCGAAACTTTAGGTTTTAGTTTGTAAGAACTTCACCTGGTTCATTTTAATAGTTCCGCTCACTATACATTAATGATGTTAAATTAGCAGTTGAATAAGAAAACTGTTACACACAACTTCATTCACAGTTAAAACTGAAAAATCTATTATTGACTACTGCAGCAAACTGGACTGTAACGTTTTAAACGAAACAAGCCGCTGAAGGAAGGAAAACATTCACAAGTTTTAGTGACAGCGCCGCGTAGTGCCAGGTCGCATCACTATTGTGCCCATGTGCAAGCGAATTCCTCATAACCCCCTGTCACTTCCCGCAGCTAAGAGTGAGGGGATGACGTTAAATACTACAAGTTGGAAGTCCGCACGGAGACTGTGACCGCGCAGGGTTGCCAAGTTTCGTAAAACTTACAAACGTGAATATCAAACAAAAATCAATGCAAATAACACATTTAAAGAACAAATAAAACGTATTACAGTTCTGTCTTGAGCACTAGAACACGATTGGAGGGGCACGTGACCTTGTGACCTAAGGTTACAACCGCCCCTGTACAGAGTCATGAAATAAAATGGACTGAAATGTGTTAAGTAACAAGGGAGCTATTTTAACTAAATGTTAGTGCTTAGCATTTGCAATTCTCAGAGTTTAACGGTTAGGTCCACCGATAAGCAAGCGATATGTAGGGCCCCGGGAGGAGCATAAAAGCAAAATTTATCTACAAACGTGCACCTTAAGTTCAAAATGTGTAAATAATACCCATGTGTAGCGGGCTGGCCTAACCCAAGGGGAAGCTAGGCGTAATTTGTCCGGCTTTCTATGCCCCTGGTTAATTAAAACGGATTATTAAACCGAGAAGACGAGGCAGAGGGAAGCCCTGTGTGTGTGTATGTATGAAATGAACGCACCCCTAAATTAATGTAGAAAGGGAGCTGGAAATTGTAACGCTGCTAATTTAAAGTACAATATTTTGTTTCATTTCGGGCTAATTTGTAACGCTTCTGAATTGTTAAGGGTCTCATTTTAAACTTGCAAAGCAAATTAATATCTTCCATGTTTTTCTAATGATGAAACTTTTCTCTTCCGACAAATAAGATAGCCACCACTTGACTCTAAAAGACGCAGTAAAGAGGACTCGAATAGCTTTATGCCTCAAAAAACACACAAACAAAATACAAGTACACATTTGATATAACTACATATAGCATAGGTATGTATCACAGTGATTTATATAGAACTAGCAGAAATACATGTCCGTGGTTTGATCATTTATCACTATTTATTAGGTCTTCAAATTGTGAAGAGAATATGTCGTACAATTGCTTCGAAAGTTTGTTGTATTTTTCCAGTAGAATAATGCTTATCGTGAACACGGAACGTAAGCAAGGGAAATCGCATAAATCTGCAACTACCAGTCTTACAAATCAAAACTAAAATATCCGTCTTCCCATTCAGTTGTGTGTATTACTACTCCGCGACATCCGCCTCTGATTAGCTCTCCTTGCCTTGGTCAGTGGAGGGAAAATAACATGTCTAGGGGAAGTGTGCGTGTGCTGCACTCTTGGGCACCCCTGGTTTCACATGAGAATTTTTCGTTCTTAACTTTCTTTCCTTGCTGTATATTACGACAGTTCTTCGTAACATTCTTTCAACAGAAATACGTTTGCTGTTGTGTTATGCCCTAGGGCGGCTTAGGCCACACAGAATATGAGATGATCTCATTATGAAACCTCTACCTGCTATGAAAAACAAAATAGAGCAGAAAAATAAAAGTCAAATACACGGAACTAAAATATATTTCGTTAGAGAGAATCCAGCTCGACACCAGCGCATTAAAAACGTAGTTTTATAAGCAATAGTGCCCTTAATTTGTAACTAACTGATATTTCGATCAATATTTCATTGCTACCTTCTAATTTAATTCCACTCATTTTTATTTTCTCTGCTACGTATAGTAAGTAGGGGAAGTATTGTATTCCACCCAAAAAAATCGATGTCCAAATTTCAACGTAAATATATGTTTTGTGGCCCCCAGTCTAAATCAGTTTTAAAAAAAGGCCCATCTGTGTATATGCTTGTGTTTATGTTTATCTGTGTGTGTGTGGGTGTGTGCGAATAAGATAAAGGAATAAGTGTTTGTAGGAATTTGAGCAAGACTAGAGAACTACATTTGAATGCAACACATCAGCCATAGTTTAGTGTATGGGAGACAGAGAAAGTGAAGAAAGACAGTGAAAGGAGTGAGTTAAGGTTATGAGAAGTAAACAGTTGTGAGTTGTAATATCACGAAAGACTGTAGACTGTGTTAACATCAGTAAAAGAGAACTGTGTATTTGTGTAATTAGTGTATGAGAGACAGAGAAAGTGAAGAAAGACAGTGAAAGGAGTGAGTCAAGGTTATGAGAAGTAAACAGTTGTGAGTTGTAATATCATGAAAGACTGTAGACTGTGTTAACATCAGTAAAAGAGAACTGTGTATTTGTGTAATTAGTGTATGAGAGACAGAGAAAGTGAAGAAAGACAGTGAAAGGAGTGAGTCAAGGTTATGAGAAGTAAACAGTTGTGAGTTGTAATATCATGAAAGACTGTAGACTATGTTAACATCAGTAAAAGAGAACTGTGTATTTGTGTAATTAGTGTATGAGAGACAGAGAAAGTGAAGAAAGACAGTAAAAGGAGTGAGTCAAGGTTATGAGAAGTAAACAGTTGTGAGTTGTAATATCACTGTGTTAACATCAGTAATAATAATAATCAATTAAGATAATTTGTAGATATGTCTCTCTCTATTAACATGAAGTGGATAGGGGAATAAGACTCAGATGAGATTGGCAGGTATTTGTCGTATAGTGAATGGAATTAGGCAAGTTTGTCTGTGTGTGTGTGCGTCTAGTTGATGAAGAGAGAGAGCGAGCTGCATGCACACACAGCGCATTATGACTAACGATGATGAATGCTCGTCTATATTTCTCTGTGACACACTGCAGCAGGAATCTTTCCAAGTGCACTGACAATGATTTATTTCTGTCCGACATTTGCATTTCAAATGTTGCACACCATAAGGTTGTAAAAAGAAACGGCAGGCAACATCCCTACTGAACCAATTGTTGGATCAAAAGTAGAATTTCTTACTCAACAGCGATTGTCTGTGTCAAAAGCTATGATTGTGTGTGTGTGTGTGTGTGTGTCTGTGTCTGTGTGTGTGTGTGTGTGTGTGTGTGTGTGTGTGTGTGTGTGTGTGTGTGTCTTTGGAATAAATAATACAGGACAGAACAACGTTAAGAAATACAACATTTTGAAGGTTTCCAGTTGAAAAAAGAAGAAAACAACTACAATTTTGTCAAAATAAAGAATTACGAATCAATGTGCATATACATACAGAAGACAATAAAGTGAATAGAAAACTAACTGGGCTGCATTTTGTCGTTTTTGTCACAGTGGTGTCAGAAGTGGGGTTTATTTGTCTGTCTGTAGTTATGAGTTAATCATGTGAACTAATTTCCACGCATTGGGAATGTCGCTTCTCCCAGATCGCCTCAAACTGGCATGGCAGTTACTCTGAATGAATCAGGAGCACCGAATTCCTCGACTGCGAGGAATTTTGGGTTAATATCAACGAGGTAATGGAATGCTTAATATCATATTGATTGGACGAGCATAATGAAGGTGTGGTTCCACAAGTATTTCATCATCTTCACCCTACCTGCCTGCCTGCTTCATTCACCCTCTTCCACCTTTTTCATATCTTCATTTTTTTTGTGTTCTCTTTTTCGTACAGAAAACCGTTCCCTTATTTCTAGTAAATGTTTCATACCTGAACACAATAGAATTTTGTTGGTAATTTAACGTTCTTCTGTACTTTCTCTACTATGTACAGTAAGTAGAGCAAGTATTACAGGTATATTCCACCCAAAAATTCGATGTCAAGGTTTCATTGGAAATACATGTTTTGAAGACCCCTGAATCCAGATAAAAAACAGTTTTAGAAAAAGGTTCGTGTGTGTATATGTGTGTATTTAAGATATTTTCATGCTCAATGAAACATATATGTTGCATTTTCTGGGAATATTCTCTGAAGTCCTCGTTATTCTGAATGTTTTTGCATAACTCATAAACTGTAAGAGAGAGATTAAATATTACCAGCCAGAAAATGAGTTCTTGTTAAAGTACAGGTTTCTGTGGGCTGGTTCAGTCGGTGGAGCACCTGCCTGCTGTTCAAGGGGTCCTGGATTCGATTCCCGGCTAGAATTTCGCCTAAACTAGGATTAAGCCCCATCCTTCCTATAGTCTGGAAGTGTGAACATGTGTGAATTTAATGTAAAAATTAATCGTGAGTAATAAAAACGCAACATTTAAAATCACCGTTAAGAGCAGAAATAGGTCAAAAGTCGCCGATATTACTTTCGATGTTAAGGGGGCATATAAATGGAACGTAGAACAATTTGTGTAACAATTGCTGTACTGTTAGCCATTTCCGAGTTATTCCGTGTTGTTGCTTTGAATTTTTCAATAGTAAAACTCTTCTCAAATGGGAACTTTTTTTACGAAAAATCGGTTAAAAACCAAAGTTGGTATTTAAGTTCAATACCTTTCAAGGATGCGACACGAAGTTTTTGAAAAAAAAAAAAAAACAATCTTCCACTCTAAACTACCTTTACATGGAAAACCCTTAAAACATTTTAATTTTCTCCAAAATGACTTACGAATTTGATTAAAATGGCATACTTTAAGTATATTTTTAAAGCAAATGAAATGTATATCTTGAATTTTGTAGCTCTAGCCCATGAAGTCCTATTTACTCTGGACGACTTTTGTATAATTGGTAAACCGTAAGAGATAGACCAAATCTTACTATACAAAAATGTAGATCTCGCTAAAACACACAATTTATGTCGAAATACATCTTTCTCTGCAGCGAACCATTTCGGAGATATTCCTTGTTATTTGTGTGAGTTTTGCAATCAAATAAAAGGTAGTTATTAACGTTTTATATCTTAGCCGTGCAAAGAGAACGGAATCTCAAAGATTTGACTCACCTTGCTGCTACAAGGAAATAAGCAATAAGATAATTTGTACAAATGTTTATCTCAACTAACATGAAGAAGATAGAAGAATGGTTAGTACAAGAGTAGAGAAAGTCATGTGAGTGCAACACATAAGATTTTTTCCCATATTTCTGAATAAGCACAAGTTTGTTGATGGATTCAATCGCCTATGGCAATGAAACCACGTGACGGATTAGCTAAGACTTTAACTACCATCTGGTAGAGGTGACTGTTACTAAATGAAACATTTTTCCGATGCTAGGAGTGTAATCTGTTGGCTTTTCTAAGGACTTATTGCACGCCAGGAGTTCATATCTCTGTTCTATTTATGTCCTACCACCCCCTTTGTCTTCTAATTACCCGAGTCTATAAATACACTGTTTGTAATGAAAGGCTAAAGTTGGCTCTGTGTGAGTGACATTGCACTTCCTGAGGTAGGTACATTATCAGTACATCTACTTGACGACACTCTACACGAGACCGAATGAAAAGTACAGCCCAAGAACCTCGTGACCTCTTTCCTACTTACTTAATGCACTCCACACCGTAGTCATATGTTTAACACATACTGCATATAAATGTAGATCTCTTAAAGCATACCATTTCTTTCAAATACATTTATTTCTACGCTTAGCCATTTCCGAGATGTTTCTTGTTATTGGTTTGAATTTTCTCGTAGCCGTATAAAAAGGTAGTATATTTTGAGAATATATGTGGTTAAGTCTGATTTAATTATATTCATTCTGATCAGCCATTCTTTGCAGGTTTAGAGATAAAAAATCTGATGTGTTACACTCACATGACTTTCTCTACTCTTGTACTAACCATTCTTACAAACTCTTGTTCCTATATCTTCTTCGTGTTAGTTGAGATAAACATTTGTACGAATTATCTTATTGCTTATTTCCTTGTAGGTACAAGGGGAATATGGGAATACAGTAGACTTTGTGTGATAGTCAAATGTTTTAAAGCTTTCAAATTTTGTTATTATTTGTTTTGCTTATTGCGGAATTAACTTAAGAGTTTCCATGTTTGACGCATGAACAAATGTATTTCGCGTGTTGGAAAGCCATCATCTTTGTATATTTACGCACGGGAAGAGAGAATAAAACGCGTAGTCTAGCAGAAAGCTTGTATTGAGTGTTATGTTTCATGTAAATAAAATACAATAAAATGAGTTTCATTTAATAACCACACAACACTCAAACCGTACACAATGTCTCAATGAATTGGAGTTGGACGGTTGCACTCATGTTGAAGAGGTCGCGAGTTCGAATCTCGCTTAGGGTAAGTTATCCGGATAAGGTTTTCTTTCCAGGTGTTCCCTTATCCTGAGAAGACGAATGTCGGGTAACTTAAAGCTCGGGCTCATTTGAGCATCATTTCATTCATTCATCGTCCGATATGACACAATGTTGGAGGACGTGAGCAACAAAAAAGTACTTGTGCAAACAAAAGTAGGTACTTTCTTCTCTAGTCCCATGTTATTGTTTCTAAAGGGAGGCTCGGCTATTTATCTACCCTTGGAAATGACACGTAACTCCACGCTACTTTTTTATCCACCTTCTCGCTGCAGGAAGATGAATATTATACTTTAATAAATTATCCTCTCTTTTGGCCGTGCAGACAAAGAAAGTGTTTCCTCGAAATGAAATGTGATCTATGGGGCGACAGACAGACCGCGTTTTGCGTCTGGCGCCACCACACAATAAAAAAGACTAACGCATTAAGTTGGAGAACGCTCGCGGGCATCCCATTGTCGCGGGCTTGGAGCACGTTATTCTTTCCTTTGTCCGTGGTTACACATAGATTAATGCTAGGTCGTATTTGCAACATACCTACTTGATATGCTGTACAATACAAGTGGCGTTACTTCTACAGATGTGACGTCAAGGGTTTGCTTATACAGTGAGATACGACCAATGTGTATACTGTGACAACTGATCCCACTTCTGACACCACCGTGACACTTTCCGATCACTTTATTGTCTTGTAAACTTTCATCACAAGTACACAGATTTCCACTCGCCGTCACAGTGTTTGCTGCTCATAACCTTGACTCACTCCTTTCACTATCTTTCTTCAGTTTCTCTCTGTCATACATGTCTGTAACCGCTGTTCCTTGCCTCCTTAAATACTAGCCATGACGTCACACGGACCTTTCTCGGTTTCCACCAACGTGTTTCTTGAATGTTCCGGAGGAAAAAAACACTTTTGTTTAGCCGCTTCGATTGTTTGGTCACGGGTAGCTTAGCCCCGACAGTCCTTTGTTGTGCACCGGGCGTTTTAAAAAATCCTGGAGAAAAGCTCTATCTTTCTGCGCCATTAAGTGCGTTTTATTGAATTATAACAATGAATATTCTTCTGTCACGTCATGTGACGTAGGTTCTCTATATTCAGAGTTATTCTTAAAAATCTGATATGCTACACTCACATGACTTTCTCTACTCTTGTACTTACCATTCTTACAAACTCTTATTCCTATATCTTCTTCGTGTTAGTTAAGATAAACATTTGTACACATCTTTTTATTTTAGATACAAGGGGAACATGGGAATACCCTAGGTTTTGAGCGATAGTCAAATCTTTCTCTTTGTCTATTTGGTCTGGTTTAGGAGACATTCAAAAGTAATCAAGAGTAAACAGGACTACATGGGCTATATAGCCAGAAAATTCAAGATATACATTTCATTTGTCATAAAAATACCTCATGCATCTGTCATTTTAATCAAAATCGTATGGGCCATTTCCAAGAAAATAAAAATCAGACACACAGACACATGGACCTTTTTCTAAAAATGCCTCTTTTTTGGGGGGGGGGTTAGAGAAAGTAATACATTTAAATATAATTTATGAACTAATATAACAGAATGGGTAAAATTTGTATTGTAGAATGTTTATATTACATTTCATCTATGGTATAAATTTACTAGCTCAGAATTTGAAGTTCTCAGTCAGAGGTTTGCACGAGAGAAGATTGGAATGAAGTTAGGAGGGAGTTGTACACGAGTTGCAGATCTCGTAACGTGAAGTAAGGGAAATGCTTTTGGGTTCCTTATTTTCTTTTGCTGGAGGGTATCAAGTAAACTTTCTCTCTCGGCGGCAGCGGCAGCGGCGGTGTCGCAAGAATGGTTATTTGAAAAGATCAAGATAGGAAAATAAAGGTAAAAAACACGTATGTAGAGGAGGAAGGAAGAGATGAAACACATCAAGTTTCCGGTCGCTCGGTCGGTCGGTCCGTCCCTAGGGTTGCTACAGAAGAGATCTGTCTGTCTTCTCTCCCAGCCTCCTTCAGATTACAACTCATTTACTGTTCCTTCTCTTGTACAAACTTCCATGTTCACTGTATTTCTTGCAATTGCATGTAGCCTTAAACGTATCTAAGATCAAACATAAATACATAAAAACACCGGAAAGACATTATGCAAAAGCACTGTTAAACAACCACAAACACTACAAAGAGAAAACTGAGTAGGAAGAGCCATGTGAGTCTAATAGGCTGCGTTTCTGTTTCAAAACTATAGAAAATTGTATGAATTGTTCGTAGAAGGAGCAGAGAAACAAGTGTAATTGTATTTCGTAAAAGGAAACTGAGCAGAGAAAACCGTGTGAATGTATTCTATCCCAACGGGTATAAAAAATAGTATAAATGTATGTAGAAGTGGGAGTAGAGAAGGATATGTGAATGTGTTTCGTAAAAGAAAATTGGAGAAAACCATGGGAATGTAATACGTTGCATAGTAAAAATGGATATCATTAAACATTCTGCATGAAAAAAAAAATCATTTAATTTCCACAGTGATTGATTAATCTTAGAGTTTACCAACTTGAGACATATTGGTTTGCCCACTTTAAACAACTGAATGTACATATGTACCTATCTATATGTGTGTGTAATTAAATACGACGAATAAAAATCTTATGTGTTGCACTCACATGACTTTCTCTACTCTTGTACTAACCATTCTTACAAACTCGTATTCCTATATCTTCGTGTAGTCGAGGTAAACATTCACAGATATTATCTTATTGCTTATTTCCTTGCAGGTACAAGGGGAATATTAGAATACAGTAGATCTTGTGCGATAGTCAAATCTTCTAGAGCTCTGAGATCCCGTTCTCTTTACACGCTTAACATGTAAAAAAATGAATAACGATGGTCCAAGTTGGTATTTAAGTTTAACGTCTTTCAAAGATGCGACACGAAGATTTTGAAGAAAATTCCCCCACCCTAAACTACCCTTTACCTGGAAGATTTTTCGAAAATTTTGATTTTCTTGAAAATGGCTCTAACGATTTTGATTAAAATGTCATATGTTTAAGATATTTGTATGGCAAAGGAAATGCATATCTTGAATTTTCTGGCTATAGCCCCTGTAGTCGTATTTACTCTGGACGACTTCTGCATAACTGGTAAACCGTTAGAGATAGACCAAATCATACTATACAAAAAATGTAGATCTTGCTAAAATACACAATTTATGTCTCAATAAATTTTCTTGTAGAGTGAACCATTTCGGAGATATTCCTTGTTATGTGTGTGAGTTTCGGAAACTTAGAACTTTAGTAAAATGGAACATCGTTGTTCATTTTGTTAAATGAATGTGCAAAGAGAACGGAATCTCAAAGCTTTAAAAGATTTGACTATCGCACAAAGCCTACTGTATTGTAATATTTCCCTTGTACCTACAAGAAAATTAGCAGTAGTATAATTTGTACAGATATTTATCTCCATTAACATGAAGAAGATATAGGAATAAAGAGTTTGTAAGAATGGTTCTTGTAAAACATCCGCTCAATTTTGTTCTTACCTGCCGTACGTACGTACGTATGAAGGTAGAAGCTGGCTGTTTCTTCTTGCTGCCTGGGAATATACTTAAGGGACATTATATCTAATTTCTCTTGCTCCAACTTGAACTCTCATCTCTTTCTGGGTAATTTAAAATGTATACTCCATCCCACCACTTTCTTTTCCGCACATTTAATTGTATTTTTCTTCTTTCTGGGTCATTTCCCTCGGGTGACATTCGCCCCTTTTTCCTCCCTATTATTTCCTCTGCTCCATTTTATTCCATTCCTGTTCTTTACGAGTGCTAAAGTGGAGCTGCATTGACACACTGCCAAGGAACACTACTTTATGTATTTATTTATTTACTGCAACGCGCTACCATCAAACGCAGAGTAAAAGACACACATAAATACTGAGACAAAACCACAATAATACAGTCCAGTTACTTTTGTATCACTTTATTGTCTTCAAAATTGTATCAATAATACAGTTTTCTTCTTCTTATTAACACCGTTCACAGTCTTTCATGATATTACAACTCACAACTGTTTACTTCTCATAACCTTGACTCAGTCCTTTCACTGTCTTTCTTCACTTTCTCTGTCTCACATACACTAATTACACAAATACACAGTTCTCTTTTACTGATGTTAACACAGTCTACAGTCTTTCATGATATTAGAACTCACAACTGTTTACTTCTGGTAACCTTGACTCTCTCCTTTCACTGTCTTTCTTCACTTTCTCTGTCTCTCATACACTAATTACACAAATACACAGTTCTCGTTTACTGATGTTAACAAAGTCTACAGTCTTTAATGATATTACAACTCACAACTGTTTACTTCTCATAACCTTGACTCACTCCTTTCACTGTCTTTCTTCACTTTCTCTGTCTCTCATACACTAATTACACAAATACACAGTTCTCTTTTACTGATGTTAACACAGTCTACAGTCTTTCATGATATTACAACTCACAAATGTTTACTTCTCATAACCTTGACTCACTCCTTTCACTGTCTTTCTTCACTTTCTCTGTCTCTCATACACTAATTACACAAATACACAGTTCTCTTTTACTGATGTTAACACAGTCTACAGTCTTTCATGATATTACAACTCACAAATGTTTACTTCTCATAACCTTGACTCACTCCTTTCACTGTCTTTCTTCACTTTCTCTGTCTCTCATACACTAATTACACAAATACACAGTTCTCGTTTACTGATGTTAACACAGTCTACAGTCTTTAATGATATTACAACTCACAACTGTTTACTTCTCATAACCTTGACTCACTCCTTTCACTGTCTTTCTTCACTTTCTCTGTCTCTCATACACTAATTACACAAATACACAGTTCTCGTTTACTGATGTTAACACAGTCTACAGTCTTTAATGATATTACAAATCACAACTGTTTACTTCTCATAACCTTGACTCACTCCTTTCACTGTCTTTCTTCACTCTCTCTGTCTCTCATACACTAATTACACAAATACACAGTTCTCTTTTACTGATGTTAACACAGTCTACAGGCTTTCATGATATTACAACTCACAACTGTTTACTTCTCATAACCTTGACTCACTCCTTTCACTGTCTTTCTTCACTTTCTCTGTCTCTGATACACTGATTATACGAATACACAGTTCTCTTTTACTGGCGTTAACACAGTGTAGTCTTTCATGATATTACAACTCACAAGTGTTTACTGCTGGTAACCTTGACTCACTCCTTTCACTGCCTTCCTGCACTTCGTATATCTCTCAAACACTAATTATGACAATGTTATCACTCACAACGCTCGTCGAATCTTCTCACGACGTACCAACACATCGACACACACAGCTGTCTTGGACTCACTAACACTCCGACTCGTGTTTGTAACTAAACTCTAAAACTCACTCACTCTGCTCTTTTCTGGCCTCCTTATATACTGGAAAGACGTCACATGGATCTTTCTCGAGTTACACACACGCAGCGGAAATAACGAGAAGTCTCGCGAAAGTTCTGTAAACCTCTTTTGCTTCTGCCGCCACGATTCATAACACTCACGTATACACAGGAGGACACGGGACGCTAGGCCTGGCTTTACTAATTCCGATGTATCATAGTATCGTTAAAGAGCTCAAATTTTATAAGCAACGCAAAAATTGCACCCGCGTGTGTGAGAGGGAGAACAACATAACTCAAAATCGAAAAGTTGGTTAGAAACGAAAGTTGGTAGGTATTTACGTTTAATACGAGTGTTTGATGGGGCACACACGTGAGTGATGTATATTAGAGTAGCTAATGAGAACTTCCTTTGAGCCAATTAGCCCAATGTTAAGTCATAAGCACAGACAGCAGCTCTTCCTTTTGAAACAGCCCAAGGTAACACAGTAATAAGATCTTTGAGGTATTAGTTTAACAGACTACGTCATTCACTTCAAGTTAAACCATGTGAAACAGCATCCCTACTGGAACAGATACATGTTGCAATCACATGACTGTCTACACAAAGATGAAAAAGAAAAGGAATAACACACACACTTGTGTGTTTTGTAATACGAGTAGAGAAAGTCTTGTGAGCGCAACACATCAGATCCCCCCCTCCGTTTTTCTAGACATTTAGAAAAATGGCCTTTGGAAATTCACGCCGTATATAAGTGATATTATTGCATATCTAATAAACGGAAGCAATTGTATATAACTTCTAGTTCGTTTTTGTTACATTTTAAGAGCAAATACATTAATTAAATAAAGCAAATACTTAAATACAGGTTATACTTTGTCATACGCAGGAGTTAGGAGCAATTAAATGAATAGATGGGAAGCAATAGATTTCTTTCCACAATTACTTTCGTCAGAGAAAGTTCAGCTGCCATAAATAAAAGGGGAAAAGGCTTTTGCGTCTACGCTCTTCATCTTCGGACTGGGGCATGTGAGGGGGTGAGAAGCCTGTAATTCTCACGCACTTCAACAGCGCCTCTACTGGCGAATCGTGTCAACTCCAACTACAAGGTTTGTAGAAATTATCTTATTACTAATTTTAGAGTGTACCAATTACACAAAACTCATTCACAATGAAGAGGCTATTGTAATGCACACCTACAGCAGCGGCAAGACAAAAGAGGGTCGGGGTCGGGCTGCCCACCCTTCTGACGCGGCGCATAAAAAGGCGTTCAAGGTCGATGGTGTTGTTTCCCAGCTTCTTGACCAAGGGTGTAGCAGAAGTTGCCGGCGTAGTCCGCTTCTTTGCGCGATTCTTTCACATGTTTGTGCTGACAGCTGGACGCTTTGAGGTGAAGTGGGTAATTCCCCAGCATTCCAGCATTCGAGAACAGGTCGTACAGATTCTCCTGTACGGTATGTTTATCTGCACAGCACCTAGCCGCTTAAGGCGACTTTATCTGTGCAGTATGTAAGGTGTTCTAATTTTTTCAAGCTTTTGTGTCTGTGGGCATGGTTTCTTCCTGTATACCTGGATGCAGGAAGGGGGGACAGGAATAGGTGTTGGGGTGAGTAAGTGTTAGAAGGTGGGTATGGCATTACCGTTACCCAAGGGCGTCCTTAGGAAGACTTTTCCTTCTACGGGGTGCTCTGTGGTCGTATTGACCTAGTGCGCGTACCAGCTGATGCATGGTCCATGATGTAGAGCAGGCATCGGCAAACATGTACTCAATGAGGGGTGAATATGACGTCTCAACATGCAACCCGCAATGCACATGACGTAATGTAGAACAGGGGATGGCATTGACCTTCTTTCAGTGTCAGTGCTGGACTGGAATAGTACACATACTTGAATCCAGCTACGAGTGGTTAGGTAGGCCTAGATATTTGAGCAATATATTTCAATTTACTTCTATTTGCAATGTACCTACCATGAAAATCTAATGATATATCACAAGTAGCCACTCTCACTATAGCACGCAAATTAACATCTGTTAATCGCGATACAAGATTTTTTAGATTCAGTTTCTTTTCTTCTACACATTTCTTAAATGCTTGAGATAATTCTGTCCCTGTTGTATGTTCCCTAAGTGGAATGACTTCAAGCATATATTCTTGTATCGAGAGGTTGTTAGTGACTCCACGAGTGAAAATTACCAATTGTGCTGTGTCAACGTTGCCAGTGCTTTCATCCAACGCTAGAGAAACGGCTATAAATTCATGGACCTCGGTTTGTAGTCTTTTTTCGGTTATTTCTCCTATTTTATATGTCCTTCTCTGTATGCTTCGTGGTCATAATACTATATTACTAAAAATATCATATTGTTCAGGGAAAATTATGTTGGCAACTTTACTCTCATATTTTTTATGAAATCTCCATCACTAAAACACCTCACTGACTGAGCAATCTCCAAAGCAACAGCATAGCTGGCGTGAAGTTGTTTATCAGTTGTAATGTTTGAATTAATATTAGGTGTATTATCTGAATATTGCTCTTTGAGCTGTTGCAGTTGGTTCGTCCGATCTAGATCTGAAATAAATAAATAAATAAATAAATAAATAAATAAATAGATAGATAGATAGATAGATAGATAGATAGATAGATAGATAGATAGATAGATAGATAGATAGATAGATAGATAGATAGATAGATAGATAGATAGATAGATAGATAGATAGATAGATAGATAGATAGATAGATAGATAGATAGATAGATAGATAGATAGATAGATAGATAGATAGATAGATAGATAGATAGATAGATAGATAGATAGATAGATAGATAGATAGATAGATAGATAGATAGATAGATAGATAGATAGATAGATAGATAGATAGATAGATAGATAGATAGATAGATAGATAGATAGATAGATAGATAGATAGATAGATAGATAGATAGATAGATAGATAGATAGATAGATAGATAGATAGATAGATAGATAGATAGATAGATAGATAGATAGATAGATAGATAGATAGATAGATAGATAGATAGATAGATAGATAGATAGATAGATAGATAGATAGATAGATAGATAGATAGATAGATAGATAGATAGATAGATAGATAGATAGATAGATAGATAGATAGATAGATAGATAGATAGATAGATAGATAGATAGATAGATAGATAGATAGATAGATAGATAGATAGATAGATAGATAGATAGATAGATAGATAGATAGATAGATAGATAGATAGATAGATAGATAGATAGATAGATAGATAGATAGATAGATAGATAGATAGATAGATAGATAGATAGATAGATAGATAGATAGATAGATAGATAGATAGATAGATAGATAGATAGATAGATAGATAGATAGATAGATAGATAGATAGATAGATAGATAGATAGATAGATAGATAGATAGATAGATAGATAGATAGATAGATAGATAGATAGATAGATAGATAGATAGATAGATAGATAGATAGATAGATAGATAGATAGATAGATAGATAGATAGATAGATAGATAGATAGATAGATAGATAGATAGATAGATAGATAGATAGATAGATAGATAGATAGATAGATAGATAGATAGATAGATAGATAGATAGATAGATAGATAGATAGATAGATAGATAGATAGATAGATAGATAGATAGATAGATAGATAGATAGATAGATAGATAGATAGATAGATAGATAGATAGATAGATAGATAGATAGATAGATAGATAGATAGATAGATAGATAGATAGATAGATAGATAGATAGATAGATAAAATGAATAAAAGACATTACGTCAGTGTTACGCTACTTTAAATCGTGGTGTAAATTTATGAGTACATGCTTGTCTATAATTGTATGGTGATCTTATGACATGTATGATAATGCCGCTTGATGTTCCATTGATGAGTGCCTTTTTCAACTTTAGAGCACAACAAACACCTTACGTTCCTTACATAATGAGAGAAGAAATACTCAAAGTGCTATTCTAGATATCAAATTTAATAGACCAGGAATAATTACATGCGCTCTAAAGCGCAGAAATTTATCTCTAAGTCTTAGTATTAAATGACACTTGGACAGACATGTTTAGAAGTGCAGGTAAATACGAGAGGACAGTTCGCCCGTGATCGGCGTGTATGTAGTGCCAGTTAAGGCTGCGAGGGAGGGGGAGGGGGAGGGGGAGACAGAGACAGAGTAAGCGCTGCCCCTGACACGTCATAGTTGCGAGGCCTCATTGAGTGCATGTTTGCCGATGCCTGATGTAGGGTAGTCAGGAGTGGCTGTGAATCTGCGCCCGGTATCATATGACAACGGCGAGCTACTGGCAGGCTGAGGTTCAGCCCGACGACTTTTGCTGCGTGCCTACCCCTGTTGGGGTTTAACCGCAGATAGGAAATTAAGGATAAGAGGTTTTGTAGGGTGACTTGTTTTTATTTACGTTGGTGAGGGTTAGAAGGGAGCTATAAAGCCCCTTGACAGCTGTCCTGCAGGATGCAACCATGTCTACATTCTGGCGTGTAGGAAAATAGTTTTTAAATTTTAAGTTTTTAAATTGGTGTTTTGTAAATTTTGAATTTTGATTGGGGATGAAATTTTGGAGAGGATCAACTCTCTGTAGGGATCTTAGGAGTTCAGGTTTAGCTGCTGGTGGCCGGTATCATATGTGGTAATTCCCCCACATTTGTCTATTACAAATATAATTCTCCTCTTTAAGGAGAGGTTACGATAACATGTATGGTTATAATTTATGAAATAATAACGGTTTAGTTTATTCAAGTTTACTATTACTTGAAAACTAAAAACCCGCAGATGAAATGTAAAACTCCATGGACATTTCTGACTCCATGCTGTATTCTTTATGGAAAAACAACATAACAAAACGCATGTGCTGTTATCTGGTGTTGCTACAGTTTTAAATAGTTTCGTAATCTCCATGCAGATGGCACTGGAGATGCATAGCATGTTATAATATTGTGACTTTTGGTGTGGGTGTAAAGTAGACAGATGTAGTCGAGATAAAGAAACACTTTTATTTCCGTAAACAGTAACTTTGTACACTCGTTGCAACAGCAAGAAAGTCTTTTTCGATTCTCCAACAGCACGGCTCCGAATTCGTAACACAAAGAACTAACTCTTCTCCGTCGGCACAACGCTTCACATCGTCTGTCCGTCTCCGTCGGCACGACTACTCAACGCTTCCCATACTGACTCCCTTCTGTCGCACTTTACCGCTATTTATATCTCCCAGGCACTATTCTGGAAGCTTCAGGAACGTTCAGTTATTGCGGCGAGATACAAAGTAGAAGACTCCAGAAGCCTCTATCCTTTTCTCTCTTTCGGCAAGCGCCCCAACAATGCGGCCATTCTCTGTCTCTTTCCTTCGGCTCCTTTGCCGTAGTGCCGACAATAATGCGATGGGTGACACTGCTGTTGTCGGCAATTAGATGCGGCGGGCGCGGTGACACTGCTCCCTCCTCAGAGCTGGTCGTCCCGACCAGCACTATCACTGCGGCATCTCCCTTGCGCCCCGGTGGACTAACCCATCGAACCTCTTCTCCAGGAGGCACGATCCTAGGTATCGCTGTTGGATAGTGTCCCTTGGTCCGGGTAGGACGATGTATGCCATCCTGCTTCGAAATTCTGCAACAGTACCGCCGGTCTTGGCGGTCCCTCGTCCAGTTGCCCTTCTTCCTGGTGTGTTGACGGGCCATCCTGCGCACTTGGAAACGGCTCACTGGGTACCATGTCCGCCGACCTCTCTGGCGCACCTTCGCAGCCACCTTGTTTCCGATGGGTCCGGCAACAAACCCCGCCACATCCGCGCGAGTCGCGTCCACCGCTGCACTCGTGTTCACTCGTGCTCGGCACGGCCTCTCCTGTATCCTGCCGTCCACGATGATGTCCGCCATTCTTCCGTTCACGGCACTATGCGTCAGGTGATTGGATGGCTCCGACGGTCCCCCCATGTCCCACGCCAAGTCGATTCTCGCGTGTTGCTCGTTTGCTTGTGCGCTTCCCTGCTGATCGTCCTCCACGTCATATCCTGGTTGGTTTCGTACCCGACACACTCCTCCAGGGGATCCTCGACGACGTCCCTGAACTGTCCCTTTGTCTTCCCCGAGACGTACACTTTCGTTATCTGAAACGGGCGCAACTGTCGCCTCGGCCACTAGGTGCTCCCTCCCCGGGTCCGCGCTATTCCGTCTGCCCCTGGCATCCAGTACCTTGACGCTCTCGCAACTCTTACTACCAGGGCGCCAAGACGTTCCCCGTCGTCCTCCACGACGTCCACATGCTGTCAGAGGTCTTCCACCTTTTCGCCGAGTTGTTCCACGTCTTCCGTCACGCCAATCAGTTCGCCGAGTTGTTCCACGTCTTCCGTCACGCCAATCAGTTCGCCGAGTTGTTCCACGTCTTCCGTCACGCCAATCAGTTCGCCGAGTTGTTCCACGTCTTCCGTCACGCCAATCAGTTCGCCGAGTTGTTCCATGTCTTCCCTCATATCATCTGAAACGGGCGCAACTGTCGCCTCGGCCACTAGGTGCTCCCTCCCCGGCTCCGCGCTATTCCGTCTGCCCCTGGCATCCAGTACTTTGACGCTCTCGTCAACTCTTACTACCAGGGCGCCAAGACGTTCCCCGTCGTCCTCCACGACGTCCACGTGCTGACAGAGGTCTACCACCTTTTCTCCGAGTTCTTCCACGTCTTCCGTCACGCCAATCAGTTCGCCATCAATTTTCGCCGATAGCTCCGTCTTCATCTCTTTCAGCTCGGCAGCGAGGTTGTCGTTTGTCGTCTTCATGTCTTTCAGTTCAGCAGCGAGGTTGTCGTTTGTCGTCTTCATGTCTTTCAGTTCAGCAGTGAGGTTGTCGTTTGCCGTCTTCATTTCTTCTTTCAGCTCGGCAGCGAGGTTGTCGTTTGCCGTCTTCATCTCTTTCAGCTCGGCAACGAGGTTGTCGTTTCTCGTCTTCATGTCTTTCAGTTCAGCAGCGAGTTTGTCGTTTGTCGTCTTCATGTCTTTCAGTTCAGCAGTGAGGTTGTCGTTTGCCGTCTTCATTTCTTCTTTCAGCTCGGCAGCGAGGTTGTCGTTTGCCGTCTTCATCTCTTTCAGCTCGGCAACGAGGTTGTCGTTTCTCGTCTTCATTTCGGCGAATAATTCTTTCATCATTGCCACCATCCTGGTTTCCGAATCTCCCTCCATCTTGGTTCTAACGTTGCAACTTCTAACGACGATGTAACGAAACTAGAAGCAATTCGACGGATCCCACTTCTGACACCAGTGTGACTTTTGGTGGGTGTAAAGTAAAGAAGACAGATGTAGTCGAGATAAAGAAACACTTTTATTTCCGTAAACAGTAACTTTGTACACTCGTTGCAACAGCAAGAAAGTCTTTTTCGATTCACAACAGCACGGCTCCGTCGCACTTTACCGCTATTTATATCTCCCAGGCACTATTCTGGAAGCTTCAGGAACGTTCAGTTATTGCGGCGAGATACAAAGTAGAAGACTCCAGAAGCCTCTATCCTTTTCTCTCTTTCGGCAAGCGCCCCAACAATGCGGCCATTCTCTGTCTCTTTCCTTCGGCTCCTTTGCCGTAGTGCCGACAATAATGCGATGGGTGACACTGCTGTTGTCGGCAATTAGATGCGGCGGGCGCGGTGACAATATATATCCACTCCGTTATTGAAGCCAAGTAAAAACGTTAAAGGTTTCTTTTTTATTGCATTAACTGCAAATTCACAATCTGTTATGATCGTAACATTCTGTATACAAGTAATCACAGGAGCACTAAAGGTAGCTAAATCGAAATGGTAGGTCCAAAATGTTAGAGCGCTGCAGACGGTCAACCATAGAGATTGATGGCTAGGATGTACTTACCCGCTGCTGATATCGAAGACTACTTCATTTATTATTGAAATGTGTAGATCTTTATGTAGCGTGGCGTTGAACACATACCATGATGTATTTGCCAGCCAACGAACAGTTTTGGACACAAATCTTCCTAGTATGCCAGTATTGGAGTTACTGACAGTTCAACACCATAATCCATACAGCCCTAATGATGCTCTTGTATATTAATAATTTTTTTTTGTAGAGAGATAGATGGGATTGTTTGTTCAGCATCCATATAACTACTGGAATTTTGCTGTTCTGGTCGATACATTATAAGTATAAAGAATTGGCCCATGAACACTACCTTGGGGCACCCCAGAGACGTTAAAGGAAATGTATTAATTCTACTTCCTATTATACCTATTGCTTCTCTGAAAAGAGGTCATTCTATGCAACAAAATATATAGAAAGGCATTTCCTCATAAAATAAATTTCGTATATCCTCTTCCTCACTCTCATACCTGGTGCTTGGCTGACCAACCGCTTGCAGGTGTTCACTCTGTCTGGTGCATAGGTTCCTGTGTTCCCTCACAGACGTCTGACTCTAGACACTGACTTGTAAGTCCTACATAAGGGGAGGGTAATCACTTCCTCACTCTCATACTTGCAGGTGTTCACTCTGTCTGGTACATAGGTTCCTGTGTTCCCTGACAGACGTCTGACTCTAGACACTGTCTTGTAAGTCCTACATAAGGGGAGGGTAATCACTTCCTCACTCTCATACTTGCAGGTGTTCACTCTGTCTGGTACATAGGTTCCTGTGTTCCCTGACAGACGTCTGACTCTAGACACTGTCTTGTAAGTCCTACATAAGGGGAGGGTAATCACTTCCTCACTCTCATACTTGCAGGTGTTCACTGTGTCTGGTACATAGGTTCCTGTGTTCCCTGACAGACGTCTGACTCTAGACACTGTCTTGTAAGTCCTACATAAGGGGAGGGTAATCACTTCCTCACTCTCATACTTGCAGGTGTTCACTCTGTCTGGTACATAGGTTCCTGTGTTCCCTGACAGACGTCTGACTCTAGACACTGACTTGTAAGTCCTACATAAGGGGAGGGTAATCACTTCCTCACTCTCGTACTTGCAGGTGTTCACTGTGTCTGGTACATAGGTTCCTGTGTTCCCTCACAGACGTCTGACTCTAGACACTGTCTTGTAAGTCCTACATAAGGGGAGGGTAATCACTTCCTCACTCTCATACTTGCAGGTGTTCACTCTGTCTGGTACATAGGTTCCTGTGTTCCCTCACAGACGTCTGACTCTAGACACTGTCTTGTAAGTCCTACATAAGGGGAGGGTAATCACTTCCTCACTCTCATACTTGCAGGTGTTCACTCTGTCTGGTGCATAGGTTCCTGTGTTCCCTGACAGACGTCTGACTCTAGACACTGACTTGTAAGTCCTACATAAGGGGAGGGTAATCACTTCCTCACTCTCATACTTGCAGGTGTTCACTCTGTCTGGTACATAGGTTCCTGTGTTCCCTGACAGGCGTCTGACTCTAGACACTGTCTTGTAAGTCCTACATAAGGGGAGGGTAATCACTTCCTCACTCTCATACTTGCAGGTGTTCACTCTGTCTGGTACGTAGGTTTCTGTGTTCCCTGACAGACGTCTGACTCTAGACACTGTCTTGTAAGTCCTACATAAGGTGAGGGTAATCACTTCCTCACTCTCATACTTGCAGGTGTTCACTCTGTCTGGTGCATAGGTTCCTGTGTTCCCTGACAGACGTCTGACTCTAGACACTGTCTTGTAAGTCCTACATAAGGGGAGGGTAATCACTTCCTCACTCTCATACTTGCAGGTGTTCACTGTCTGGTACATAGGTTCCTGTGTTCCCTCACAGACGTCTGACTCTAGACACTGTCTTATAAGTCCTACATAAGGGGAGGGTAATCACTTCCTCACTCTCATACTTGCAGGTGTTCACTCTGTCTGGTACATAGGTTCCTGTGTTCCCTCACAGACGTCTGACTCTAGACACTGTCTTGTAAGTCCTACATAAGGGGAGGGTAATCACTTCCTCACTCTCATACTTGCAGGTGTTCACTCTGTCAGGTACATAGGTTCCTGTGTTCCCTGACAGACGTCTGACTCTAGACACTGACTTGTAAGTCCTACATAAGGGGAGGGTAATCACTTCCTCACTCTCATACTTGCAGGTGTTCACTCTGTCTGGTACATAGGTTCCTGTGTTCCCTCACAGACGTCTGACTCTAGACATTGTCTTGTAAGTCCTACATAAGGGGAGGGTAATCACTTCCTCACTCTCATACTTGCAGGTGTTCACTCTGTCTGGTGCATAGGTTCCTGTGTTCCCTGACAGACGTCTGACTCTAGACACTGTCTTGTAAGTCCTACATAAGGGGAGGGTAATCACTTCCTCACTCTCATACTTGCAGGTGTTCACTGTCTGGTACATAGGTTCCTGTGTTCCCTGACAGACGTCTGACTCTAGACACTGTCTTGTAAGTCCTACATAAGGGGAGGGTAATCACTTCCTCACTCTCATACTTGCAGGTGTTCACTCTGTCTGGTACATAGGTTCCTGTGTTCCCTGACAGACGTCTGACTCTAGACACTGACTTGTAAGTCCTACATAAGGGGAGGGTAATCACTTCCTCACTCTCATACTTGCAGGTGTTCACTCTGTCTGGTTCATAGGTTCCTGTGTTCCCTCACAGACGTCTGACTCTAGACACTGTCTTGTAAGTCCTACATAAGGGGAGGGTAATCACTTCCTCACTCTCATACTTGCAGGTGTTCACTCTGTCTGGTACATAGGTTCCTGTGTTCCCTGACAGACGTCTGACTCTAGACACTGACTTGTAAGTCCTACATAAGGGGAGGGTAATCACTTCCTCACTCTCATACTTGCAGGTGTTCACTCTGTCTGATACATAGGTTCCTGTGTTCCCTGACAGACGTCTGACTCTAGACACTGACTTGTAAGTCCTACATAAGGGGAGGGTAATCACTTCCTCACTCTCGTACTTGCAGGTGTTCACTCTGCCTGGTACATAGGTTCCTGTGTTCCCTGACAGACGTCTGACTCTAGACACTGTCTTGTAAGTCCTACATAAGGGGAGGGTAATCACTTCCTCACTCTCATACTTGCAGGTGTTCACTGTCTGGTACATAGGTTCCTGTGTTCGCTCACAGACGTCTGACTCTAGACACTGTCTTGTAAGTCCTACATAAGGGGAGGGTAATCACTTCCTCACTCTCATACTTGCAGGTGTTCACTGTCTGGTACATAGGTTCCTGTGTTCCCTCACAGACGTCTGACTCTAGACACTGTCTTGTAAGTCCTACATAAGGGGAGGGTAATCACTTCCTCACTCTCATACTTGCAGGTGTTCACTCTTTCTGGTACATAGGTTCCTGTGTTCCCTGACAGACGTCTGACTCTAGACACTGACTTGTAAGTCCTACATAAGGGGAGGGTAATCACTTCCTCAGTCTCATACTTGCAGGTGTTCACTCTGTCTGGTACATAGGTTCCTGTGTTCCCTGACAGACGTCTGACTCTAGACACTGACTTGTAAGTCCTACATAAGGGGAGGGTAATCACTTCCTCACTCTCATACTTGCAGGTGTTCACTGTCTGGTACATAGGCTCCTGTGTTCCCTGACAGACGTCTGACTCTAGACACTCTTGTAAGTCCTACATAAGGCGAGGGTAATCACTTACTCACTCTCATACTTGCAGGTGTTCACTGTCTGGTACATAGGTTCCTGTGTTCCCTGACAGACGTCTGACTCTAGACACTGACTTGTAAGTCCTACATAAGGGGAGGGTAATCACTTCCTCACTCTCATACTTGCAGGTGTTCACTCTGTCTGGTACATAGGTTCCTGTGTTCCCTGACAGGCGTCTGACTCTAGACACTGTCTTGTAAGTCCTACATAAGGGGAGGGTAATCACTTCCTCATTCTCATACTTGCAGGTGTTCACTGTGTCTGGTACATAGGTTCCTGTGTTCCCTGACAGACGTCTGACTCTAGACACTGTCTTGTAAGTCCTACATAAGGGGAGGGTAATCACTTCCTCACTCTCATACTTGCAGGTGTTCACTCTGTCTGGTACATAGGTTCCTGTGTTCCCTGACAGACGTCTGACTCTAGACACTGACTTGTAAGTCCTACATAAGGGGAGGGTAATCACTTCCTCACTCTCATACTTGCAGGTGTTCACTCTGTCTGGTACATAGGTTCCTGTGTTCCCTGACAGACGTCTGACTCTAGACACTGACTTGTAAGTCCTACATAAGGGGAGGGTAATCACTTCCTCACTCTCACACTTGCAGGTGTTCACTGTCTGGTACATAGGTTCCTGTGTTCCCATATTCCCCTTGTAGCTATAAGGAAACTAGCAGTAAGATAGTTTGTACAAATGTTTATGTCAACTAACATGATGAAGATAGAGGAATAAACCATTAAAGGTAACAAAATAAGGGAGTATCGCTTGAGTTGATGGCTATTTGCAATTCAATTACTAAATACTAGGAGGTAGGTATGTCGGAACATGAACCACAAATTGATTGGATGCCACTGCAATGTACCAATTAACCAATTACCTGCACCGGAGGTAATACGCAAACAGCCACCAGGTGCGTCCGTCCTATATTGCACCGCCTCTATCTCTACACACGTGTTTTAGAATCCACTAACCTAAAACCATACCTACCTTAGAAGAAAAATATTTTAATAACTTTTTTATTTTCTTAACAATTTTTCTAAATATTTTAATTAAAGTGTCGTATATACATATGTATGTGTGTATTTTGTATATGGACAAAATGCATGTTTTGGAATCACCTGAATCTTAAAAAACTTTAAACAATTCTGTCAGCATAATTCAAAAACGAAAAATTGGTTGAATACCACATTTGATATTTAAGTTCAGCATTTACCAACCATACCACACAAAGATTTTTAAGAAAATTCCTCCACCCTAGACTATCCTGTACATGGGACCTTTTTTAAAAGCTTTGCTTTTCTAAAAAATGATCAAGGTTTTGTTTAATACACTATATTTTGAAGATTTTTGTGACAAATGAAATGTATATGTTGAATTTTCAGTGAATAATCTCTGAATGACTTTTGTATAACTGATAAACTTTAAGATATGTACAAAATAATATTACATAAAAATCTGATGCGCTCACATGACTTTCTCTACTCGTGTACTAACCATTCTTACAAACTCTTATTCCTATATCTTCTTCGTGTTAGTTGACATAAACATTTGTACAAATTATCTTATTGCTTATTTCCTTGTAGGTACAAGGGCAATATTAGAATACAGTAGACTTTGTGCGATAGTCAAATATTTTAAAGCTTTGAGATTCTGTTGTCTTTGCACACTCAACATATAAAAAAATGAACTACGATGATCCATTTCACGAAAGTTCTAAGTTTTCCGAAACTCGCACACATAACAAGGAATATCTCCGAAATGGTTCACCCTACAAGAAAATTTATTGAGACATAAATTGTGTATTTTAGCAAGATCTACATTTTTTGTGTAGTATGATTTGGTCTATCTCTAACGGTTTACCAGTTATGCAAAAGTCCTCCAGAGTAAATACGACTACAGGGGCTATAGTCAGAAAATTCAAGATATACATTTCATTTGTCATTAAAATATCTCAAACATATGACATTTTAATCAAAATCGTTAGAGCCATTTTCAAGAAAATCAAAATTATCGAAAAATATTCCATGTAAAGGGTAGTTTAGGGTGAGACTATTTTCTTGAAAATCTTCGTGTTGCATCCTTGAAAAACATTAAACTTAAATACCAACTTTGGTTTTTAACCGACTTTTCGTTTTTGAGTTATGCTGTCCACAGAGTGACACACAGACACACAGACTGACAGACTGACACACAGACACACACACGGACCTTTTTCTAAAAATGCTTTTTTTTTATTCAGGGGGCCTCAAAACATATATTTCCGGTGAAATCTCGACATCGAATTTTTGGTTAGAAAAATGTGGATTTCTTCCAAGCACGACTTCTCTCATAACTTTTTTGTTCAATATCGTACATGAGAATAATAACAATTTTATTTAGTACAGTCATTATGTGGTTTTCTCAATTGTGATAAATTATTTAAATGTATGCAAATGACTTCAGGAAAAATATTAAACGTAATTATTGTCTTTTACAAAGGTAATTGCACCAGAATGTAAATTCCTTTTATCATTCCATTGTCTGGAGAAATGAAATGCTAAATTAATCTGAATAAAGAGTTATAAATGCAAGGAAGAAGTGAATGACTGCAGTGATAAAAGAGGCGTTGCATAATAGTTTGTACTTGTTTTGTTTTCGTGTACATACATACACACACGCACGCGACAGACAGTGCGCATGCGTGTTGTCCGCACATAAATTCGCAGCTACGCTTACGTCACGTGCACCAAATATATTTGTTCATATTTTCAGTGTCGGTGTTATCGCATCTCGGACTTGTGACATTATTTGTGCGGAGAGAGACCTTTACTACGTTCAAAAAGGAAAACCCAGCCAGGCAGCCAGCCGTAAATTGTATTTTCAGTACATGCGACGTCTGTCGTAACTTTAAATACTGCATTTTTGCAGCTGGCTATTTATGGACTCGCTTGTTTTTATGCTGATTCTCAGTGCAGCAGTTCGACCTTACTTAACACCGTGATTAAATAACTCATTTTGAAAGCATTTTCTACATATTTCCTCCTGTAAAATGTTCGTATCCTTACTTTATGTTAATACAGATAAACATTAGTACAAATTGTCCTATTACTAATTTTAATGTAGGTACAAGGGGAATATGGAAATAATACAACAGACTTTAAATGACAGTCAAAATTTTAATCGCTGGTGACCAAGAGATAAAAACTGAATAGTAACCTTCTATTTGAGAAAAACTCACACAAATAACAATGAGTATCTCCGAAAAGGTTGACTCTTGTGTTTTAGTGAGGTTTACATGTTTACTTTCTCTAATACGTATAGTAAGTAGCGGAAGTACTGTGTTCGACCCAAAAATTCGATGTCGAGATTGCACCGGAAATATATTGTTTTGAGGTTCCCTGAACCCCCCCCCCCTCTCGAAAAAAAAAATTTAAGATAAAGGTCCGTGTCTCTGTGTCTGAAAGTCAAAAACAAAAAGTCGGACCAAAGTTGGTATTTAAATTCAATATTTTTCAAGAATGCAACACGAAAATTTTCAAGAAAATTCCTTCATCCTCAACTACACTTTACATGGAAAATGAGATGTATTCGATGTAATCATTTCACCGGAAGTGTATGTTTTGAGGCCCCCTAAATACAAAAATAGCATTTTTAGAAAAAGGTTCGAGTGTGTGTGTGTGTGTGTGTGTGTGTGTGTGTGTGTGTGTGTGTGCGTGTGCGCGCGCGCCTGTGTGCCTATGTCTCTTTTAGTCTGAGTCTATGTCTGTCTTTGTCTCTGAACAGCATGACAAACACGAAAAGTCGTTTAAAAGGCAAAGTTGATATTTAAGTTTAACACCTTTCAAGGATGCGACACCAAAAGTTTGAAGAAAATTCCTCTACACTTAACCACGCTTTATGTGGAAAATTTTGATTTTCTCGAAAATAGCTCTAACAATTTTTATTAAAATGTCATATGTTTAAGATATTTTTATGACAAATGAAATGTATATCTTGAATTTTCTGGGTGTAGTCCATGTAGTCCTATTTACTCTGGATGACTTTTGAATAGCTCGTAAACCGTAAGAGATGGACAAAATCTTACTGTACAAAAAATGTGGATCTAGCTAAACACACATTTATGTACAAATAAATATTTTTGTAGAGTGAAGCAATTCGGAGATATTACTTTTTATTTGTGTCAGTTTCGGAAAACTTAAAACTTTGGTTAAATGGAAAATTGCTGTTCATTTTTTATATGTTAAGCGTGCAAAGAGAACGGGATGTCAAAGCTTTAAAAGATTTGACTATAGTTCAGTCTACTTTGTTCCCATATTCTCCTTGTACCTACAAGGAAATAATAAGAATTTGTACAAATGTTTATCTCAACTAATACGAAGAAGATATAGGAATAAGAGTAGAGAAAGTATATCTACGTCTTTGATATTAGTTATCCATTTTGCGCAGCCGTGTGTTTGTGCAAGTTAGTTCTCGCCATCGCCCAGTTTCCAACAATAAAGTCTGCCATCATATGGTAGGTTCCGTATCTCAGTATTAAACACCATCTTTCGTTTTCTGCAGCAGCACCAACATCTGCTGGCTCTGGAAAACATTCCTTTAAATATCAAATGACACACTTTCTTTTTATGGTCCACAGAGAAGGAAATCATCTGTAAATACAGTACCAGCTGTTACACAAACTCTTCAAAAACTCGTTTTCTCTGGATAGTGCACCTGTTACACCTGAGAAATATCTAACATGTTACTCACACTCATATTAGAGAGTATTTAAGAGATAATAAAATACTTTAAAGCTGGTCAGTACGTGATGGGTTTATTTAGTGTTTCAAAATTCAGACGAATAAGAAGAAATATCTCAGAGTTCACTCCACGAAAATGTATTGGACAAACGCAGTTGAAACGGATGATTAGGAAGTCGGTAATGGACCAATTGGTGGAATGAGTGTCGGGGAAAACAGCAGCACCCGGAGAAAATCCGGGATCAAGAACCCTGTATTTTATTTCGAAATTTCGCTTCAGGAAGGTCTTTCAATAAACCAGCGCGCTCTATGGAGGGATTCGTGAACTCAAAGCACACATTCGATCTAGGTGTTGTGTATGTAGTGACCGGTGACGTCATGCACGACCATCAGACACCCTGTATATGTGAATAATACAGAACTGTGCACATAAAAGATGCGCAAAAAGGGGCTAAGCCTCGGCCTACACCTGGCCTGTGGGCCATTCGGTCTTAATTTTGAAAATATTGTCCATGTAAAGGGTAGTTTAGGAGTGGAAGAATTTTCTTTTAAATCTTTGTGTTGCATCCTGGAAAGGCATTAAATTTAAATGCCAAATTTGGTTTTTAAGCGAATGTTCGTTTTTGTTATACTTTCCAAATCACACACACACACACACACACACACACACGAGCGAGTTTTTAGTTCGGGCTCTTAAGATGCAGGGGCAGTTATATTGCTCGCTGGAGTGTTGAGCACGACTGGCACCTCCTTGCTGCCAGAGGGGAATATAAATACATACGTTTAACTAATGTAATAAGAAAGTACTTATTTCTACGTTTTCTTACTGCTGTAATGTGTTCCATTTCCTGTTTTATAATGGTAGCAATAATTCTGTAAAAGGAAGGAAGGAAGAACCAAATTCGAGTAAGCGTTTCTTTGCTTTTAAAATATTACATCGAGCAAGACTCATATTTTATATGACCATGCGAATGCTCGCATTCCTGAATAAAGGCGCCCATAAATTCCTGCAGCAATAAATTTACGTTAGCTACCGCTCACAACTGTTTTTCGTTACGCCGAGCGTATAATTTTTTAGAGCATATTGGTTTCTTTTTATCACGTTCCCATACCAGAGTGATATCGAAACTTTATCATTCTGTCCTTTTACTGCAGTGAATGTTTGATGTTATTGATTTGATGGTTCCATTTAACTGCGTCAAATGGAGCGAGCATAAGCAATACTCTGTGATTAACCGTAGAGATGGAGTTACGAAATGCGTGTTTCACTCAAGTTTGTCCCTTATCTTGAGGCCATTTTTTTTGCCTTACTACGTATAGTAAGGTAGAGGAAGTGTTGTATTCCACCCAAAAATTCGATGTCCGCGTGCAGTTACTTGGCTGGTAAACAAACAGTCGCTGATTGGGGTGTTAAGACTGCGAGCCAGCGAGGTCCCAATTAACTTGGTCACAATGCTTCTTCCTTCATGTTTAGGTGTTAATGAAAGATCTACATCTGCCGCCTTCTAATGAAGTCCCAACACAGGACGAATGAAAGCATCACTTGTGGATTTAACACAAGTAATTCTGCTTAATGAGCTTACTTCTGGAGCGCGCTTTCACCTTTTACACGCCAATTAGCTGTCCTTTCCATCACACAAAAACGTGCAAGGGAATACACTAGATTTTAAATTTCTTAACAGCTCGTCGCTATATAATAACTTTCAAATTCCGTTTTTTTGCATGGCCAACAAATAAACGAATTATTAGTCTACTTAATTAAAGTATATGAACTGCGAAATTCGGACGTATAACAAGGAATATCTCGGAAAAAGTTCACTACGCCCAAATATATATTTGAGTTTCAGCGATGTACAATACTTTGACTACATGGTAGAGAAAGTAAAAAGGAATAAGAATGTGTCGCATTTGAGAAATGTATAGAAAAATTAGCCAGTAACACGTGAATGTAAAATATGAAACTGTTTGATTGAAATATGAACTTTTATGAGTTTGTACTTGTATTGTTATAAAGGCATTTTATCGGTACGTAAGTGAATGTCCGTTGTAATTATGGAGGTGTATATTAAACAGCCATAGTAATGTTTTTAATTAATTCATTAAACTCGCTCTAAAAGCTTTAAAGGTGAACCATCAAAATTGATATGGAATAAAATGTTATATTTAGAAAAGTTTTAATTTCTCTGGCATATAGCTAAGTGTTAGGGCATTGTAACTAAAATGTAATACCAGTTTTCAATTGAAGTATGTTTTGAAGCCCCGGAACCTAAAATGGCATATTTACTCAAAGGTCTGTGTGTGTTCGTGTGTGTATATGTGTATGTGTGGTGTGTGTGTGTGGTGTGTGTGTGTGGTGTGTGTGTGGTGTGTGGTGTGTGTGTGGTGTGTGTGTGTGGTGTGTGGTGTGTGGTGTGTGGTGTGTGTGGTGTGTGTGTGTGGTGTGTGGTGTGGTGTGTGTGTGGTGTGTGTGTGTGGTGTGTGGTGTGTGGTGTGTGTGTGAGGTGTGTGTGTGGTGTGTGGTGTGTGGTGTGTGGTGTGTGTGGTGTGTGGTGTGTGGTGTGTGTGTGGTGTGTGTGTGTGGTGTGTGGTGTGTGTGTGTGGTGTGTGGTGTGTGTGTGGTGTGTGGTGTGTGGTGTGTGTGTGTGGTGTGTGGTGTGTGTGTGGTGTGTGTGTGTGGTGTGTGTGTGTGGTGTGTGTGTGGTGTGTGTGTGGTGTGTGTGTGTGGTGTGTGTGTGGTGTGTGGTGTGTGGTGTGTGTGTGGTGTGGTGTGTGTGTGTGTGGTGTGTGTGTGTGTGTGGTGTGTGTGGTGTGTGGTGTGTGTGTGGTGTGTGTGTGTGTGGTGTGTGGTGTGTGTGTGTGGTGTGTGTGTGTGGTGTGTGTGTGTGTGTGTGTTTGTGTGAACAGCATATCTCTAAGTTCAGCATGATACGAAGATGTTCAACAAACCCTCCCACATTAGACTGCCCGATCCATGAACACTTTTCTAAAAGTTTGCATCTCTCAGAAATGACTCTAACGATTTTGATTTAAAAAAAGCCTGTTTTTAAGATATTTTCATGACAAATGAGATATATTTATCTTCAATTTTGTGGGAATTGCCTCAGGAGTTTTCATTCTGAATGACTTACTTCACAAAAAATGTACATTTCGTTAAAACACACAAGTTATGTCAAATACATTTTTTTTCTTTTTCTCCTTATCTCTTTTAACATGAAGCAGATATAGGGACATGTGTTTATATGTGTTCTAAGGAAGTGTTTTGTTATGGAAAGCAGTAAGAAGTATTCGACACGAAGGTTAATTATTATGAGTGCATTGCTGGGAAGGGAAGGCGAGGGAAGCCGATAAAGTTTGTGGAATTTTGATCTTGCGTGGCTGCTATTGGTTTCCGATAGGATGGTTCAAATTGTTGAGCTGTAGTGTCACGGTCTTGTGGTTAGTTCAGCTGCTGTCGGAAATGTGTGTGTATGTGTGTGTGTGTGTTTCCCTTCACCACATTAACTCCAACTGCCGTGTTTCGTTATGTAGAGTAACGCATTTCGGAGATATTCCTTATTATTTGTCAGCTTCGCAAAACAACACTTTCGTGAAATGGAACATCGTTGTTCATTTTTTATATGTTAGCCGTGCAAAGAGAACGGAATCTCAAAGCTTTAAAACGTTTGATTACCGCACAAAGCCTACTATATTCCCATATTCCCCTTGTACCTACAAGGAAATAAGCAATAAGATAATTTGTACAAATGTTTATCTGTATCAACTAACACGAAGAAGAGGAATGTGTTTCAGTGTAGAGTTGAGTTTGATTGTTACAGGGTGAAAATGAATTGGTGTATCTATCGCTAGCTGCTAGTTGAATATTTAATAGGGGAACAGGTGGCCCCAATCGACTTGTGGCTGCAGCTGTTCTCTTGGTGCGGACGTTTTCAATATGTTTACACTGCTTCTGTCAACATTGTTACGTCATACCCAACAGACTGTCCAGGGCAGGGCACCTAGCTGCTTTACCATTTGACCACTTTCAAAACATCTGTCCTATTGAAAAGAAGATTAAATAGCAGAAGTTTCCGAAATATGACACTGATGCCTTTCAGCACCGGAAATGCATGAGACTTCGTGGGGGAAAAAAAGTGTATTGCACTCAAATGACTTTCTCTACTCACTCACAAAAATATCATTTAACATAAATTGTGTGTATTAACAAGATCTACATCTTTATACAGTCAGACTTGGTCTATCTCTTACAGTTTACCAGTTATGCAAAAGTCATCAAGAGTAAACACGACTACAGGGGCTATAGCCAGAAAATTCAAAATATAAATTTTATTTGTCATAAAAGTATCTTAAACATATGACATTTTAATCAAAATCGTTACAGCCATTTTCAAGAAAGTTCGTTTTTGAAAAATTTTCCCTATGAAGGGTAGTTTAGATTGAAGCAATTTTCTTGAAAATCTTCGTGTGACATACTACAAAGATATTAAACTCAAATACCAACTTTGGTCTTTAACCTACTTTTCGTTTTTGAGTTCTGCTCTTCACATACACACACACACACACACATACACACACACACACACACACACACACATACACACACACACACACACACACACATACACACACACACACACACACACACACACACACACACACACACACACACACACATACACGGCCCTTTTTCTAACCCTGCTTTTTTTATTCACTTTCTTGATTTAGGGGGCCTCGAAACATATATTTCCGGTGAAATCTGAACATTGAAATTTTGAGTGGAATACAATACTTTCTCTACATAAATACGTAGTAGAAAGAGTAAAAAGGTTAGGATTTTTAGTTCAAAGTTTCAAATTTTGAGATTATCATTATCAGTACCATTATCATCATCTTCATTATTATTATTATTATTATTATTATTATTATTATTATTATTATTATTATTATTATTATTATTATTAGTATTATTATTATCATCATTATCATCATCATTATCATCATCATTATCATCATTATTATCATCATTATTATCATCATTATTATCATCATTATTATCATCATTATTATCATCATTATTATCATCATTATTATCATCATTATTATCATCATCATTATCATCATCATTATTATCATCATCGCTATTATTAACAGAACGAGTGTGATTGGTACAGTGGTAGATATTTGAGTGTAATTCGTATATTTAGGAATGAGGAATAAAAAGTGTGGTAAATCGGTTGGACATGGCACTAAAAGAGTGGGTAAAAAGTGTCACAATCAGATTTAATTAAAATCCCATTGCATTTGGTGACAGTAATCCGGGTTTTTAGCCTTTGCTGTCACGGAGCGTTTATGTGCACAAAGGACATCGTTTACCTCTTCACTCCGTGTTGTCACGCTCCTCGCTTCTGGGGGAAATTTAACCTCACTTTCTCTACTCTTATTACAACCATTCTTATGCAACCAAAATTCACTTTTTTACTTTCTGTACTGTGTGTTGTACTCTGCGAGGTTTCACCAGAAATACCTATATGTTTTGAGGCCTCCTCAATACAAAAAAAAAAGCATTAAATAAGCAATAAGATAATCCTGATAAACAAATGTTTATCTCAATTAACACGAAGAAGATATAGCAATAAGAGTTTGTAAGAATGGTTAGTACAAGAGTAGAGAAAGTCATGTGAGTGTAACACATCAGATTTTTTTCTTCAGTAAGCTTTCGTTACTTTAGCAACTAAGCTACTTTGCAACTTTTCTTTAAAAACCTTTATTTAGAAACTACTTCTACCAAACTCACAAAAATAACAAGGAATATCTCCGAAATGGTTCACTCTACAAGAAAATTTATTGAGACATAAACTGTGTATTTTAGCAAGATCTACATTTTTTGTATGGTATGATTTGGCCTATCTCTAACGGTTTACCAGTTATGCAAAAGTCGTCCAGAGTAAATACGACTACAGGGGCTATAGCCAGAAAATTCAAGATATACATTTCATTTGTCATCAAAATATCTCAAACATATGACATTTTAATAAAAATCGTTAAATACATTTACAAGAAAATAAAAATTTTCGAAAAATTTTCCATGTAAAGGGTAGTTTAGGGTGGGGCTATTTTCTTCAAAATGTTCGTGTCGCATCCTTGAAAGATGGTAAACTTAAATACCAACTTTGGTTTTTAGCCGACTTTTCGTTTTTGAGCTACGCTGTCAAGCTTGTCTTGCACCAAACATCAGAAGAGTAACCCAATCTTTTAGAGAAGGTATTCTGTAAAGAAATTGAGAGCAGTGTTTGATCAATCAAAGGGAATCTTGTTTACCTTTTATGTTAAAAGCAGGAAGATCACTTTGGATAATGCACCGGTGAGATTTGCATTTTAACTGTTTATTTTACGAGCCATCTTCACCACCAAGGAACGTGTAAACGCGCCTTATCTGGCTAAGGGAGAAAAAAGGTAAAAAATAAGAAAGAAGCAGAAGTTTGTTGCTATCTTTATGTCCGGCTTACACCACTGAATTAATTAGAAAGCTTGTGCAGAATATTTTCCGTGTGGTTTATTGCGTGGAATGCCCTATCTTCATCTGCTAGGCCTCAAGACAGAATGTAGCAAACAAGCACATTTTACATAACACAGGGCATTAATTACCACGTGTTAGCATTACTCAAAAACGAAAACTCTGTTAAAAACCAAATTTGGTATTTAAGTTGAATGTCTTTCAAGGATGCGACACGAAGATTTTGAAGAAAATAGCCCCACCCTAAACTACCCTTTACAAGGACAATTTATCGAAAATTTGGATTTTCTTGTAAATGGCTCTAACGATTTTGATTAAAATGCCATATGTTCGAGATATTTTGATGACAAATGAAATGTATATTTTGAATTTTCTGGCTATAGCCCATGTAGTCCTGTTTACTCTGGATGACTTTTGAATAAGTCGTAAACCGTAAGAGATAGACAAAATCTTAATCTACAAAAAATGTAGATCTTGCTAAAACACACTATTTATACCCAAATCAATTTTTTTGTAGAGTGAACCATTTCGGAGATATTCCTTTTTATGTGTATCAGTTTTGGAGAACTTACACTTCTGTCAAATGGAACATCGTCATTCATTTTTTACATGTTAACCGTGCAATGACAACGAAATTTGAAAGCTTTAAAAGATTTGACTATCACTCAAAGTCTGCTGTATTCTGATATTTCCCTTGTACCTACAAGGAAATAAGCAATAAGATAATTTGTACAGATGTTTATCTCAACTAACACGAAGAAGATATAGGAATAAGAGTTTGTAAGAATGGTTAGTACAAGAGTAGAGAAGGTCATGTGAGTGCAGCACATTAGATAATTTTTGTTTGCGGTGGGCGTCGATATCGTAAACAGATAAGGTGCGCGCTTCGGAAGTAGAACGTTCTGGATGTTTCTAAATCTGAAACATTCTAGAACGTTCTTGCGGATATATTAGCGAACACCTCGCAGCTTACGTGTCGGTCGAATTGAGAAAAAATATATTTTAAAATTCAAATCAATAACAAGAAATATCTGGGAAACAGTTCTACCAAAAAAAAAAAAAAAAAAAAAGTTTATCATTAATTGTGTATTTGAAGGAAACGTGCAATGAATTACTGTACTAGGTGTATAAATGGTTGTTAATGCTGGTGCAATAAGTACGTGCGGCTGTAAGATAAATCGATCTGGCGCAGGAGCACACAATGGTAGAAATGGTTGTAGCATTTAAATGAGCAAGGCAAGCAAGGTGTGTAGCGGGAGGAACAGATGTTTTGGTTTTTATGGAGGCGCCGCACCTCGCCTCTCCTCTCGAGCGAGTTGTAATTTGAACATTCGGGTGCTGTTCTGAATTGTAAAGAAGCTCGAAATGCCTCAGGACAATTTTGCCCATGGTTCCCAAAGCCAGCTTACGTTTCTATTCACTCATCCCAGAGGGAGCTTTGCTTTCCACCACGAGTCTACTAATATTGACATGCCGTAAAAATAGTGCACTTTCATGAACGGAGGAAGGGGGGGGGGGGGGGGGGGGAGGAGAAAATCTGATGTGTCGCAAGTAAAACTCACTATTCTTTACAAGAAATATTTTTCAAAAATGCTCCTAAGCATATTTATTAAAATACTAGATGGTTAAGATATCTTCAAGACAAATGAAATATATATGTTAAATTTTCTGGCAATAATCTCTGAAGTGCTCTTCATTGTGAATGACTTTTTATAACTCGTAAACTGTAAGAGATACACAAAACTTTACTGCACAAAAATTTAGACCTCGTTACAATATGCAATATATGTCAAATACCCCTTTTTGGAATTAGCCACTTCCGAAATATTTCTTGTTATTGGTTTTTATTTTAAAATAGTTTTCTCAAATGTAAGTCGCATAACCGGAGGGTTTTAAAACACTTGACTATCACATAAAGTCTACTGCGTTTATATATTCCCTTGTATCTACAAGAAAATTAGCAATAAGATAATTTCTGCAAATGTTTATCTCAACTAACATGAAGAAGATCGAGAAATAAGTGTTTGTAGGAATAATTTGTGTAAGAGTGAGTAGAGAAAGCTACATGAGGACAGAAAGTCAGATTTTTTTTTAATATTTTGACGCCGGGGTCAAACTGTTTCACGCCATATGCCAGGCCGGCGAGCGGGAAAAGGCGTTCAGTCAGGCTGCCTCGCGCGACTGTTTGTGTGTAAGTAAGAACGGAAGCGGTTACACAAAAGCGGCTTTGTTCCAGAACTTTCGAGAGAGATCTGGCCATGTAATCGCCAGCGCGTGTGTAGAAGTGAGAAAGGTCTTTGTGACATCCCCACTACATAAGGAGGTGAGGAAACAGCAGATGAGAGAGATTGCAGACATGAGTCTGTCAGTGTGTCAGAAAACTGTGAAATATATATGGCGTTGAAATGGAGAAGTTTTAACGAGTGTTGAGTGATTGTGTCGTAAGAGTTAGTGTTTGAGAGACAGAGAAAGTGAAGAAAGACAGTAAAAGGAGTGACTCAAGGTTGCAAGAAGAAAAGAGTTGTGATTTGTAACATCATGAAAGACTGTAGACTGTGTTAACATCATTAAAAGAGAAGTGTGTATAAGTGATAGGAAAGTACAGGATTGATTGTATAATTTCGTCACAGTGGTGTCAGAAGTGGGGTTCGTCGAAGTGTGATATTCTCGTCTAGAATAAGAATTTCTTGTGGAGGAGTGAGTGAGAGAGTGAGAGAGAGTGAACGTGTGAGTATAAATAATGCACTTGGGAGCGAGAACTGTTTGCGCCACAGTTAATCAACATATGGCAAGGGGACACAATGAAGACTCCGGGGCCCAGAAGAGCTAATTTGCTGCCCAGGGCACGAAATGTTGGCCTTGTCCCTTTCATTTGGGATTTGACGATTGCATGAAGAGACCTTCCAGTGTGGACACATCAAATGTTAAACGTGGCAAACTCAAACAGTAAACATCGCTTTCTGCTGTGCTTCTAGCCGAGCTAAATCATAGACGGCGATAGAATGCATTTAGCGAGCGCTAGGTTGTCTTTGAAACTTCTAAGTAAAAATCTAATGTGTTGTACTGCACCCAAATGACTTTCTCTACTCTTGTACTAATCATTCTTACAAACTCTTATTCCTAATATCTTCTTCGTGTTAGTTGAGATAAACATTTGTACAAATTATCTTGTTGCTTATTCCCTTGTAGGTCATATTGGCAAATGGTGTTACTCGTTTAGCAGTGGGATTTTCGATCTTTGGGGGTTTTATACTTTGAATTCACACACACATTCATACTTCCAGACTCAGGGAAGGATGAAGAATAATGTTACCTGGAGAAAAATTGTTACCCCCCTCGGGAATGGAACCCGGGACCCCCATCAGAGAGCAGGCAAGTGATAGTTTTGTTAAGTGATTTTAGCGATATTATGGGTTACCTAGTCCTATACGGTGAAGGGGTGAGAAACAAACTTGTATAGCGAATACAAGCCCTATACATACCGATGTGCCCACGAACAAGCCAGGAGTGGTGGTGAGCCCTGGACTTCGAAACGCTGTTTAAAAATACATGTAAAATTACGGGCAGGGCTGGGCAGGGCAGGGCAGGAAACGAACACCCACCCACCCATGTTTTGGCTGGCTGGCTGGCTGGCTGGCTGGCTGGCTGGAGAATGCCAAAAAGGATGCATTATATATATGTACCTACCTCCCTCCCCTGCCTTATTTATTTAACACCCCTATCGTCCCTTTTTCTGGAAGATAAATTTGGTGGCTGTGTGTACACACGCCTGGCTACAATATTAATTGTAGGTAATGTTGGGGGTGCGCGCCCTTACATTCTGTCACCCGCTTCTGTGTATCTAGTCAATTCCACAAAGTAAATTACAAACTCTTATTCCTATATCTACTTCATGTTAATAGAGATCCACGTTTGTACAAGTTGTAGGTACAAGGGGAATACGGGAATAGAAAGCTGCTCGCAGGTGATGGCTTTGAGATTACGTTACCTTTACATAGCCAAGAAAAAACATGAATATTGACTTCGCTTTTGAGAAAAGTAAAGGCATTTGAAAATTAAAACTAATAACAAAGAATATCTCGGAAATGGTGCACTCCACAAAGAAATGGATATAACTTTAACTGTGTGTTTTAAAGAGATGTATATTTTTGTGTCATAATGTTTTGTCTATGTCTTGCAGTTTACGAACTATGGAAAAGTTAGCCAGAATGCAGCGGGCTTCTATGTCTAACATCTCCGACACTCCTCCCCCTCCATCACTCGGTGTCTCTCCGTTCCCCTCTCTTTTCACTGTATCGCTACCCGTTGCCCTGTCTGTCCCTCTCTACCCTTCATCTCTGTCAACCTTGCTCCATACTCTCTGGAGCATGTTTCCCTCCCTTTCCTCATTCTACCTTCCATCTGTACCTACATATGTCTCCTCCCTTCTCTCCACCTCCCTCTCACTCTCTACCCTTCATCTCTGTCAACCTTGCTCCATACTCTCTGGAGTATGTTTCCCTCCCTTTCCTCACTCTACCTTCCATCTGTACCTACATATGTCTCCTCCCTTCTCTCCACCTCCCTCTCGCTCTCTACCCTTCATCTCTGTCAACCTTGCTCCATGCTCTCTGGAGTATGTTTCCCTCCCTTTCCTCATTCTACCTTCCATCTGTACCTACATATGTCTCCTCCCTTCTCTCCACCTCCCTCTCGCCCTCTACCCTTCATCTCTGTCAACCTTGCTCCATACTCTCTGGAGCATGTTTCCCTCCCTTTCCTCATTCTACCTTCCATCTGTACCTACATATGTCTCCTCCCTTCTCTCCACCTCCCTCTCGCCCTCTACCCTTCATCTCTGTCAACCTTGCTCCATACTCTCTGGAGCATGTTTCCCTCCCTTTCCTCATTCTACATTCCATCTGTACCTACATATGTCTCCTCCCTTCTCTCCACCTCCCTCTCGCCCTCTACCCTTCATCTCTGTCAACCTTGCTCCATACTCTCTGGAGTATGTTTCCCTCCCTTTCCTCACTCTACCTTCCATCTGTACCTACATATGTCTCCTCCCTTCTCTCCCTCTCTCGCTCTCTACCCTTCATCTCTGTCAACCTTGCTCCATACTCTCTGGAGTATGTTTCCCTCCCTTTCCTCACTCTACCTTCCATCTGTACCTACATATGTCTCCTCCCTTCTCTCCACCTCCCTCTCGCCCTCTACCCTTCATCTCTGTCAACCTTGCTCCATACTCTCTGGAGCATGTTTCCCTCCCTTTCCTCAGTCTACCTTCCATCTGTACCTACATATGTCTCCTCCCTTCTCTCCCTCTCTCGCTCTCTACCCTTCATCTCTGTCAACCTTGCTCCATACTCTCTGGAGTATGTTTCCCTCCCTTTCCTCACTCTACCTTCCATCTGTACCTACATATGTCTCCTCCCTTCTCTCCCTCTCTCGCTCTCTACCCTTCATCTCTGTCAACCTTGCTCCATACTCTCTGGAGTATGTTTCCCTCCCTTTCCTCAGTCTACCTTCCATCTGTACCTACATATGTCTCCTCCCTTCTCTCCCTCCCTCTTCGCTCTACCCTTCATCTCTGTCAACCTTGCTCCATACCCTCTGGAGTATGTTTCCCTCCCTTTCCTCACTCTACCTTCCATCTGTACCTACATATGTCTCCTCCCTTCTCTCCCTCTCTCGCTCTCTACCCTTCATCTCTGTCAACCTTGCTCCATACTCTCTGGAGTATGTTTCCCTCCCTTTCCTCACTCTACCTTCCATCTGTACCTACATATGTCTCCTCCCTTCTCTCCCCCTCTCTCCCTCTCTACCCTTCATCTCTGTCAACCTTGCTCCATACTCTCTGGAGTATGTTTCCCTCCCTTTCCTCACTCTACCTTCCATCTGTACCTACATATGTCTCCTCCCATCTCTCCCCCTCCCTCTCCCTCTCTACCCTTCATCTCTGTCAACCTTGCTCCATACTCTCTGGAGCATGTTTCCCTCCCTTTCCTCACTCTACCTTCCATCTGTACCTACATATGTCTCCTCCCTTCTCTCCCTCTCTCGCTCTCTACCCTTCATCTCTGTCAACCTTGCTCCATACTCTCTGGAGTATGTTTCCCTCCCTTTCCTCACTCTACCTTCCATCTGTACCTACATATGTCTCCTCCCTTCTCTCCCTCTCTCGCTCTCTACCCTTCATCTCTGTCAACCTTGCTCCATACTCTCTGGAGTATGTTTCCCTCCCTTTCCTCACTCTACCTTCCATCTGTACCTACATATGTCTCCTCCCTTCTCTCCCTCCCTCTTCGCTCTACCCTTCATCTCTGTCAACCTTGCTCCATACCCTCTGGAGTATGTTTCCCTCCCTTTCCTCACTCTACCTTCCATCTGTACCTACATATGTCTCCTCCCTTCTCTCCCTCTCTCGCTCTCTACCCTTCATCTCTGTCAACCTTGCTCCATACTCTCTGGAGTATGTTTCCCTCCCTTTCCTCACTCTACCTTCCATCTGTACCTACATATATCTCCTCCCTTCTCTCCCCCTCTCTTCCCTCTACCCTTCATCTCCGTCAACCTTGCTCCATACTCTCTGGAGTATGTTTCCCTCCCTTTCCTCAGTCTACCTTCCATCTGTACCTACATATGTCTCCTCCCTTCTCTCCCTCCCTCTTCGCTCTACCCTTCATCTCCGTCAACCTTGCTCCATACTCTCTGGAGTATGTTTCCCTCCCTTTCCTCAGTCTACCTTCCATCTGTACCTACATATGTCTCCTCCCTTCTCTCCCCCTCTCTTCCCTCTACCCTTCATCTCCGTCAACCTTGCTCCATACTCTCTGGAGTATGTTTCCCTCCCTTTCCTCAGTCTACCTTCCATCTGTACCTACATATATCTCCTCCCTTCTCTCCCCCTCTCTTCCCTCTACCCTTCATCTCCGTCAACCTTGCTCCATACTCTCTGGAGTATGTTTCCCTCCCTTTCCTCAGTCTACCTTCCATCTGTACCTACATGTGTCTCCTCCCTTCTCTCCCTCTCTCGCTCTCTACCCTTCATCTCTGTCAACCTTGCTCCATACTCTCTGGAGCATGTTTCCCTCCCTTTCCTCACTCTACCTTCCATCTGTACCTACATATGTCTCCTCCCTTCTCTCCCCCTCTCTCGCTCTCTACCCTTCATCTCCGTCAACCTTGCTCCATACTCTCTGGAGTATGTTTCCCTCCCTTTCCTCACTCTACCTTCCATCTGTACTTACATATGTCTCCTCCCTTCTCTCCCTCTCTCGCTCTCTACCCTTCATCTCCGTCAACCTTGCTCCATACTCCATACTCCATAGGTACATTTGTTAGAGTTGCAAGTTGAAGATAATTGCGCTCATATAAAGAATGCAGTGATTTCCTTTGAATCCTCCTCTACTCTTTAATGCGCACTTTACCAAGGTGCACTCAGAACATTAATGTTAGGCTCCTTTGAGTTCATAAGTTATTTACTTTAGTACAAGATATTTATCTCTGTGCTGACAGGAATGTGTCTCTGAAACTCACACACGCATAACAAGGAATATCTCCGAAATGGTTCATCCTGCAGGAAAATTTATTCAGACATAAACTGTGTATTTTAGCAAGATCTACATTTTTTGTAGAGTATGGTTTAGTCTATCTCTAACGGTTTACCAGTTATGTAAAAGCCGTCCAGAGTAAATACGACTACATGGGCTATAGTCAGAAAATTCAAGATATACATTTCATTTGTCATAAAAGTATATCAAACATATGACATTTTAATCAAAATCGTTAGAGCCATTTTCATAAAAATCAAAATTTTTGAAAAATGTTCCATGTAAAGGGTAGTTTAGGGTGGGGGAATTTTCTTCGAAATATTTGTGTCGCATCCTTGAAACACAGTAAACTTAAGTACCAAATTTGGTTTTTAACCGAGTATTCGTTTTTGAGTTACGCAGTCCACAGACAGACAGACAGACAGACAGACAGACAGACACACACACACACACACACACACACACACACACACACACACACACACACACACACACACACACACACACACACACACACACACGGACCTTTGTCTAAAAATGCTTTTTTGTATTCAGGGGTTCTCAAAACATATATTTGCGGTGAAATCTCGACATACAATACTTCCCCTACTTATGTACCAGTAGAGAAAGTGGCAGATATCTAATCAGTATGTTCCCTTATGTATGAAGTTACGTCTCAGTTATTTTCATCGACGCAAGTTCTATCTAATCTTCCTTCATTGCCTATTCGTCCGGAGGTAAACGAGCTTGCACCGCATTACGTCTTTAACAACGATTTATCTGAAACCTTATGGAGATAGGATAGGGCAGGTATTCAACTTAAGTGACAGGTTTGAGGGTTTAAAGCGAGAATCATTTATAGTAATACCCGTATTGCACCCAAAAACTGGATGTGAAAACTTCAGCGTAAATGCCCGTGGACTATCTAGAATGTTCATTAGAAACATGTCCGGGTATATGTGTTCGGAAACTCGCTTAAATCAAACTTTGTAATTAGATTTAATATTTTCCAAAGATTCTACATGATCCCGAGTATTCTTTACATCGAAATTGTTTTTTAAAGTTTAAGATTTTCTTATAAAATGTCTAACCATTTTTATAAAATTTGATACCCTCAACTTCTTTACGCCATCTTTCTTTCTCCCCTCTCTCACTTCTCTGTTTCCCTTTTGACCTCCACCTCCGTCTCCCAACATCGCCCCTTCGCTCTCATAACCTCCATCTCTCCTTTTCTCTCTCTCATATCACACCTCTCACATCCCTCTTGCTAAAACACACAATATATATTAATTTCTAAAATATTTCTTGTTATGGTATTGCTTTCTCAAATGTACCTATACCTTTCTCTCAAATGCAAAGTCGCTATTCCTTTATTTTGTCCTGCCCATGTAAAAAGAAGGGAATTTCAGTGATTATATAGCGACGAGCTTTCAAACGTTTAGTCTACGTTATTCCAAGATTCCCCTTGTACCTACAGGAAAATCAGCACTAGGATAATTTCTGGAAATGTTTATCTGTATTAACCTGAAGGAGATAAGAGAGCAATATAAGAAAATGATAGCAAATGTATGAATCCACTTTCAGAGTCAGTGTAATACGATAATGTACGTATATTAGAGCTATATTTTAGGGTGCAGTAAGCAAGTCTATATTTTATATACACACACACGCACACACACAGACACACACACGCACACACACAGACACTCACACACACACACACACACACACAGACACACACACGCACACACACAGACACTCACACACACACACACACACACACACACAGACACACACACCAGCACACACACACACACATACACACACACACGCACACACAGACACACACACACACTCACACACTCACACACACACACACACACACGCACATACACACACACCAGCACACACACACACACACACATACACACACATACACACACACCAGCACACACACACACACATACACACACACACGCACACACGCACACACACACATACACACACACACGCACACACAGACACACACACCAGCACACACACACACACACATACACACACACACGCACACACAGACACACACACACACAGACACACACACCAGCACACACACACATACACACACACGCACACACAGACACACACACGCACACACACACACACACATACACACACACCAGCACACACACACATACACACACACGCACACACGCACACACGCACACACACACATACACACACACGCACACACAGACACACACACACCAGCACACACACACACACACATACACACACACGCACACACAGACACACACACACACATACACACACACGCACACACACAGACACACACACACGCA
>CM060974.1:5400443-5635443 GCA_030765045.1 Tenodera sinensis
GGCTGAAATAGAATACTGTCCCTATACTATGGTAGCAGAAAAAGTAAAAATAGCGCAAGATATAAGAAATTAACATCCTTTTTGCAACTATCCATGAAGTGTGCATATATGTATTGGACCTTACTTTACGAATAGCCCATGTATTTCACTCCTAGAAGCGAATTGCTACACATTTGCCTTTGGGCGCAGTGCTACCAAATTTGTTTAGAAGAAATCCCTCTCCCTTTGCTTTTAAATAGGAACAATTTTTGTGGTGTTGTGCAGGTCAGTAGTAATCCATAGGGTACACTCATAAATTAGTAGATAAGTTTAAATCGCCTCACTCCCGCAGAGCGTGAACTTCCTGTCCAAATATACACTATGAGAGGAAAACAGACACAATGTGCGCTGCACCGCTTTGCGCATCCAGGGTACATACCTGGATAAATAAATAATGTCGACTCTTCTCAAAAATGCAAAGCTTCGATCCTCTTATAAGAGATATAATATTCAAAACTGGATTAAAATTCATGAAACATGTGCATAAGAAAAGTTCTTCTTAGAACAGAATATTTTAGGTTAAACGCCTCATTCCGTCTCTCAAATAATATGTTGCCTAGGCAAAGGTCGTAGGTTCACGGCTGTTGCATTCACATGACTTTCTCTACTCTTGTACTAACCATTCTTACAAACTCTTATTCCTATATCTTCTTCATGTTGGTTAAGATAAAGATTTGTACAAATTATCTTATTGCTTATTTCCTTGTAGGTACAGGGGGAATATGGGAATACAGTAGACTTCGTGCGATAGCCAAATCTTTTAAAGCTTTGAGATCCCGTTCTCTTTGCACACCTAACATACCTATAAAAATGAACAACGATGTTCCATTTCACTAAAGTTTTAAGTTTTCCGAAACTCACACAAATAACAAGGAGTATCTCCGAAACGGTTCACTTCACAAAAAAAAAAAAAAAAAAAAATTATTCAGACATAAATTGTGTGTTTTAGCAAAATCTACATTTTTTGTATAGTAAGATTTCGTCTATCTCTTACGGTTTACGAGTTATTCAAAAGTCACCCAGAGTAAACAGGACTACATAGGCTATAGCCAGAAGATTTAAAATATACATTTTATTTGTCATAAAAATTTCTTAAAAATATGACATTTTAATCAAAATCGTTCGAGCCATTTTGAAGAGAATCAAAATTTTCGAAAAAGTGTCCATGTAAAGGGTAGTTTAGGGTGGGGCTATTTTCTTCAAAATCTTCGTGTCGCAGTCTTGAAGGACATTTAACGTAAATACTAACTTTGGTTTTTTACCGACTTTTCGTTTTTGAGTTATATTGTTTACAGGCCGACAGGGACTTTTTCTAAAAATGCCTTTTTTTCGTATTTACGGGGCGTCCAAACATATTTCCGGTGAAATCTCGATATCGAATTCTTGGCAGTAGAGAAAGTAAAAATACGTGTTCCTTCAAAATAGAAATAGTTTATGATAAATGTTAATTCCGATAGGTGCATTGTGTTTGAAAATCTTTTTATTACATAAACGTTGTTTTCCTTTATTAAATGAAGAATATGGACGAATAGTTTTCAAATACAGATATAATTAAATAACGTATAAACACAGAGGAATTATATTCATATTTTTTGTATTGCCAAATGTTGGTCAATTACATCTCTAACGAGGCATTCAAAGAATTTAATTTACATATGTATTATATGAGCAACACGCTGCGTAATTTGATTTGATTTATTGATTACCAGAATAATTTTAGTTAATTCCGAGAAAAGCGTACTCTATTCGCTATGTGTAATTGCGTAATTTAAAAAGGCTGCTATTTTCGCATATACATGAATTTCTGCATTTCTGTAATTTCTATACAAAAGGGTGTTAGAAATAAATTATACGTTTTAGCGAGATCCACATTTTTACTTTCTGGTAAGTAGGGGAAGTATTCTATTGCAATCAAATATCTTTCCACGTAAAGGGTAGTTAAGCAGTAGGGGATTTTTCTAGAAATATTCATGTTGCCTCTTTGGAAGTTGAACTTTGTTTTTCTTATTTGCATGTTGACATACTGATATTTTCCCAATTCTTTGGGGATTCGAGAGACCCCAAAACATGTATTTTCGTGTAATCTTGGCTTCTAATTTTCAATGCAATACAATTATTGCTCCTTCCAAGTTTTACGTGGTAGTGCAAGCAAAAAGTTCGAGCAATTTCGAGCAAACATTAGCAGTTTCAGGTGGGGGATAATGCATGTTTGGAAGGTACTGTACTTAAGCCTGTTCTAAATTAAGGTTCCAGTTCGTTTTTACTGTTGCAGATACGTACATATAGATTCAGATCGGATTTTTTCTAAAGATTCTCATTTTATGTTCTGAGTGCATGAAAACAGGTATTTCCAGTGGAATATCGACTTAGAATTTGTAATGGAATACAATAGTTGAGTGAAAGCATCAACGAAAATAAGTAAAGGAACTTACTTTTTGAATTGCCGCTTGAGCTTAACGCCAGGAAACATCAGAGTTTGGGGCCGAACAGAGGCGAGCAAAGATCGATGGCTACTCATCGAGTATCAAAAATATATGCATGGTAGAGAGGACAAAAAAGTGTTCGCCAAATATGTCCTGAAGCTTCATATGGAAATACAACGTGCAGACAGTGTGTGTAGCAAATACTGGATCACTGATTCTAATTTGGCCTATGGCAGCTTCCGAAAATAGAGTGGCCTTCGGAAAGATGAAGTTCATTTTGATTTCTGTTGTTCATCAATATATCAAAGCTTCTACAGTGCCAGTCTTAACTACGGACGACGAGCTCATCAAATAATGATCGAACATGTCCATTCCTGTGTCAGTGGAAGAAATTGATAATCTAAGTATAGCATTTCAATTAAAATTTGCAGCTCTAGGTTTCACAAAATATTGTGACGAATAGCCAACTCGACGAATCCCACTTCTGACACCAGTGTAAAAAGAATTGTCTTGCACTCACATGACTTTTTGTTCTCTTATACTAACCATTCTTACAAATTCTTATTCCTATATCTTCTTCGTGTTAGTTGAGATAAACATTTGTACAACTTATCTTATTGCTTATTTCCTTGTAGAAAATTTATTTAGACATAAATTGTGTATTTTAGCAAGATCTACATTTTTTGTATAGTATGATTTGGTCTATCTCTAACGGTTTACCAGTTATGCAAAAGTCGTCCAGAGTAAATACGACTACGGGGGCTATAGCCAGAAAATTCAAGATATACGTTTCATTTGTCATAAAAATATCTCAAACATATGACATTTTAATCAAAATCGTTAGAGCCATTTACAAGAAAATCAAAATTTTCGAAAAATTTGCCATGTAAATGGTAGTTTAGGGTGTCACATCCTTGAAAGACATTAAACTTAAATATCAACTTCGATTTTTAAACAAGTTTTCGTTCTTGAGTATGTTGTCCACAGACTGACATGGACGTTTTTCTAAATTCTTGGTTTATTTTCTCGATTCAGGTATGCAAAAGTTTTCCCACTGCACACTGCCCTTTATATGCCGCACTTAGCGAAACTTTTTACTTTCTCAGAAATGACTATAACGATTAGGATTAAAATACTATATCATTAACATATTTTCATGACAAATTAAATATACAACGTCATCTAATTTAGGATGATTGAATTGATAAAGTGACAGAAAGTCATGTGAGTGCAACACCTCAGATTTTATGCTTTGGACATGCGCTGGTTAAAAATCTGGATGAAAAAAAAAAAAAGTACTCTCATTGAATTGGCACGGTGTAGAAAATTGTGTTCCATACACAGACGTCAAAAGCAGAGAGTTGGAAGGTGACTATTCTGTTTTATATTCATAACCAATAACGTACGAGCATATGGAAGCCAGCCAAACTTTTGTTTTAAATTTCGTATCCTGTGTGTGTGTCTGTGTGTGTTTGTGTGTGGCTATGTGTGTGTGTTTGTGGGCTGGATGTTGGCCAAGGAAAACATCGCTAGCATCACGTGCGGCTGCTTTCAGCTTAATCAACCTCAATTACATCATATTAACTCCCTTACTTCCCGAAAAACCCTAAATCATGTCTCTTTTTACTCCGCACTCACGTGACTTTCTCTACTCTTGTACTCACCATTCTTACAAACTCTTATTCCTATATCTTCTTCGTGTTAGTTGAGATAAACATTTGTACAAATTATCTTATTGCTTATTTCCTTGTAGGTACAAGGGGAATATTAGAATACAGTAGACCTTGAGCGATAGTCAAATCATTTAAAACTTTCACATTCCGTTCTCTTTGCACACTTAACATAAAAAGAATTAATAGCGATGTTCCATTTAACAGAAGTATGTTCTCCAAAACTCACACAAATAACAAGGAATATTTCCAAAATGGTTCACTCTACAAAATAATTTATTCAGACATAAATTGTGTATTTTAGCAAGATCTACATTTTTTCTATAGTAAGATTGGGTGTATCTCTTACGGTTTACCAGTTATACAAAAGTAACCCAGAGTAAATAGGACTACAGCGGCTATAGCCAGAAAATTCAAAATATACATTCCATTTGTCATAAAAATATCTCACTTTAATCAAAACTCTTAGAGCCATTTTCAAGAAAATCAAAATTTTCGAAAAATTTTCCATGCAAAGGGTAGATTGAAGTGAAGTAATTTTCTTCAAATCTTCGTGTCTCATCTTTGAAAGACATTAAACTTAATACCAACTTTGGAATATATGGACTTGGCAGTGAAGACCTGGAAGCGGGTTGAGGTAGAGGATGTGAAGTTCAAGAGCAATGACTGAATGGAAAGGTGATGATGGAGCAATTGGTGGAATGAGTGTTGGGGGAAACCAGACAACCCGGAAAAAGCCCGCCCAGACACAATATAAAGCAGATAGGGGAATAAGAATTTGTAAGAATAGTTATTACAAGTGCAGAGAAAATCATGTGAGTGTTATATAGCGACGAAAAGAAGAGTAATAATAAATCATAGACTCACCTAGTTGTACCCTACTTGAAAGTGCGAGTTCCTGCGATAAATCTGAAACAACAGCTACGTCGTCACGGACTACTGTTCCGTAATAATTATTTGTTGAAGTACTTTGCTCCACTCACAAGTCTTTAGGCTGGCGCATTTCGTGCATTTCTCGAGAGCTTTGTATCTGCGCTTTTACTTTAATCCATTTTACATAATGTGGCTAAGTGTTTTGCTTCTTAAACGCATTTACCTTGAAAGCTTCATTCCATTTCCGGGGCCCCTCTGTAATTTTATTCCTTTAAAGAAAAGTATATTTCCTGGAAATATGGTATTCGACTCTTAAACCATTTCTCGCTAAGGCACTTTATCCATTACTTGCTACTCTTAACATCTCAAAAATGAATAGCGATGTTCCATTTGAAAGAAGTATAAGTTCTCCAAAACTTACACAAATAACAAGGAATATCTCCGAAACGGTTCACTCTACAGAAAAATGTATGTAGACATAAAACGTGTATTCTAGCAGGATCTACATTTTTTTATAGTAAGATTTGGTCCATCTCTTACAGTTTAGTAGTTATGCAAGAGTCATCCAGAGTAAATACTACAGGGGCTTTAGCCAGAAAATTCAACATATACATTTCATTTGTCATAAAAGTATCTCAAACATATGGCACTTTAATAAAAATTGTTATAGCCATTTAAAAGAATTTAAATGCTATTAAATTGATTAATCAGGATATTTTATATGAAAATAGTGAGAAGGAGTAACACTTTGGAAAAGGGAAAAAGAGTATAAAAGTGAGATAGATGCCTATGGCACGCACCCGGTGCGATACGCAGATTATGGATTTGCCAACCGAATTACCTCTCCAATTACCTTGCGGAATGACATCCATTAACGTTACCGTACGTATACCGTCAGATTAACAACGCTGTAAAATATTATTAGATAATAGTCCCACTCACATTTAGTACAGTCATCCCAAACACACTAGTAAGTATTATTACAATATCGTCTTAAAGCAAAAGTATTATGTTTTGTATTCATATGATTTTCTCTACTTCTTTCGATTTTTACTTGTCTACGCCCTGAATTAAATTTTTGTTGAAAAAGTCTGTTCGTATTTACATATGTATGTGCAGAGCATAATTTAAAAACGAAAATTTGTTTAAATGCCAAAATTGGCATTGAACTTCAGCATCTTCCAAGGATGGGAGTATACCATACGTATACATATTTACATTACAAACAAAACGTTTAAGTGCAACTTTTGTGACTATTCTCTGACGTTCTATTCATTGTTGGTGACTTTTGTATGACTGGTAAACTGTTCTCGTCCCCGGATCTGATCACCGGAGTTAAGCAACATTGAGCGTGGACAGTACTTGGATGGGTGACCGCTGGCATCGACTTTTTAAATCTGAGCACCAAAGTTTGTCTAATGACTTAATAATATTGTTATTTGTCTTTTTGTTTACATTGTCAATTTGGCGGCCCACAAATGTTGATTATTTCAATAAAATATACTATGCAAAATATTTGTACACAAAAAATTTAAATCTTGTTGAAACGCACAATTTATGTCAGATACTATTTCCTTGGATGTAGCCATTTCTGAGATATTCTTTTTTGTTGATTTGAAAGTACAGGGTTTCCTCAAATCGGAGGTCGTCAGTTTTGTTTTTACTTTCACTACTGCGTATAGTAAGTAGAGGAACTATAGTATTACACCCAAAAATTCGATGTGGAACTTTGACCAGAAGCATATTTTGATGCTCCTGAATGCAAAAAAAGAAAAGCATTTTTAGAAAAAGTTCGTGTCTGTCAGCCCCTGGTCAGTATAACTCAAACACGAAAAGTTGGTTAAAAACCAAATTTGGCATTTAACATCTTTTAAGGATGCGACACGAAGTTTTTGAAGAAAATTCCTTCACCCTAAATCACTCTTTATATGGAAAATGTTTCGAAAGCTTTGATCTTCTCAAAAGCCGCTCTAAATATTTTGATTAAAAATAAAATGTATTAAAACATACGGAAAATATTACGAGGAAAGAATGTAAATCTCGTTAAAAACAATTTTTGTCATATAGCTTTTTTCTGTGCGTGTAACCACTTCTGAAATATTTCTTGGTTTAAATCCACAAATACTTATACTTTCCTCAAATCGGGAGTCGTTATTCGTTGTTTATGTGTCAGTCATACAAAAAGTACCTAATTTCAAAGTCCCCAACTTTAAAGCATTGAACTGTCCCTTGAAGCCTACTGTATGCTCATATTCCCCTTGTACCTACAAGAAAATTAGTAATCAGATAATTTGCATAAATGTTTATCTGTATTACATATATAAGAGTGAGTGAAGAAAGTCATGTGAGTGGAACACATCTCATCCTAACATCCTATCCCCTGGTGTTTTGCTACCAGAGCCATCTTGTGTGCATTTTAAAGAATCTATATATCGATTCTTCTGTACTGATGTAACGCGGAGTTTCTTTTTATTTATCCTTACTGGGGATATTGATTTCCATTTGGATTCTTTATCCATAAGGTAGCTCTTCACCCCTCCATCCCCTCTACCCACGAACGAACCTATAAAATCTCAAATCTCAGATTAACTTCAATTTCCATCAATGGAAGTTTATATACCTACCTCGTTTTTCCATCAATTTTATTGAGAGTCATTTTTCAATCAAGTTGATCGGAAAATGTGAGAGAAGCAGTAACAACCAATCAGCTAATGGATAGTTCGGAAATTTGGAATTAAGGTTTAACATAATGACGTAAAAGGAGTGTGAATCAGCTGAGCTAATATGACCAACACCGACAGACAGTAATGAAGATCCTAAGTTCCTGATACAGAGCTACGCGCATGCGTCTTTGCGCAGCCTTGGTTCCCAAGCAATGACAAAACGACAAAATCAGTCCACTTACTTCTCTATCGCGTTATTGTCTTACAGAGCTTTATCACACAGTTCTCTTTTACTGATGTTAACACAGTCTACAGTCTTTCATGATATTACAACTCACAACTGTTTACTTCTCATAACCTTGACTCACTCCTTTCACTGTCTTTCTTCACTTTCTCTGTCTCTCATACACTAATTACACAAATACACAGTTCTCTTTTACTGATGCTAACACAGTCTACAGTCTTTCATGATATTACAACTCACAACTGTTTACTTCTCATAACTTTGACTCACTCCTTTCACTGTCTTTCTTCACTTTCTCTGTCTCTCATACACTAATTACACAAATACACAGTTCTCTTTTACTGATGTTAACACAGTCTACAGTCTTTCATGATATTACAACTCACAACTGTTTACTTCTCATAACCTTGACTCACTCCTTTCACTGTCTTTCTTCACTTTCTCTGTCTCTCATACACTAATTACACAAATACACAGTTCTCTTTTACTGATGTTAACACAGTCTACAGTCTTTCATGATATTACAACTCACAACTGTTTACTTCTCATAACCTTGACTCACTCCTTTCACTGTCTTTCTTCACTTTCTCTGTCTCTCATACACTAATTACACAAATACACAGTTCTCTTTTACTGACGTTAACACAGTCTACAGTCTTTCATGATATTACAACTCACAACTGTTTACTTCTCATAACCTTGACTCACTCCTTTCACTGTCTTTCTTCACTTTCTCTGTCTCTCATACACTAATTACACAAATACACAGTTCTCTTTTACTGATGCTAACACAGTCTACAGTCTTTCATGATATTACAACTCACAACTGTTTACTTCTCATAACTTTGACTCACTCCTTTCACTGTCTTTCTTCACTTTCTCTGTCTCTCATACACTAATTACACAAATACACAGTTCTCTTTTACTGATGTTAACACAGTCTACAGTCTTTAATGATATTACAACTCACAACTGTTTACTTCTCATAACCTTGACTCACTCCTTTCACTGTCTTTCTTCACTTTCTCTGTCTCTCATACACTAATTACACAAATACACAGTTCTCTTTTACTGATGTTAACACAGTCTACAGTCTTTCATGATATTACAACTCACAACTGTTTACTTCTCATAACCTTGACTCACTCCTTTCACTGTCTTTCTTCACTTTCTCTGTCTCTCATACACTAATTACACAAATACACAGTTCTCTTTTACTGATGTTAACACAGTCTACAGTCTTTCATGATATTACAACTCACAACTGTTTACTTCTCATAACCTTGACTCACTCCTTTCACTGTCTTTCTTCACTTTCTCTGTCTCTCATACACTAATTACACAAATACACAGTTCTCTTTTACTGATGTTAACACAGTCTACAGTCTTTCATGATATTACAACTCACAACTGTTTACTTCTCATAACCTTGACTCACTCCTTTCACTGTCTTTCTTCACTTTCTCTGTCTCTCATACACTAATTACACAAATACACAGTTCTCTTTTACTGATGTTAACACAGTCTACAGTCTTTCATGATATTACAACTCACAACTGTTTACTTCTCATAACCTTGACTCACTCCTTTCACTGTCTTTCTTCACTTTCTCTGTCTCTCATACACTAATTACACAAATACACAGTTCTCTTTTACTGATGTTAACACAGTCTACAGTCTTTCATGATATTACAACTCACAACTGTTTACTTCTCATAACCTTGACTCACTCCTTTCACTGTCTTTCTTCACTTTCTCTGTCTCTCATACACTAATTACACAAATACACAGTTCTCTTTTACTGATGTTAACACAGTCTACAGTCTTTCATGATATTACAACTCACAACTGTTTACTTCTCATAACCTTAACTCACTCCTTTCACTGTCTTTCTTCACTTTCTCTGTCTCTCATACACCAATTACACAAATACACAGTTCTCTTTTACTGATGTTAACACAGTCTACAGTCTTTCATGATATTACAACTCACAACTGTTTACTTCTCATAACCTTGACTCACTCCTTTCACTGTCTTTCTTCACTTTCTCTGTCTCTCATACACTAATTACACAAATACACAGTTCTCTTTTACTGATGTTAACACAGTCTACAGTCTTTCATGATATTACAACTCACAACTGTTTACTTCTCATAACCTTGACTCACTCCTTTCACTGTCTTTCTTCACTTTCTCTGTCTCTCATACACTAATTACACAAATACACAGTTCTCTTTTACTGATGTTAACACAGACTACAGTCTTTCATGATATTACAACTCACAACTGTTTACTTCTCATAACCTTGACTCGCTCCTTTCACTGTCTTTCTTCACTTTCTCTGTCTCTCATACACTAATTACACAAATACACAGTTCTCTTTTACTGATGTTAACACAGTCTACAGTCTTTCATGATATTACAACTCACAACTGTTTACTTCTCATAACCTTAACTCACTCCTTTCACTGTCTTTCTTCACTTTCTCTGTCTCTCATACACTAATTACACAAATACACAGTTCTCTTTTACTGATGTTAACACAGACTACAGTCTTTCATGATATTACAACTCACAACTGTTTACTTCTCATAACCTTGACTCACTCCTTTCACTGTCTTTCTTCACTTTCTCTGTCTCTCATACACTAATTACACAAATACACAGTTCTCTTTTACTGATGTTAACACAGTCTACAGTCTTTCATGATATTACAACTCACAACTGTTTACTTCTCATAACCTTGACTCACTCCTTTCACTGTCTTTCTTCACTTTCTCTGTCTCTCATACACTAATTACACAAATACACAGTTCTCTTTTACTGATGTTAACACAGACTACAGTCTTTCATGATATTACAACTCACAACTGTTTACTTCTCATAACCTTAACTCACTCCTTTCACTGTCTTTCTTCACTTTCTCTGTCTCTCATACACTAATTACACAAATACACAGTTCTCTTTTACTGATGTTAACACAGTCTACAGTCTTTCATGATATTACAACTCACAACTGTATACTTCTCATAACCTTGACTCACTCCTTTCACTGTCTTTCTTCACTTTCTCTGTCTCTCACACACTAATTACACAAATACACAGTTCTCTTTTACTGATGCTAACACAGTCTACAGTCTTTCATGATATTACAACTCACAACTGTTTACTTCTCATAACCTTGACTCACTCCTCTCACTGTCTTTCTTCACTTTCTCTGTCTCTCTTACACTAATTACACAAATACACAGTTCTCTTTTACTGATGTTAACACAGTCTACAGTCTTTCATGATATTACAACTCACAACTGTTTACTTCTCATAACCTTGACTCACTCCTTTCACTGTCTTTCTTCACTTTCTCTGTCTCTCATACACTAATTACACAAATACACAGTTCTCTTTTACTGATGTTAACACAGTCTACAGTCTTTCATGATATTACAACTCACAACTGTTTACTTCTCATAACCTTGACTCACTCCTTTCACTGTCTTTCTTCACTTTCTCTGTCTCTCATACACTAATTACACAAATACACAGTTCTCTTTTACTGATGTTAACACAGTCTACAGTCTTTCATGATATTACAACTCACAACTGTTTACTTCTCATAACCTTAACTCACTCCTTTCACTGTCTTTCTTCACTTTCTCTGTCTCTCATACACCAATTACACAAATACACAGTTCTCTTTTACTGATGTTAACACAGTCTACAGTCTTTCATGATATTACAACTCACAACTGTTTACTTCTCATAACCTTGACTCACTCCTTTCACTGTCTTTCTTCACTTTCTCTGTCTCTCATACACTAATTACACAAATACACAGTTCTCTTTTACTGATGTTAACACAGTCTACAGTCTTTCATGATATTACAACTCACAACTGTTTACTTCTCATAACCTTGACTCACTCCTTTCACTGTCTTTCTTCACTTTCTCTGTCTCTCATACACTAATTACACAAATACACAGTTCTCTTTTGCTGATGTTAACACAATGTGTGTGTCTGTGTGCGCGCGCTAGCGTGTGTCCGAATGATGTCCAAAAGGTCACCCAGCACTGGTGAGGTTACTTTCTACAAACAAGTGAGTGCCTTCTTTATAGCACGGATGTTTCCTTTTGATAACACTTCCTGGCCCCAGCGTCATGATGACCATAATGGGACCACTATATGTTTCCGTCTACCCATTTAACTGTCTCTCTTGGATAATTATCATTTCCATAAATCTCTTGCACAGAAACTCTCTCCGCAGCTATCGCTGTCCAAACTTACACTTCACCACCACTAGGGAGCCAAAGGGAGAGCATAATTATTATCAATTTGATACATCCTTGGTGTACCAGTAATCTTCATATTTCTGCGGACTTAGTTTCCACCCCACTCACATGACTTTCCCCACTCAGCTATTCTTACAAACTCGTATACAGATAGACAATTACACAAATTATCTTATTGCTGGTTTTCTTCTAGATACAAGGGAAATATGGGAATATAGCAACTTGCTATGAAATTCCGTTTTCTTTACCTGTGCAAGACAAAAAAATCAATAACGACCTATTCCAGAAAGCTCTATTTCGAGTACCTACAAGGAAATAAACAATAAGATAATTTGTTTAAATTTTTATCTCAACTAACGCGAAGAAACAGGAATAGGAGTAGGTAATAATGGGTAGTACAAGAGTAGAGAAAGTCATGTGAGTGCAACACATCGGATTTGTTATTTGAAATGTGTTCCTTATTGTAAATATCCTTATCAACTGATATGCAAATTCCATTTTTCTCAATCTTGCTTTGTTTCGTTATCCAATCCATTAGTTTAAGTTATTTTACCCAAGACACTTGAATTTATCAAAGTTATTTATTTTTCTATTCTTCGTTACTAATATTTTTGGTGCTTCTTTGATATTTGTGAACTTTGTTTAAACACTAGGATTAGTTTTATTTTTAAGAAAAACAAACAACTTTGGAAACTCTTCATGTAAAGGTTGTCTAGGGCGGGGGCATTTTTCAAAATATTTTCGTTGTATCCTTTTGAATTTAAATAAGAACCGAGTTTTAGGTTTTGACTTGTGATTGTGAATGCAAAATATCAGATTGTGGTGTTTCTAAACAGATTTCTGATGCACTCTTGCATAATCTACCTTGGCAAAAATTGCAGTTGGTATTTACTTGGTGAGGGTAAAAGAGTTTCAAATGAATGAATGAATGAATAGTCCTTTAAAGCAAGGCCTGAATTAAAAGAGTTTGTGTTTTCATTACAGTGTTTGGCCGACTACGAAAGGAGAAACATTATTTCCGGTTGGCAAACAAATTCCAGTTAAACCTTTATTTGCGCTTGGGTTCTCTTTGACACTGCGGAAAAAGACAGAATGGACAAATATTGACCTGATTGGTGAATAGATCGGATAGCCTGCATTAATCTAGTGTCTCTGCCGCATATACAGTCCAATTATCTTATCATAGCTGAATGCACTAATACACTGTATTCATACGACTTTGTAAACCGAGATAAATCATCATTAAAACGAAAAAGGAAAAGTATTGTATGGTTTAACGAGTAATAATATTTTGTCTATCTCTTACAATTTATCATCTATGCAAAAGCTATTCAGAATGTAGACTATTTACGGGACTAAAAATGACCGAAAAATTATCAAATTGACCATTTCTACTTTCTGTACTATATATACTATGTAAGGGAAGAATTGTATTCCACCCAAAGATTTCACCAGAAATATATGTTTTGAGGCCCCCTGAGAACGAAAAAAAAAAAAAGCATTTTTAGAAAAAGGTTGGTTAAAAACCAAAGTTGATATTTAAGTTTAATATCTTCCAAGGATGTGACACGAAGATTTTGAAGAAAATAGCCCCACCCTAAACTGCCCTTTACATGGAAAAGTTTTCGAAAATTTTGATTTTCTCGAAAATGACTAATGATTTTGATTAAAATGCCATATGTTTGAAATATTTTTATTGCAAACGAAATGTATATTTTGAATTTTCTGGCTATAGCCCATGTAGTCCTATTTACTCTGGATGACTTTTGCATAACTGGTAAACCGTAAGAGATAGACCAAATCTTACTGTACAAAAAATGTAGATGTTGCTAAAACACACAATTTATATCCATTTTTTTTTTTTTTTTTTTTTTTTTTTTTTTTTTTTTTTGTGGAGTGAACCATTACGGAGATATTCCTTATTATTTGTGTGAGTTTAGGAAAACTTAAAACTTTCGCCAAATGGAGCATCGTTATTCATATTTTTTATGTTAACCGTGCAAAGAGAACAGAATTTGAAAGCTTTAAAAGATTTGACTATCGCTCAAAGCCTACTGTATTCCCATATTCCCCTTGTAGCTACAAGGAAATAAGCAATAAGATAATTTGTACAAATGTTTATCTCAACTAACATGAAGAAGATATAGGAATAAGAGTTTGTAAGAATGGTTAGTACAAGAGTAGAGAAAGTCATGTGACTGCAACATAGCAGAAAATGTTTAATAGAGACGCTAGTAATCTCTCCTAAGTACAGTTTATATAAGTTGTATAGAATGAACGATAATGCTTAGAGAAATTTATGTGAAAGCATTTTTTTTTTTTGGGGGGGGGGAATGAATAGCACGGGCAATAGCTGAAGGGAACCAATTTCTGAACACACACACATTGTTATCGGAGACAAGGTTTTTAATGACGCAGATAGTTCTTGGCCTGCATTGTTCCCCGGCCTGAAGCAAAATGATGCTTTTAAGTTAATCTGTATCCCTGTATACGTAGGTAGGTACGTTTATCTTTTGTTCCTCCTTAGTGAAACTAATTTCCTGTTTTCTTTGTCGTCTGCCTCACTAGCTCTTATCCCCTTTGACGGTTCAGGGGCTGGGGTGCACCTTAACAAGACCAGTATCTGCAAGGTATTCACTTTGATCAAAATCGTCTCCCCTTCAAACTGATAATGCCAAGGAAACACTGAACATTTCATATTCTCTACTGTATTGTATTCGACTCAAAATTTCCAAGTCCAGACTTCACCGGAAATATATATTTTGACGCCCTTAATCCAAAAAAAGAAGCATTTTTAGAAAAAGGTCCGTGTGTGTGTGCGTGTGTGTGTGTGTGTGTGTGTGTGTGTGTGTGTGTGTGTGTGCGCGCGCGCGAATAACATCAGTCAAAAATGAAAAGTCGGTTAAAAACCACATTTGTTGTTTAAGTTTAATACATTTCAAAGGTGTGATACGAAGATTTTGAAGAAAATTCCTCCACATTAAACTACGCTTTACTTGGAAGGTTTTTTCAGAATTTTGATTTTATCAGATTGGCTAAAGCGATTTTGTTTAAAATATCATATGTTTAAAATATTTTTAAACCAATTGATATGAAATGTATATTTTGAATTTTCTGGTTATAGCCCATGTAAACCAATTATAGCCCATGACTTTTGCATAACTGGTAAACTGTAAGGTATAGACCAAATCTTACTGTAGTCCTCGTCAAAATGCACAATTTATGTCGAAATGCATTTTTTGTAGAGTGAACCATTTCGGAGATATTCCTTGTGTGTATTAATGTGAAGGAGATGGAGTTGATATTGCGGATGCTGGTTCTCGTTTTCTTGCAAGTCTTGTTAGCTTGTTAACAAGCAGTTTATCAGTTTCAATAGGCCCCTTGGTCGTTTTACGGCTGAATGTTTACACATATAGAAATGCGCGTTTATAACTGCTAATCAAAAACATTTACGCCCAGTTGACACGTTTCAGAAGGCCGCGGGTCAGGGCTCGAGTAACAAACTGCCGCTCAGCCGTAAAATAATTTCAAAATGAACGCCACCAACTTCATATATTGACGAAAATTATTTGCTCGAAAATACACGTGCGTATACTGGTTTTCCGGAATTTTAAACAGATATAACCTTCAAGTATTTAAGTAAGGACTTCAACACAACGAAGTACGTAGTGGATTGGTTTAAGGGCGCTCAACTTCTAGGTCGTCAGCGCAATAGCCAGATATAAATTTGAATCAAAAATAAAATTACTAGTAACAAAGAAAATATACACAAACGTAAAAAGCAGTGGCAATAGACGCATATAAAACAAGGTGACAAATATGCCAAAAAGTATAAAAAGAGATATCTAAAGTTTTTAATCCTCAAATTGATACTACACTCCCCTAAAAACTTAAAAACTCTATGAACCGCTGTTTTGTCGTCCGCTAGGACCTCTGCAAGTCTGGCAGAGAATCCCGAAGGTGCGCTAGAGAGCAACACTCTAGCAGCACGTGACAGACTGACAAAAAGGTTGTCACACAGCGGACATAGGGGGGCAAGGTCCCTTTTAAATAGGCAACCATGCGAATAATTGCAGTGCCCTATTCTTAATATAGCCAAACTACTACGTTTCTGGTGCTGTTGTTTTTGTTCAGGAGGCCGCAAAACGTGTATTTTTAGTGAAATTTTGGTATGGAATTTTTGGATGCAATGCTATCCCTTCTCTTATTTTAGAAATACAGTTTCTTTTCTCAAAGAAAATAAGTTACATATATGTGTACTCTATTTCAGATAACGTTCCATTGTGGTTCGGAAACAACCTGTGGAAAATGAAGCAGAGACGCCGAACTATAAACGGTAATTGGAGATAGATGTACAAAGAACAGGGAGATAATAGGATTGAGGTGAGTACAGCAGAGAATATCAATAAAATAAGAAAAGGAAATAGAGATGCAATATACGGAGAGCTTTAGTATTCTGTGGCCGTAAAAAGTGCGAAAAAAGTTGAAGGAAGCTAGTAACGAGGTGAGCGGGAACACATGAAAGAATATCGCTTATTTTTATGAACCTTCCACCTCAACGCAGTAAATAACACAGAGGAAATTATCTATAGTAATACCACCAGAGTGTTTCATTTGAAGATAAATACCACACATATGTCCCATCACACGCACACACACACACGCTCGTATATACATATTTACACTGCACTATATACACTTCACTATTTACAGTTTTTCCGCAGTTTTCCTGTGCGGCCAGGTTGCAGCTCCTGTGGCGTTTCCGAGGCACAGACCTCTTCCGGAGTGCGTGGCCTAGGGCCTGGTTTGTATGGGCGCGCATCAGTCGGCGAGCCATGCAATATCTAGAACATTTTAATTCTAGCATGTTTACGGTGCTTTGGCTCGCCCTTGCCAATATTGGCAATCACGTCATTTTGGTGATTCCTGATGCGCGCCCACGCGACAGTGGCTCTTTTTGTTATTGCCTCGGGAATGGAAGGGATCTGGGTTTCCTGGTGAAGGGTTCGGTTAGTGGTTAGGATGGGAGCAGAGAGGATTTTCCGGAGGGAGAGGTCTTGGAGGGTTTGGATAGTCTTCAGGGCGGTTTTTGAGGCGTTTGCCCAGGCCACACACGCGTAAAGAACCACTGACAGGATGAAAACTTTATACAGGACGAGTTTGGACTTCAACTGCAGCTGTTTGCTGCGGAGGATGGGGGCGCATAACTTTAGCCGCTGTCTGCCTTTGTTGGCGCTATTTTTTATGTGGGTGGACCAGCACATTGTGCGGTCCAAGGTAACCCCTAAGTATTTAACTTGCCGACGACAGTGCAATACCTGACCACCGACCGCTAGGTTCATTGCCAAAGTGTGATGCCGCTTAGAGAAACGAATCAGCTGGCATTTGTCGGGATTAATTTTAATTTTCCAGTCATGTTGCCGTGAGAGGAAGTTGTTAACATAACGTTGCATTTCTGCAAGGCCGAAACGTGGATTTCTATGGTGGTTGTATATTGCAGTGTCGTCAGCATACATGGCGACCTTCCATCGTTCGTAAATAATATGTACAAAAAGGGCGACATGATGCTTCCTCGTGTCGAATAACCTAATCTTTGTGCAATAACAGTGAGCTGGTATACTTCCATATAGGTACCTACTCACATTCTGGAACTGCAATTTCGTGATCATATTCACGCTGTTGCCAAATGCTTGCTTTAATAACACTGGCATTCTTTTTCGTTACAAGGAAGTGGCCAAAACACATTAGAAATTGGCGATTTATCATGTGCGTCGTAATTTTCCCCTCGTGCTTCCATCTAGCGGGGAAAATGAAACCACTTTCATCAAGCGAAAAGCATTATGTTAGCTCCGATGGACAAATCGAATGAACATTGTACTTTTTTCTCCACCAATAAATAACAACAAAAGAGGAGTTCGCACTCACATTACCTTCTCTACTCACTTTTGCACATTGGAAAAAGGTTTGATCTTACAAAATGTTTTCTTCTTTCTACTTCTGCTTAATCGAGATAAACTTGAGTTATCGGGCTGTTACATTAAACATCTATTTGTTGAAAGTTTTCAGTCGGTTTAGCCGAACATTTATTCTGCACACTAGCTGAAATACCCGACATTGTCCGTAATTTAACGATTTATCCCTATTAAAAACATTACTTAATATACTTAAACAAAGAACTAAAAATAAACAAATATTACATGAAGAAAAGTGAGTAGAGAAAGAGTGTGAATGTAATACGTTGCATTTCTATTTCAAGTATATAGAAAAGTGTATGAACTACTTGTAGAAGAGGGAGTGAAGAAGGAAGTGTGGTTGTGTTTCATAAAAGAAAAGTGAGTAGAGAAAACAGTGTGAATGTAATAAGTTCCATTTCTATTTCATAGAGTGCATTGTATGAATTGTTTATAGAAGAGGGAGTAGATGACATGTGAATGTTATTTAAAAGATGAGCAAGTAGAGAAAACTATGTGATTGTAATGCACTACGTAGTAAAATGGATAGCACAGAAACCTCCTCCATAAAAAATAGATATATGTGCCGAAGTGATTTAGGACGTTAGCGATTACTTACGTAGGTATATTTAGGAGACGAAGATTTTCAAGAAAAAAATCCCTTGTATGGAATATTTTTGGAAAATTTAGATCTTCTTAAAAATGGCTCGAATGATTTTGATAATGCCATGTGTTTAATATATTTTCCTAAGAAATGTAATGTATATGTTGAATTTTCTGGCTATAGCACCTGTAGTCGTGTTTACTCTGGATGACTTTTGTATAACTGGTAAATCGTAAGAGATAGACCAAATCATACTGTACAAAAAATGTAGAACTTGCTCAAATACACAAGCTATCGCTCAATCTGCTGTATTCCCCTTGTACCTGTAAGAAAATTATTAATACGATATGTCTGCATTAAGATAAAGTAGACTGAGTGGGGTTCAAGGGCCGTCGACAGCTGGCTCATTAGGGTAAAGTTATTAGAGCAATATGAGTTAGTACAGAAGTAGAGAAAGTCATGTGAGTGCAACACAGCACATATTGTTCTTTCTAGAATGCAGTAAGTTCACTAGTTGCGTGGCAGAGAACCTAAAAGGGAACTAACTATCCAGTGTATTTATTTGGTACGTTTTCTTCAGCGGCACTTGGATTATGCAAATGCCTAAGAAGATATTTAAATATTCCTTTCTGGAACAATATACAACAATATAACAAGCTGTTTCTAAGCTCTCTCTACATAAAGCTAATGGGGATTATAAAATCCATTCTTTCTTCCCCTCCACAGAACAAAAATGGAAACTTTTTATTCTTTGCAGGATATCTTTGCTGCAGCATCCATAAAATAAAGGAGGTTGTGTCTGTATTTTAAAAAGTTCTTTTCCCCAGCGCTGGGTCACATGCTTCTCCCAGTTCCATTAGCAAGGGAAGGGAAGCAAGCGCACGATAAATTGGTCTCCAGCGCTCCCGTCATTAAAAAGGGATTTCTTGGCGCCTACCTTCCTAATTACAGCAAATCGCCTTTCTCCTAGCGGCAAAAAACTGCAATAAGTGCTCGGAGATCGTCCATCACCATCAAGAAGTAGCAGCTACCTCACAGTCACAGTCACAGTTACAGATGCACGGTTAACATATACACCATTTAACAACGATGTTCCATTTCACCATATCTTCGAAATGGTTCACTCTACAACAAAATTTATTGAGACATAAATTGTGTGTTTTAGCAATATCTACATTTTTTGTGTAGTAAGATTTGGTCTATCTCTAACAGTTTACCAGTTATGCAAAAGTCATCCAGAGTAAATACAATCACAGGGGCTATATCCAGAAAATTCAAGATATACATTTCATTTGTCATAAAAATATCTCAAACATGTCATTTTAATCAAACTCGTTAGTCGTTTTCAAGAAAGTCAAAATGTTCCATGTAAAGGGTAGTTTAGGGTGGGGCTATTTTCTTCAAAATCTTCGTGTCGTACCCTTGAAAGATATTAACCTTAAACACCAACTTTGGTTTTTAGCCGACTTTTCGTTTTTAAATTATGCTGTCCACAGACACACACACACACACACACACACACACACACACACACACACACACACACACACACACACACACACATACACACATCCATTTTTCCCTTCTCTACTACGTGTAGCAAGTAGAGGAAGAATTGTTTTAGATCCAAAAGTTTGATGTCGAGATTTCAGCGGAAATATATGTTTTGAGCCCCCCTGAATCCAACAAGCATTTTTAGAGAAAATGAACAGCATAAATCAAAAACGAAAAGTCAGTTAAAAACCAAAGTTCGTATTTAAGTTTAATATCTTTCAAGGATGCGACTCGAAGATTTTAAAGAAAATTCTTCCAACCAAAACTACCCTTCACATGGAGTTTTTCGAAAATTTTGATTTTCTCGAAAATGGCTGTAGCCATTTTGATTAAAATGTCGTATGTTTAAGATATTTTTATAACAAATGAAATGTATATTTTGAATTTTCTAGCTATAGCCTATGTAGTCCTGTTTACTCTGGATGACTTTTGTATAACTGGTAAACCGTAAGAGAGAAACAAAATCTTACTGAACAAAAAATGTAGATATTGCTTAAATGCACAATTTGTATGTAAATAAGTTTTTGTGTAGAGTAAACTACTAGGTATTTGTGTGAGTTTTGCAGTACTTATTTGTTGCCTTGATGAAGCAATATTAATCCAGTGGTGTCAGACACTTGTGGAGTAAAGCTTTTGTTGCACGCAGGGCTCGCCCTGGGACAAACGTCATGCGGTGTTACATAAGAGATGTTGATTTAGGTAACATGGCGGAAATTTACTAAACCACAGGTGTTCTGTGTGCCCCTAAACACAACTGTATATTACCAACTGCAACATGTCGGAAATATCACACCTTAGTGCAAAAATCTCCATCCAATCCACAACTGTTTACCTGAGAAGAGTTGAGGTGTTGCAAAACTCGCCAAATAACAAGGAATATCTCGCCTCTGTTTTTGTGAAATCTTGTTTTTGTGGAAAAAGATACTTATTTAGATAAACCTGAATGTTAACTATATAAAACTTTGTCACAATTGTTAAGAGTCATTTCCCACACGCAAGAGATATAGAAATTAATATAAATATTTCATAAACACCATCATTTCAGCTGTAAAACGTCTACTGCTGAACGCAGGCCTCCCCAAATATCCGCATAGTTTGAGGTTTTCGTCGAGCATTTGTTCCATTATGGAGTTCAGTTCTTTGGTGCTGCGATTCACACGTTGGCCAAGGTCCTTTATATTTCCGCCGAGTTCTTCCATGATTTCCTTAACCCCGGCTAGTCACTCGTTAGTATTCTCCGATAGATTATCTCCATGTTGGACATTCCCGTCTTCAACATTGCCGTTTTGGAATTTACATTTTCAATTTGGCTTCCATTTCTGTATCCATGTTGCTTATTTTTGTTCCCATGTTTTCTATTCCGTAGTTTACATTTTTCCAATTCGGCTTTCATATTTGTTTTCTCTGGCGCATTCCGGAATTCATTTCATTTCTCATTACGTCCATCTTGGCGTACCCTGTCTGAATTCAAGATTTGATCGAAATCGTTAGAGCCGTTTCCAAGTTGCGCGGAGTATATATATTAAATATATTAGATAGAACCATCTTGAAGAAAATTAAAATGTTCGAAAAATTTTCCATGTAAAGGGTAGTTTAGGGTGGAGCAATTTTCTTCAAAATCTTCGTCTCGCATCCTTGAAAGATGTTAAACTTAAATACCAACTTTGGCTTTGTATTCAGTGAGCCTCAGAACATCAATTTCCGACGAAGTTTCGACATCGAATTTTGAACAGTAGGTAGGTATTTGGTTGCTCAGGTGTATTCAAACATGAGAGGATGGATGACGTGAATGGCTCTGGAGACGGTATATGCGACCATAACCTAACAATAATTTCAGCGTATGCGTTAATTAAGGGTAAGTTGCCCCATTATAAAACGCTTGCGTGAGGACACAGTGAGATTAAAAATGTATGCGTCCCGTTTTATAATGACGGTTTGTTTGAGCACAGGGAATTTAGTGCCATTAAGTTGGGGAACATGAATGACAGCTGTCGCCAAATGTGCTGGTGACCTTTCCCAGCAAAGTGTATTATGAAAATGTGCACCAGCGTTCTTTGTAACAGCTGACGGTGGCACACTGGCTGGCTCTGGATTTGGAAATTCATCTCTGTAAGGAAAATCCTATTCACATGACTTTCTCTACTCTTGGACAAACATTCAGTTTTGATAGACATAAACATTGTTGGTCAAATGTTTTAAAGCTGGTCGCTGTGTGATGTGTTTGTAATTCCTTTCTCTTTGCACGGCCAAGATATTGTCACTAAACTTCAGCTACTTTTGTGTGACTTTATATTTTTGCAGAAATACACAGTTCTATTAAAGGGCATTAACACAGTCTACAGTCTTGCATAATGTAACATGGACCTTTGTGAAACTTGCACAAACACGCCGACCGCCGGACAGTTCGCGAACAACCTGGAAAACCCGTTTGCGTTGTCGCTCTGAATGTTGTCCGTGTTCACAAACAGTCGCGCGGGGTGTCTGTTTCAGGTACCGCCGGTGGAGTGGGGCAATCTGATGTGTTGCACTCACATGACTTTCTCTACTCTTGTACTAACCATTCTTATAAACTCTTATTCCTAACCCACTTTTCGTTTTTGAGTTATGCTGTCCAGAGATTAATCTTTTTTCTCATTTTTTTTTAAATTATTATTCAGGAACCTCAAAAGATACATTTTCGGTGAAATCTCGACATCCAATTTTTGGGCGGAATACAATAGTTCCCCTACTTACAGTAGAGAAAGTAAAAAATAAGTGTTGCAAAATTCATACGAATATCTCGGAAATGGCAATTCTGTGACTATTTGGAGATACAAGGCAGTTTCGCCTTGAAGTGAGTGTTTCTTTATAATTACCTAGTCATATCTATTCGGAAGCCCTAATTCTACTGTAGCACAGTGTTATGGGGAGTTAGAGAGAAAGATCTGAGATTAGCGTAGGGAGGAGGACTTAAACTAAGATTAACATCCGCCCGTCTTCGATTAACAAGGACTTGCGGAATAGATACCTTAATTGGCATTTAATTGAAAGTGAGAGACAAAAAAAGTAAATGGATCGGTCGGTCGGTCGGTCCAGTAAAGACATTTTCTCTAAAGCATTACCCCCTCTTCTGCTCATGCATTGAAATGGGTTTATTACCCACGTCATTCCAATTAAGGAGGCCGTGAAGATAACCAGGACCCAAATGTACATTACGTTTTCATACCTATTAAAGGAACTCTAAAATTGTTTAAACAAGAACTAAAACTGAGCTTCATTTAGAATTGTTAGAAATAATGTACACAAAGTTAAAAATTAATTTATTGCTGAATATGTATGAATTAAACAATACTTCCACTACTTACTATTCTAGTAGAGAAAGTAAAAGCAACGAATAGCGACTTCCTATTTGAGAAATGCACAAGTCTTCGAAAATGCAAACTAATGATAAATCTGATGTGTTGCACTCACATGACTTTCTCTACTCTTGTACTAACTATTCTTACAAACTCTTATTCCTATATCTTCTTCATGTTAGTTGAGATAAATATTTGTACAAATTACCTTATTGCTTATTTCCTTGTAGGTACAAGGGGAATATGGGAATACAGTAGTCTTTGTGCGATAATCAAATCTTCTAAATCTTTGAGACTCCATTCTCTTTGCACGCTTAACATATAAAACTGAACAACGATGTTCCATTTCACAGAAGTACAAGTTTTCCAAAACTCACACAAATAACAAGGAATATCTCCGAAACGATTCACTCTACAAAAAAAATTGATTTAGATATAAATTGTGTGTTTTAGCAAGATATACATTTTTTGTACAGTAAGATTTTGTCTATCTCGTACGGTTTCCCAGTTATACAAAGGTCATCCCGAGTGTATAGGACTTCATGGGCAAAGGGAGAAAATTCAAAATACACATTTCATGTTTCATTAAAATATCCAAAACATACGGCATTTTATTCAAAATCGTTACAGCCATTTTCGATAAAATCAAAATTTTCGAAAAAATTTCCATGTAAAGGATAGTATAGAATGGAGTTTTCTTCAAAATCTTCGTGTCGCATTCTTACATACTGTGACATGGCTTCTCCATGTAGTGTCCACAGACAGTCTCTTTCTCTCTCTCTCTCTCTCACACACACACACACACACACACACACACTGACCATTTTCTGAAAATGTTTCTTTCTATTTAGGGAGTCTCCAATCGTATATTGCCGTCTCTGAACCGAATCATGGCTGTGATTGGCCATTTTCTCCCATGTGGGTCAAGAGTGAAACAGTTGCTTCAAGGATTCCGTGTGCGGACAATGTATATACTTCCGATTTAGATAAGCAATAGCCTGAAGTTGTGCAGACGACCCACAATTCTGTAAACAGTGTCTGGCTAGTTCAAACGGGAATATCGTTTTAATGCAAGATATCAAGTCTGTTATCCCGCTCAACTGGTGAATTCAAATATCCCTTATTGTCCATTGCTAGCTTAGGAACAGGGTTTAACTTAGCAACTAAAACAACACACTGATAACTGCCGATTTTATCTTAGTCTTTTTACTTTCTCTTACACTTTTTGCGCGTGTGTGTGCGTGTGTGTGTGTGTGTCTGTGTGTGTGTGTCTGTCTGTCTGTGTGTATGAACCCAGTTTTTGCGAGATCTAAATGTTAGTGGTGCAGCCCCCCCCCCCCCCCTCTTCGCCGGGGGTGAAATTTTCCCAAACTCATTACACATCCCTCCTGCTTTACAAATTGAAGAACATGCGATATGAGACAGCGTTTATTAAAGTTGAGCATAGAATTCCTGGTGTTCTTTTTTCTGCCGAAAAGAGACAGGCTACATATCCGTGGCATTATAGTAACTGGCAGTAGTGCATATGAAGGGCCGACAAAGGGAGAGCCGAGCCGGTAATCCGAAGGGAAAACACGAGACAGCAGAATAATCGCGGGGATCAGTTGACAACCGCTAGAATTCTCTTTGCTGCAGATTAGTCGTGTTTTGCAGTTTATCACAGCCAGAGATTACAGCTTTTGTTACACACCCGTGTTGCTTAAAGCAAGGAGCGAGATTCATGCTGTAATCTGACATTTCATCCCACGTGCTTCTTTACACACTCATAACATTCACATCATACTAGATCTGTCACGACTATAAACATAAATGTTGTAGAGATAAACCATCAAACCACGGACAACGTCGGGTATTTCAGTTAGTAACAAAGAAACACAAGGCTATTGGACAAGTACAACCTAAGTCTAAATGTTGTAGTGATAAATCATCAAACCACGGACAACGTCGGGTATTTCAGTTAGAAACAAAGAAACACAAGGCTATTGGACAAGTACAACCTAAGTCTAAATGTTGTAGTGATAAATCATCAAACCACGGACAACGTCGGGTATTTCAGTTAGAAACAAAGAAACACAAGGCTATTGGACAAGTACAACCTAAGTCTAAATGTTGTAGTGATAAATCATCAAACCACGGACAACGTCGGGTATTTCAGTTAGAAACAAAGAAACACAAGGCTATTGGACAAGTACAACCTAAGTCTAAATGTTGTAGTGATAAATCATCAAACCACGGACAACGTCGGGTATTTCAGTTAGAAACAAAGAAACACAAGGCTATTGGACAAGTACAACCTAAGTCTAAATGTTGTAGTGATAAATCATCAAACCACGGACAACGTCGGGTATTTCAGTTAGAAACAAAGAAACACAAGGCTATTGGACAAGTACAACCTAAGTCTAAATGTTGTAGTGATAAATCATCAAACCACGGACAACGTCGGGTATTTCAGTTAGAAACAAAGAAACACAAGGCTATTGCACAAGTACAACCTAAGTCTAAATGTTGTAGTGATAAATCATCAAACCACGGACAACGTCGGGTATTTCAGTTAGAAACAAAGAAACACAACGCTATTGGACAAGTACAACCTAAGTCTAAATGTTGTAGTGATAAACCATCAAACCACGGACAACGTCGGGTATTTCAGTTAGTAACAAAGAAACACAAGACTATTGGACAAGTACAACCTAAGTGTAAATGTTGTAGTGATAAATCATCAAACCACGGACAACGTCGGGTATTTCAGTTAGTAACAAAGAAACACAAGGCTATTGGACAAGTACAACCTAAGTCTAAATGTTGTAGTGATAAATCATCAAACCACGGACAACGTCGGGTATTTCAGTTAGTAACAAAGAAACACAAGCCTATTGGACAAGTGCAACCTAAGTCTAAATGTTGTAGTGATAAATCATCAAACCACGGACAACGTCGGGTATTTCAGTTAGTAACAAAGAAACACAAGGCTATTGGACAAGTGCAACCTAAGTCTAAATGTTGTAGTGATAAATCATCAAACCACGGACAACGTCGGGTATTTCAGTTAGTAACAAAGAAACACAAGGCTATTGGACAAGTGCAACCTAAGTCTAAATGTTGTAGTGATAAATCATCAAACCACGGACAACATCGGGTATTTCAGTTAGTAACAAAGAAACACAAGGCTATTGGACAACTGCAACCTAAGTCTAAATGTTGTAGTGATAAATCATCAAACCACGGACAACGTCGGGTATTTCAGTTAGTAACAAAGAAACACAAGGCTATTGGACAAGTACAACCTAAGTGTAAATGTTGTAGTGATAAATCATCAAACCACGGACAACGTCGGGTATTTCAGTTAGTGACAAAGAAACACAAGACTATTGGACAAGTACAACCTAAGTGTAAATGTTGTAGTGATAAATCATCAAACCACGGACAACGTCGGGTATTTCAGTTAGTAACAAAGAAACACAAGGCTATTGGACAAGTACAACCTAAGTCTAAATGTTGTAGTGATAAATCATCAAACCACGGACAACGTCGGGTATTTCAGTTAGTAACAAAGAAACACAAGGCTATTGGACAAGTACAACCTAAGTCTAAATGTTGTAGTGATAAATCATCAAACCACGGACAACGCCGGGTATTTCAGTTAGTAACAAAGAAACACAAGACTATTGGACAAGTACAACCTAAGTCTAAAAGTCATAGTGATAAATCATCAAACCACGGACAACGTCGGGTATTTCAGTTAGTAACAAAGAAACACAAGGCTATTGGACAAGTACAACCTAAGTGTAAATGTTGTAGTGATAAATCATCAAACCACGGACAATGTCGGGTATTTCAGTTAGTAACAAAGAAACACAAGGCTATTGGACAAGTACAACCTAAGTCTAAATGTTGTAGTGTATAAATCATCAAACCACGGACAACGTCGGGTATTTCAGTTAGTAACAAAGAAACACAAGGCTATTGGACAAGTACAACCTAAGTCTAAATGTTGTAGTGATAAATCATCAAACCACGGACAACGCCGGGTATTTCAGTTAGTAACAAAGAAACACAAGGCTATTGGACAAGTACAACCTAAGTCTAAATGTTGTAGTGATAAATCATCAAACCACGGACAACGTCGGGTATTTCAGTTAGTAACAAAGAAACACAAGGCTATTGGACAAGTACAACCTAAGTCTAAATGTTGTAGTGATAAATCATCAAACCACGGACAACGTCGGGTATTTCAGTTAGTAACAAAGAAACACAAGGCTATTGGACAAGTACAACCTAAGTCTAAATGTTGTAGTGATAAATCATCAAACCACGGACAACGCCGGGTATTTCAGTTAGTAACAAAGAAACACAAGGCTATTGGACAAGTACAACCTAAGTCTAAATGTCGTAGTGATAAATCATCAAACCACGGACAACGTCGGGTATTTCAGTTAGTAACAAAGAAACACAAGGCTATTGGACAAGTACAACCTAAGTCTAAATGTTGTAGTGTATAAATCATCAAACCACGGACAACGCCGGGTATTTCAGTTAGTAACAAAGAAACACAAGGCTATTGGACAAGTACAACCTAAGTCTAAATGTCGTAGTGATAAATCATCAAACCACGGACAACGTCGGGTATTTCAGTTAGTAACAAAGAAACACAAGGCTATTGGACAAGTACAACCTAAGTCTAAATGTTGTAGTGATAAATCATCAAACCACGGACAACGTCGAGTATTTCGTTGGCACTACAATTAAATAATTTCTAAATACGTTTATCGATTAATAGGAAGGAGACAGTGTAATACGTATTTGTATCAAGTTTTTAAAAGAGTGAGTTTAACAGTTTTTTGAGTCTTAACACTTCATATATTTTTTCTCCTGGCAATGCATAGAGAATGGAATATCGAAGCCGTATGAGTGTGACTTTGGTCTACTGTATTTTTCTTATAGCTCCGCTGTGTTGTAAAAGAGAATAACGTTTTTTGTAAAAATAAAATTCAGAATAAACATAGTGTGTGGCAGTATGGGTGACATTTCAGAATAAAGGAGGGTGTGTGTGTGTTAAATCTCTCGAAAGAAAGGATTGTTCTTTGTTTGAATAAGTTGGGAGGTTCAAATCCTGGTCAATATCCTCGTCGGATAACACGCGCACAATAGAAGAAGAAGAAGAAGCTGTTTGATTCGGCTCAACAGAAAGATGTCACGAAGGAAAGAGATAGAAATGAATGGAAGCAGACAACATAAAAGAAATAAACAGGGATAGCGTCTGTCCTTTCAGCTCTTGATCGCCTTCCTACACACGTACACATATCATGGCGTTCACACTTTGATGGCTCGGAGTCGAATATCTACACCGGCAATATAATGCTGGGCTATTGAACATTTCTTTCCTCGAATTTACCAAGATAGAAGGCGAGCGAAAATATTTTGTCTCTAGTTTCGTCTCTCTACTACGCGCTTACCTACAGTAAATACCAGGGGTGGCTGTAGGGTAAGTGCCGCCGTGCTATGTCAGTACCTGAACCAAAGGAAGAAATGAAATCAGCATTTTATTACTTTCTCTACTACTTAAGGTAAGTAAGAGTATTGTAATCGACAAACAATTCTATGTGGAGTGTTCGCGGCGGAGTCGTCCAGAATAGGCAAGACGAAACTCCAGGTGGAACATATTTCCAGATGGAGTTAATTGCTATAGCAAAGAGCGTGACACTTAGTACCGAACCCTGAGGTACTCCCTCCTCCTAAACAAAAGAATTAGAAAAAACCGAGCCGACCCTTACTCGGAAAAAGCGGTCCTTCATAAACTCCTGAATGAACAGCGGTAGGCGTCCTCGTATGTCCAGGTATACAGGGAACGTAGAATCCCTGCTCGCCAGCACGTATCGTAAGCCTTCTCAAGATCGAAAGATATACCAGCGGTTTGACAGTTGTTCAGAAATCCGTTCATTATCTGTGTCGATATCGACACAAGATGGTATTTTTAGAAAAGTTCCGAAAAGTCACTTACAAACCAAAGTTGGTATTTAAGTTTTATCTTTGAAGCATGACACACGAATACATTAATGAAAATTCCTCCACCATTGCACATTTTGCGAAAATGTTGATTATGACTTAAAGCGTATCCTATTCCCATATTTCCCTTGTACCTATAAGAAAATTAGCAATAAGATAATTTGTACAAACGTTTGTATTAACACGAAGAAGATATAGAAATAAGAGTTTGTAAGAATGGTCTGTACAAGAGTGAGTAGAGAGTGTCGTATGAGCTAAAAGCAGAATTTTTGGAGCCGATAATGAGGTTAGAAGGAAGTAGCTACTGTAGGATGGTGCAGGGAGCGAGCGTACGTACGTACCTAATATCCACTGAGCTCCTGTGGTCAGCATATCCTACGTAAGCTGCCTTGCTTGGGGGTTTACCCACTCCACTCCCCTGTGGTCTGTTGCTGCATAGTTATCAGGGACATTACACGCGACCGTGCCCAAGACCTGCACTGGGATCTTCGGGATAGGAACTCGGTACTACCGAAGCAGTGTTTCTCTTATTTCACACATCACCTAAAGCAATTATATACAATGCTAGCTGAAATACCCGGAGTTGTCCGTGGTTTGATGATTTATCACTACAACATTTAGACTTAGGTTGTACTTGTCCAATAGCCTTGTGTTTCTTTGTTGCTAACTGAAATACCCGACGTTGTCCGTGGTTTGATGATTTATCACTACAACATTTAGATTTAGGTTGTACTTGTCCAATAGCCTTGTGTTTCTTTGTTACTAACTGAAATACCCGACGTTGTCCGTGGTTTGATGATTGATCACTATAACATTTAGACTTAGGTTGTACTTGTCCAATAGCCTTGTGTTTCTTTGTTACTAACTGAAATACCCGACGTTGTCCGTGGTTTGATGATTTATCACTACAACATTTAGACTTAGGTTGTACTTGTCCAATAGTCTTGTGTTTCTTTGTTACTAACTGAAATACCCGACGTTGTCCGTGGTTTGATGATTTATCACTACAACATTTAGACTTAGGTTGTACTTGTCCAATAGTCTTGTGTTTCTTTGTTACTAACTGAAATACCCGACGTTGTCCGTGGTTTGATGATTTATCACTACAGCATTTAGACTTAGGTTGTACTTGTCCAATAGCCTTGTGTTTCTTTGTTACTAACTGAAATACCCGACGTTGTCCGTGGATTGATGATTTATCACTACAACATTTAGACTTAGGTTGTACTTGTCCAATAGCCTTGTGTTTCTTTGTTACTAACTGAAATACCCGGAGTTGTCCGTGGTTTGATGATTTATCACTACAACATTTAGACTTAGGTTGTACTTGTCCAATAGCCTTGTGTTTCTTTGTTGCTAACTGAAATACCCGACGTTGTCCGTGGTTTGATGATTTATCACTACAACATTTAGATTTAGGTTGTACTTGTCCAATAGCCTTGTGTTTCTTTGTTACTAACTGAAATACCCGACGTTGTCCGTGGTTTGATGATTGATCACTATAACATTTAGACTTAGGTTGTACTTGTCCAATAGCCTTGTGTTTCTTTGTTACTAACTGAAATACCCGACGTTGTCCGTGGTTTGATGATTTATCACTACAACATTTAGACTTAGGTTGTACTTGTCCAATAGTCTTGTGTTTCTTTGTTACTAACTGAAATACCCGACGTTGTCCGTGGTTTGATGATTTATCACTACAACATTTAGACTTAGGTTGTACTTGTCCAATAGTCTTGTGTTTCTTTGTTACTAACTGAAATACCCGACGTTGTCCGTGGTTTGATGATTTATCACTACAGCATTTAGACTTAGGTTGTACTTGTCCAATAGCCTTGTGTTTCTTTGTTACTAACTGAAATACCCGACGTTGTCCGTGGATTGATGATTTATCACTACAACATTTAGACTTAGGTTGTACTTGTCCAATAGTCTTGTGTTTCTTTGTTACTAACTGAAATACCCGACGTTGTCCGTGGTTTGATGATTTATCACTACAACATTTAGACTTAGGTTGTACTTGTCCAATAGCCTTGTGTTTCTTTGTTACTAGGTGAAATACCCGGAGTTGTCCGTGGTTTGATGATTTATCACTACAACATTTAGACTTAGGTTGTACTTGTCCAATAGTCTTGTGTTTCTTTGTTACTAACTGAAATGCCCGACGTTGTCCGTGGTTTGATGATTTATCACTACAACATTTAGACTTAGGTTGCACTTGTCCAATAGCCTTGTGTTTCTTTGTTACTAGGTGAAATACCCGGAGTTGTCCGTGGTTTGATGATTTATCACTACAACATTTAGACTTAGGTTGTACTTGTCCAATAGCCTTGTGTTTCTTTGTTACTAACTGAAATACCCGACGTTGTCCGTGGTTTGATGATTTATCACTGCAACATTTAGACTTAGGTTGTACTTGTCCAATAGCCTTGTGTTTCTTTGTTACTAGCTGAAATACCCGACGTTGTCCGTGGTTTGATGATTTATCACTACAGCATTTAGACTCAGGTTGTACTTGTCCAATAGCCTTGTGTTTCTTTGTTACTAACTGAAATACCCGACGTTGTCCGTGGTTTGATGATTTATCACTGCAACATTTAGACTTAGGTTGTACTTGTCCAATAGCCTTGTGCTTCTTTGTTACTAACTGAAATACCCGGCGTTGTCCGTGGTTTGATGATTTATCACTACAACATTTACACTTAGGTTGTACTTGTCCAATAGCCTTGTGTTTCTTTGTTGCTAACTGAAATACCCGACGTTGTCCGTGGTTTGATGATTTATCAGTACAACATTTAGGCTTAGGTTGTACTTGTCCAATAGCCTTGTGTTTCTTTGTTACTAACTGAAATACCCGACGTTGTCCGTGGTTTGATGATTTATCACTACAACATTTAGACTTAGGTTGTACTTGTCCAATAGCCTTGTGTTTCTTTGTTACTAACTGAAATACCCGACGTTGTCCGTGGTTTGATGATTTATCACTACAACATTTAGACTTAGGTTGTACTTGTCCAATAGTCTTGTGTTTCTTTGTTACTAACTGAAATACCCGACGTTGTCCGTGGTTTGATGATTTATCACTACAACATTTACACTTAGGTTGTACTTGTCCAATAGCCTTGTGTTTCTTTGTTACTAACTGAAATACCCGACGTTGTCCGTGGATTGATGATTTATCACTACAACATTTAGACTTAGGTTGTACTTGTCCAATAGTCTTGTGTTTCTTTGTTACTAACTGAAATACCCGACGTTGTCCGTGGTTTGATGATTTATCACTACAACATTTACACTTAGGTTGTACTTGTCCAATAGTCTTGTGTTTCTTTGTTACTAACTAAAATACCCGACGTTGTCCGTGGTTTGATGATTTATCACTATAACATTACCCACTGACCTTAAAAATAACCACGTTAAAAAGAGTTATACCTACTGGGTCTCTAAGCTGTAGAAATCCAGAATGGAAATGCATACATAAAAGGGAGGAAAATTCATTAACTGTTATCGATATTTTGCAGTGTGTACATGGTATGAATGAATGAGTGAATGACATGAAGAAAGTTGGTTTGTGCGTCATATGCTGTTAAAAGCCTTTTTCAATTTCATGTGTAGGTATTTCCACACTTCATTTGCGTCATGGATTGAAGAGAAAGGAAATCCTGCTTGCCTTCGTCAATTTAATCCAAATATGCTTGCAGCTGGCAGCATCCCTTAAAACGTTTTGCACGTCATCCCTGTCGAGGTAGCGTTGAAGGTGAACGAGTCCAACAGAAAACTTCAGTGTGCTACACTGAACGTCTCCTTGTTTCGCCGCTTATCAGGGGTAGGTACACAAACTATTTACGTATATTGTCACAAAATGACTAAAGTCTCGTCCAGTTACCTACATTTTTCTTACTTTTATTACCTTCTCTACTACGTATAGTAAGTAGGGGAAGCATTGTATTGGATCCAAGAATTCGATGTCGATATTTCACCGGAAATATATGTTTTGAGACCTCCTGAATCCAAAATATTTAGAAAAAGGTCCATGTGTTGGTGTGTGTGTGTGTGTGTGTGTGTGTGTGTGTGTGTGTGTGTGTGTGTGTGTGTGTGTGTGTGTGTGTGTGTTGTGTGTGTGTGTGTGTGTGTGTGTGTGTGTGGACAACATAAGTCAAAAACGAAAAGTAGGTTAAAAACCAAAGGTGGTATTTAAGTTTAATGACTTTCAAGGATGCGAGACGAAGATTTTGAAGAAAATAGCCTCTGCCTACACTACCTTTTGCATGGAAAATTTTTCGAAAATTTTGATTTTCTTGAAAATGGCACTGATGATTTTGATTAAAATGTTATATGTTTAAGATATTTTTATAACAAATGAAATGTATATTTTCAATTTTCTGGCTATAGCCGCTGTATTTATTCTGGATGACTTTTACCTAACTACTAAATGGTAAGAGATGGACATAATCTTAAGACTATACAAAAAATATAGATCTTGCTAAAATACACAATTTATGTCCGAGTAAATTTTCTTTTAGAGTGAACCATATCTGAGATATTCCTTTTTAGGTGTGTGAGTTTCGGAAAACTTAAAACTTTCGTGAAATGGGACATCGTTGTTCATTTTTTTATCTGTTAAGCGTGCAAAGAGAACGGAATCTCAAAGCTTTAAAAGATTTAACTATCACGCAAAGTCTACTGTATTGCCATAATGCTCTTGTTCCTATAAGGAAATTATCAATGAGATAAGTTGTACATGTGTTTACATGAAGAAGATAAAACTGGATGTTGTGATGTCAGGTAAAAATTGTGATCACAGAAATAATGATGGCTTAATCGTAATTGCTATAGACGTATATACAAGCCACAATCAATACAGGGATCATATGCAAGTGGATACTCTCCATTTAATGCCAATAGCTACCCCATTAATTTTACACATTTTTGAGGTCTGCCCAGTGCGTATCGACCGCGGCTTTGTGGGAATAACATGGTTCACTGACTCCAATAAAATATTTAATTACTTTTGTATTTTGTTCATCTCCAAAATAATAAACACAACAGTTGTCTGTGTATATGGTTTACATCGATACGTCCATTAATTATTGAAGGGGATGCACTATCTCTCCAATGTTTATATTTGACCCATTGTTTAGAGCACTAGTTTAACAGTTGAGTGATGAAACGAAAACGCATTTTCTTCACAAGAAGAAATGTTATGATTTTTTTAAAGCCGGCCAAAAGATAAAATCTGATGTGTTACTCTCACATGACTTTCTCTACTCTTGTACTAATCATTCTTACAAACTCTTATTTTTCTATCGTCTTCATGTAAATTGAGATAAACATTTACAGAAATTATCTTATTGCTTGTTTTCTTGCACGTGCAACGGAAATATTACAATACAGTAGACTTTGAGCGATAGTCAAATCTTGTAAAGCTTTCAAATTCCGTTCTCTTTGCACGGTTAACATAAAAAAATTTAATAGCGATGTTACGTTTGACAGAATCTTAGGGGTACATATGACTGAGTTTTAACGATTTTTTGTAAAAAATTGAATTTTTTTATTTTAGCGTTAAAAAATATTACAATCTTTCCTCTATCATATGCATCCAATATTTTTTCAGTTGCGCCATTTTTAAAGCTATCAGAAGCCATCATTAACTTCATGTGCGTGGATTTTAAATGCCCATATATGCCCATTTTTACGATATAACTGTTACTGTGCCATTTCACTCCTATTTTGAACTAGCTAATGATTGGCTACTGCCATTTGTAATGTAATTGAAAATATCATCTGAAGAAAGAAACAAGAGGTCTGAGGGGGAGACATGTGGTCCAGGGCAATTCTGTGGTCAGTTTATTTTCTTTTGCCTTTTTCTAAGTTTGCAATTTTTCAGCATTTTCCTCTATACAAAATGCTCCTTGCGGAGCATTTCTTATCAGAATGGCTTGAAACTTGTACAGTATGTAGTAATATGTACTATAAATAAAAATTGTATCGGGTTTTGATATCAGATGGATTTTAGTGTGTTTTTTATCCTTCAGAACACGCTGTTACTCCATATTTTTTAAAAATTATGAAATATAAATATTTACATTTTTCTGTAAGTCAAACAAATAACCAGATATAAAAACCCAATACAATTCTAATTTATACTTGTTTAAAGTGCATCTCTACAAAATTTTAGAATGATTGGATGAAAACTTTGTCGCAAGGGACTTTTTAAGTGCGACTAAACAGGACTACATAGGCTATGGGCAGGAAATTCAAAATATACATTTCATTTGTCATACAAATATCTTAAACATGTGGCATTTTAATCAATATCGTTACAGCCATTTTCAAGAAAATTGTCCATGTAAAGGGTAGTAATAAAAGCAGTAGATAGGAGAATAAGAATAGTTGGAGGTAAAGATATGTACATGTTTTTATTGTGGTGTAATTTTGCGCCGCTCAGTGGGTTTATAGCAGTGTGACAGCGTTCCTGTTAATCCTGTGTCTACCAGTTGTAGGTATTTCGTGATGTTTAATCCCTTGCTTAGCAGCGCCATGTAGCGCAGCTGTTGTGATTAACACTTAATGTAAACAAACTGTTAGAGAACCTCTCAGCTGTGTGCACAGTTCACGTGATGTTAGATACAAATATGACGAGTAACAAGTTCATGTTTCCCGAAAGAGAAAAGAGATAACTGCGTCAATTACCTATCTGTGACTGAAAGTTAATGGGACTGGTGTATGTGTTCACATCTACGTACGTACAAGTAACGAGGGGAGGGGTGGTATTCTTTGTGAGCAGTATCAACCAACTTATGCTCTGTGTGTGACGTCATAGGCAAGCGCCGACGGTTACTCAACTTTTTGGGATACTGGTAGTGGGAATTTATTGGAAACCGTGAATGCATATGCAGCAGAACACTTAGCGCCTTAGAGGCGCGCCGCTTTAAAAACGGTGTCCAAAATGTGTTCTTCCTCTCTAGGGAATTAAAAGTGATAGTATTGGAAGAAGGGGGGAGACTGCAAGCCATAATAACACGATAGAGGGAAGTAAATAATTTCATTAATGGTAAAACAAGAATTGACCACAGAGGCTAAAATATGTTAATAAGCATGGTAATAAAAGATTTAAATTGACAACTTCTGCGAAACCACACGAAGGGCTGTTCGCTACTTTGTAAGTAGTGCAGGTTATGGAGCCAGAAAACCATACGCACATATGTACATCAGCAAGAAATTTGCTCGAGTGTTACAAGCAAGAACACAGGTTTGTGCGACAGAGTTCTGTTCACGGATGAAAAGAAACCTTAGCAGAATGTTGGTGTGGAGAATACCAAATACTGAGCCTAATGCAGAACACAGTTGAAAAAATGGCCAGAAAACAGGCGGCTCTGAAACAATATTTACAACAAGAATGGCAAAATAATACATCAGACTCAGACACCATAAAAAACTGGCTTATTCCATGCCACAGACCTTAACAGAAGTGGTACGTAGAAGAAGAATGCCTTCTTTGAGTGTATGAATACCCTTTTCCCCATTGCGTGAAGCCAGCTCGTAGAACATTTACGTTTTGCAGCAGACTAATTTGGTCGATCCTTTCATACACAGTAAATCGTGAGGAAACCCCGTAATGTTAGTTTACCAAACACATGTTGGTTCTAACATAGAAAGTTACCTATTCTACATAAACAACGTGTACGAATACTTTTTTCCGTGATTGTATTCTTCACAAAAACATGAAATAACCTCAAAACCTTGTTAAAATACACAGAAAATAAATTTGTACAAGTTCGCCAACATAAACCACTGCTTGAGCCTTGCATGTCCAAAGCGATCTTATTTCCGGATTGAATTCAACATGGAAACACGGAAATGGGAATGTAGCCAATGCGTGTTGAATTCGCCAAGGAAACGTTGGGCTATTGGCGTGAATTCACTGATTATTTTATCATAATGAAAATTATTTTAATCGTTTGATTTGAACTGTGAAACTGTGGCATCAAGATCAGTGCCTCAAATTGTAAATGCGTAACATAATCCAAACCTCATTTAACGAAAGTAAAGTGGCAGTTATTAAAGTTTATTTAAAACCATTAAAAAATGAACCAATTCTCACCTGTAGGTAGCATAATATCGCAGTGCAATTAATACTTGTACCATAGGCGGAACATGTAATCCTGTTGCAGTATATCCACCACGGTCTGTTTGTTGTACATATGTATGTATCTCTAACAATACCTACGCTAAGGAATAAGAACATCGCCGAAATATGTAGTGTTTCATTTGTTCCATATTTTCGGCAAACGCCATTATGGAAACTCAGGCTAAGGGTGAAGTAAAGTCCATGGCTCTTGAAAGTGTCGTTCTTAAGTTACAAATTGACAATTCCGGACTTCCAGTCTCGTTCTGAATACAAACCTAAGAGCCATCAAGAGAGAACACTTTGAGCCCACTAACAATTTAATGGTGAGTATAGCATTACATTTGAACATAAACAATCGCAGAAAACAGTTAGGACTATTAGATAAGATAAAAGTTAGGTAACGCAATGCTTTCAGTCTTACAGTGCACTTGAATCAAACACAGACAACTGCATACGTTTATGTAGTGCTATGCATTGCTGATTTTGCCGGACTAGACAAATGAACTGTGTTGCAAGTTGCAAGGACCACACAAGTCCTCTATTACTAAATGTTCACATTGCATTAAAATTCATTGATGTAGGTAAATTTACCAGACAGAGCATTCAGTGATATAAAACGTACCCGTCGTATCATTTTATAATAAATAACATAATCATATTAAGGTTTTAACTTGTGGCAGTGGGAAATGCACGCAGATATAGGTAAGGTTACAGGATTAGTGGCTTTAACCATGAAAAACAGAAGTGGTTTTATATCTACTGTTACTGATTGCTAAACATACCTACATGTGTGGAATATTCATGTTAAAGTAATTTTGGAATAGGCACCTTCCTACCTTTAGTTGAGCCATGAATCCACCAGCAGTGCCAGAAAATGAGACATTTTCAACCTGTGAGATGCGTACCCCTGGGGGGCACATAACATTTGAAATACACATACATACAGTTAGTAGGTATAATGTTTCCTGAATGATCTCAAAGAAAATAAAAACAACCTTTAAAATATGCATACAGTCAATATAATATATTTACAAATAATGAAAAATATTTCAGCCAGAGATTTGAATTGCACTCTGTCCAAAAATTCTTTTACTTACTTTACCCATTAGTATTCTTGACTGATTTTTGTAAATATATAATCAAATTCCATCTAAAAATCTCAGGTTACAGTTTTTGATTTGATTTATTGTCACACATGTTTAGGTACAAGAAAATTGGACAAATGCCCTACATGTACAAGTATAACAAAATTTCCAGTACAAAGTTTGTTAAGCTTCAGAGCGTAGATATAAAGTGTTATATATACAATACAATACATTCTAAAAATATAATATGTAAGGGTCAAATTCACAATATTACTTGATCATCATTCATATATTCAGTCATTGAGTAGTAGGCCTTGTCAATTAGTAAGTTTTCTATTGCTTTGTTCAAATATTTCATGTTTTTTATTGATCTAATAGCGCTGGGTAGTTTATTATAGACTTTTATCGCAGTAAGTAATGGACATTTCTCATATAATGTTAATCTGTGCATGAGTGGCTTCAGATTGTTTTTGGCTCTTGTTTCATGACTGTGATGTATTTGTGCATTGTATAGTGTGTCAAAGTTAATATTATATATTCAATCAGTCTTTATAGAAATTGAGAAAGAATAATATACTAGTATGAATTACAAATCCGATTTGCACCACCATAATTCATTTCTCTGATCTTCCTGTAAAATTAAAAGAAAGTCTTTAGGAAATATCTGTTGACTGTTCATTGACAATAAAAATTGAAACATGACAATTTGTGATTTGTGCACCAAACTTAGCAACACTAACTAAACGAAAGCTTTGCAAAGAAGTTTAAACTAAATTTGGGTTGAATTTGATCTTTTGGTGAGATTTGTTTAGTTTTACTTAGATTTACTAATGCTTTTTTGTAATTCTGTTCCATTTTTTGTATTCCTAGTGGTACAGGCTAGAATAGAAAGTTGTCTTTGGAGGTATGCAAACAAAAAAGGTTGAATACCACTGGTCTAAACCATTTCTTACATTAGTGGTTACAGTAGAACATGTGACACGTTCAAGTTTACTTGAAGTGAAAAATGATAGCGTTATATTGTACGTATGGTTAGGTTGGTTAAGATACAGTGCGTGAATGAAGTGCAAAGAAGCAGTATTGTTAGAAAACTATCTGCTTAGGAATATGAGGCATACTCTAGTGTATGAGTAACTCACAATCACCACCACATACCTTCAACTAAAACATACATCCATTGTAACTATGTCACCATGCCTTTTAAATTCATGCATAGTGTATGAGGGACTGCATAAAGAATTAGACATTTTCAAAGCAGCACGTTTGTACAATAGAGGTACAGCCATGGAAAAAAAGAAAGAGCGCATTAGGACCAAGTTGATGCTGTACTTTTTGAAATAATTTCAGAAATTATTATGCAACAAGTCAAACGACCAAACACCACAGAACAAACAAGCAGGAATCTACAATAGTTATTTATGACACAAGGGTTAAAAGGAATATTTTATTTTATGAGTAGGTGTGATTCCAAAATGAGACTGCAGGCCGAGAAGTTGAGGAAACCTATGAAAAAAATAAAATCCTTTTAACTCATGCATCATACACTATTTTTTTAGACAGTGCTGAATATTTATTTATGGATTATATATAAATATATTTTATTGTTTTACCTTTTTCATGGTTATGATGGTCAGCAGGCTGCAATATTCAGTTGTTGCCTTGCTTTAGGTGTTGACAACATGACTTACAAAACCACAGTATTCTACATAAGCGAAGCAGTGGAAAAAATAAAACTATGTTTTACGTAATGTCAAATTGGTTTCTTGATTTTTTGGGTAACAATTTTAATTTCACTCTCTCTGCTGCTTGTAAAATTTCAATAGGTTCAGCACAGCCCATATTCACATTCAAATGACTTGCCATTTTATACAAGCATTGTATAACTGACATTCTTGGCCTATTTGAATGAGGGCATAGTCACATTCTGTATGAAACCAAAGTTGGCATTATCAGAGTGTTAAAAGATTTTGAGCACTGAATGGAAGAATTTTATACTTTTAACACCGTCGTGAACTGCTAAAAGTCTGACTTTTACTATCAACTGTCTAAAAAATTAGTTGCACAGATTGTGACCAGATTTACATAGGAAAAACTAAGAGGAATTTAGAAACCGGACTAAAAGAATATATGAGATGCATAAAATACAAACAGATGGATAAATCTGCAGTTGCAAACCATTTTTGGACATCAAATCACAAAACACGTTGCAGAGTTGGATACTTGGGAGAAGATTCTTATAAAAAACAAGCTCTGATTAATGAATTTTGATTTGCCACCACCAAACCCATTATGGAAGTTCATCAGTCCACCGCTAGATGTCAACCCAGACAGGATCCATAAAATCAATTGGACAATGCTGATGTTAGGAGCTATTTAAGCTCTTGAAAGTTGATAAGATACATATTTGTATGTTAAATGTTTCCACACTGATTCAAATTTTATTTTATAATAATTTAGAGTCATAGCTTATTCAAATATACCTTTATTACATTTCACACTAACCAGGGAACTCTTCCTGTATGGGCAATAGTAACACCTGAGATGATGAAGTTGGATCCAAAACCATCTGTTCATTGCTTCAGTGGTACGTTTTGGCAGATTAGTGACTGTTGATCTTGAGGCCATTAGCAGACATACCATCTCATTCTTCTAATTTCCCCCATTGTAGTCTTATATATTGGATTGGATTTTTCATCTAAAAATAACCCTCTTATTGGAACGTCCCAGCTCGTATCAACACCAGCAACGAATGCATTTATTTCTTAAATCAGGTACATATTACTACTGAATGTGACTCACTCAGTCTGGTTGCAGATTAATTTTGCCTGATGATTGCTTAGAACAATGTTTTCAACACAATACACCTGATAACAAATGTAATGGTTGTAATAATTACTTGAGTGGTTTATTCACCATTTGTAAAAATATTACATGGCATTGTCAAGACAATGCTATTTATAATGTATGATAATTAATGTGGCTGAGTATTTACAAGGAATGATGCTGTAATTGGTGCATAAATTGCTCGTACATATTTGATTACATGCACTTTTAAATTCTTCACTTGAGTAGAATACATTATTTATTAGGTTTCACTTTATTTCCTTTAGTTTTTCATTATCTTCCAAACATTTGACTCTGTAGGGCAAGTGTGTGAACAGATCCTTTGCACAATTTTCTATACTTTAATTGTATAATGAACCACATAGTCTATCTCTAAAGTAATTTGTTCTCCTTTTAGTGTTGTATGCATTTATATTTATATTGTTTTCTTCCTTATGGTCTTTAACTGCATATTTGGTACATTCATATATACACACACTCATATTATCAATTATAGCTTTTTCTGAAGCCTGAATAGTTTTGTAATGAAGGTTTTTTGAGTGGCACCCCACAGTATGTTAGGCGTGAGTGTATAAAGGCAAAATACATTTGCATAACGCTCTCCTCATCCATCATCTGCCCAGTTTGTCTCAAAACATAGATTCCACTGTTTAAATTTTATCAGTCACCAAGTCCAGAAAGTTACCTGTCTGAGAATTTTGTTCTCTATTTTTAAATTTATATTTGAATCATTCTTATCCCCCACCCTAATTTGCATCCATTTAGTTTTTTCAGTATTTAATACCACACTTAATCCCTGTAAACAGTTATTTACTACTGCTAATAATTTATTTGACTGTTGCTTGAGTTTGCACTTTGTGCTTGCTTTGCTAATTTATTGGTGTTGTGCATATCTGTCATTTGCACTTTATGGAGACAGATACTCTGTGGGAATCAAAAGCTGAAAAGACTGACTACGAGCCCCAGTTAGTTAAAGATGCAAGCTTGCTAACTCCCTAGCATACTTGAGCAAAACTTCCACATCAGGAAAGAAAAAAAAATAAGAAGCAAGAAGTTTACAAGCAGCTACTCACAATAGTTTACAGACATTGAGAAAATTTATAAATAAATATTCCTTTAAAACATTGGTGCCCAAATGACCTAGCTGTCGACGGGCCCTTAAGCACTATGCACTCTATCCACTGGTGCACATATTTAAAAAAAATCAGGAAATCTTTACAGATACAGTTGCCTATACCCATGCAAAATTTTGATGGAATTGTATAAATTGAAGTTTTCACACTTTTTTTTAACATAAACAAAATAGCTAAGAATTTAAAACAAAAATTTATTCAAGCTGAACTCCCACAAAAATGAAGGTATTTCAAAGATATTGCATGAATAATATTGCAACTCTATGCCCAATAAGTGATTGAAATTTCATTATCAGTGAAAGTAGGTAAGCAGTAAAGTGCACCTATGTGAATTGGTGAAAATAAACATTTTTTAAATTAATGTGCAAAATAAAAAAAATATTTACTTACAATTTATTGAATGCATGAAATATATTTTATAATAAAATTAAAACAGAAGGTATGTACATACACTAGAAAAAAAAAAATGTGGCGTTGCACTCACATGACTTTCTCTAGTCTTGTACGAACCATTCTTACAAACTCTTATTCCTATATCTTCTTCGTGTTAGTTGAGATAAACATTTGTACAAATTATCTTATTGCTTATTTCCTTGTAGGTACAAGGGGAATATGGTAATACAGTAGGCTTTGGGCGATAGTCAAATGTTTTAAAGCTTTCAAATTCCATTGTCTTTGCACGCTTAAGATAATTATAAAATAATGAACAACTGTTCCATTTCACCAAAGTTATAAGTTTTCCAAAACTGACACTAATAAAAAGAAATATCTCCGAAATGGTTCACTTTACACAAAAATTTATTCAGACATAAACTATGTGTTTTAGCAAGATCTACATTTTTTGTACAGTAAGATTTTGTCTATCTCTAACGGTTTACCAGTTATGCAGAAGTCGTCCAGAGTAAATACGACTACAGGGGCTATAGCCAGAAAATTCAAGATATACATTTCATTTGTCATAAAAATATCTCAAACATATGACATTTTAATCAAAATCGATAGAGCCATTTTCAACGAAACCAAATTGTCTATGTAAAGGGTAGTTTAGGGTGGGGCAATTTTCTTCAAAATCTTCGTGTTGCATCTTTGAAAGACATGAGTTATGCTGTCCACAGACTGACACGTATACACACACACGAATTTTTTTCTAAAAATGGTTTGTTTTTTAAATTTTTATTTATTTATTTATTTTTTATATTTTATTTATTTATTTATTTATTTTTTTATTCAGGGGGTCTCAAAACATATTTCCGGTGAAATCTTGACATGTAACTTTTGGGTGGAATACAATACTTGCTTTACTTACCAGTAGAGAAAGTAGAAATCCAAAACTGGATTTTCTGAGCAAACAGATTAAGATGATAAGGTATATGTTTTACCATTTGTTTTTACAAGCTGCAAAATAAATCTGATCCAGTTTTAATTAATTATCATCATGAGGGCGTTTTCCTTTGTGTTTCAGTTGAGCTTGTACAAGAATGAGTAGAAAAAGTCGTATGAGTGCAACCCAGGATAATTTTGTAATTCAAACTAGGAAAACAAAGCAATTACTTGATGTTCTTGGTAAGGGGTTATGATATTTCGGTGATTTTGATTAAAGTCTAGTTATATATGTGCTCGGCCTATCTATTAAATCATAAAGTTTCATTAAAATTGGAAAAAAGAAAGGGAAAGGATTCGTTTCCTCGCATGTTATAATTAAAATCCAGAGATCCGTGAAAATGAAATCCGCTGTTAAAATATATTACACAGGTAGGTACACAAATTGTGTTCTTCTCCGCGGGTCAGGGCGCCTGCAAAGCAAGGACAGATAATAAATTGTTATAAATTACTTTTTACAGCAGATAAATCCAGATGCCTTGGCCAACGTCACTCAGATGTTCTGGCGTTCTGCTGCCCGTTGGCTGTTTCCTTGTGAAATGTTATATTTATCACTCACTGTCGGTATGTTCCTAGTTTACTTTCTCTACCACCCACCTATAGTAAGTAGAGGAAGTATTGTATTCAACCCAAAAGTTACACATCGAAATTTCACTAGAAATAAAAATTTTGCTTTTCTTTAAAATGGCTGTAACGATTTTGATTAAAATTTCATATGTTTGAGATATTTTTATGAAAAATGAAATGTACGTCTTGAATTTTCTGGCCATGGTCAATGTAGTCATGCTTACTCTGGATGACTTTTGAATAACTGGTAAACCGTAAGAGATAGACCAAATCTTACTCTACAAAAAATATTCATCTTGCTAAAACAGACAATTTATGATAAAATACATTTTTTTTGTAGAGCGAACCATTTCGGAGATATTCCTTGTTATTTGTGTCAGTTTCGGAAAACTTAAAAGCTTTCGTGAAATGGAACATCGTTGTTCATTTTTTATATGTTAAGTGTGCAAAGAGAACGGGATCTCTAAGCTTTAAAAGATTTGACTATCGCACAAAGCCTACTGTATTCTAATATTCCCCTTGTACCTACAAGGAAATAAGCAATAAGATAATTTGTGCAAATGTTTATCTCAACTAACACGAAGAAGATATAGGAATAAGAGTTTGTAAGAATGGTTAGTACAAGAGTAGAGAAAGTCATGTGAGTGCAACACTTCAGATATTTTCGTTGTGCAAAAAGAATGAACTATCAAAGTTATCATATAGCGACCAACTCTTTAAAGTCTACTGTATTGCCATGTTCCCCTTGTACCTATGAGCAAATTAGGAATGCGGTAATTTGTACAAATGTTTATCTCAACTAACATGAACTAAATAGAGGAATAGTTTGCTTATAGGTTACCTATGAAAGACTGTATAGGAGATAACATGGGGAAATTTGATTAAATTTAGTTGCGTTCTAAAATTATTAATGTTTCAAAAAAGACTACGTATATTTCAAGAGGCAAAAAGCTTGCAGAATAAATAACCCAACCTGCACATGACGTCACCTCCTTATAAAAGCAAGTTCTTGGAAGCAATAAATTGAATTTGTAAAGTTTGAGAGAGTGCAGACAAACTTTCTCATCTAGTTATATTCAATTCAGTCTTTTTATTACCACCAGGTGAATATTGGAGTTCTTTACACAGCCATCCCTGGCTATTTAATTTATATAAAAATCACATTCAGCCTTCCTGCATATCTTATCTTCCCTTCCCTCTATTGAGTCTAACTCCTGCTCTTATTAGCTTTTCTCCTTCTTCTGCAGTGCGAGTTTGTATTTAATCTACACTTTTACGACTTCTTTCAAGAGCAAATATAAGTTTATCTCGTGTCCCTTATTAGCATCAACTCATGAAATTCATCAGGCTTTCCTTCTATACCTCTCTTTTTCTCCTCTCACATGACTTTCTCTACTCTTGTACAAACTCTTATTCCTATATCTTCTTCATGTTCCTTGTAGGTACAAGGGAAATGTGGGAATACAGTAGGCTAAGTGATAGTTAAATGTTTTAAAGCTTTGAAATTGCGTTCTCTTTGCATAGCAAGAAGTAAAAATATTACCTTTCCATTTGAGAAGTGTATTGCTAAACTTACACAACTAACAGGATATATCCCCGAAATGGTTTACTCTAGAAAAAAGTTATTTGGACATAAATTGTATAGTGCCATTTGGTCTGTCTCTTATGCTTTACCATTTATTCAAAATTCATCTAGAGTAAACAGGATTAATGGCCTATAGCCAGGACATTTAAGATATGCATTTCGTTTGCCATAAAAATATCATTTTGACCAAAATGTATTGAGGCAATTTTCAAGGACTTAATTTTTTCGGAAAAAATTTCATGTGAAGGGTAGTTTAAAGTGGAGGAATTTTCTTCAAAATCTTCGTGTCGCATGCTTCAAAGACTGGTTTTTATCCGTCTTTTGGGTTTTGAGTAAAGTTGTTCACAGACGGACGGACAGACACGCACACACACACATACACGGACCTTTTTGTAAAATGCCTCTGTGAGTTCAGGTGGCCTAAAAACTTTCATTTCTAGTGAAGTATCGGCACGAATTATTGCTCCAATACAATACTTTCACTACTAAAGAAAGTAAAAATGAATACAAAATTCCCATTTGAGAAAACTGGGTGTTGCGAAGTTCAAACAAATAACAAGGAGTATCTCCGAAAGGGTTTATTCCACGAAAAAAAATGTATGCGGTATGAATTATGTGTTTTAGCGAGAACTGCATATTTTATGTATCGTACCTTAATCAAAACCTTTAGAGCCATTTTTGGTAAAATCAGTATTCTTTAGAATGTTTCCATGTAATGGATAATCTGGGCTGGGGAATTTTCTGCAAAATCTTTATGTCACATCCATGAAAGATGGTGAACCTAAATACCAACTTTGATATTGAACCGAATCTCCGTTTTTTACTTTCTCTACCGGTAAGTTGCGAAAGTGTTGTATTCCATTAAAAAATTCGATGTCCATATTTCACCGGAAATATCTGTTTTCAGACCCCCTGAATTAAAAAAAAAAAAAAAAAAGTTTCAGAAAAAGGTCCGCGCGCGCGCTTGTGTGTGTGTGTGTGTGTGTGGGGGGGGGGGGGGTAGCGTAACTCAAAAACCAAAAGTCGGTTAAGAACCAAAGTTGGTATTCAACTTTAATGTCTTTCAAGGATGCACCTCGAAGATTTTGAAGAAAATAGCCTCTGTGGTCCTTTTTACTCTGGATGACTTTCAATAATTCGTAAACCGTAAGAGATAGACAAAATCTTACTATATAAAAATGTAGATCTCGCTAAACACACAATTTACGTCTGAATAAATGTTTTTGTAGAGTGAACCATTGCGGAGATATTCCTTGTTATTTGTGTGAGCTTCGGAGAACTTAAAAGTTTCCTGAAATGGAACATCGTTATTAATATGTTTATATGTTAAGCGTGCAAAGAGAACGGAATGTCGAAGCTGTAAAGGGTTTGACTATCGCAGAAAGTCTACTGTATTACCATATTCCCCTTGTACCTACAAGGAAATAAACAATAAGATAATTTGTACAAATGTTTATCTCAACTAACATGAAGAAGATATAGGAATAAGAGTTTGTAAGAATGGTTAGAGAAAGTTATGTGAGTGTAACACATCAGATTTTTGAGTTATTTTGGTTACAGACAGGGGGTTCAAAACATGCATTTCCTGTGTTACTACTGTATTTACTGTAAGTAAATAGTAATTTAATGAAAATATGCTGAAGTTTGAAGTGGGTTTTTACGCTAGCGCTGTTTGTAATGCAGGGTTCCGAACTGTTTCCTCCCTTCAAGGGACTGTATGTTTGTTGACCCTTCCTTTCAAGCGCAGCTTTCCCCCTACACTTCAAACATTCATTGTATTATTTTTTTAACTCCCTCCCGAGTCTTATCTCGCGCTGTCTGCTTCAAAGGAAAACATTGGACACTGTCCCGTGACTAACGCGAACCAAACAACATACATATACGTTCCCCTTACGCACCTTTTAACTAAAACTGAAACCTCAGTGGAAGTGTCCAATAGTTTGAGATAAAGTTTCAATATTGTGACAAAATGACAAATCCAGTCTGGTTACTTTTCTATCACTTTATTGACTTCAACATTTTTATCACAAATACAGAGCTTTGTTCTTGTTGTTAACACAGTCTACAGTCTTTCATGATATTACAACTCACAACTGTTTACTTCTCATAACCTTGACTCACTCCTTTCACTGTCTTTCTTCACTTTCTCTGTCTCTCTCTCATACACTAATTACACAAATACACAGTTCTCTTTTACTGATGTTAACACAGTCTACAGTCTTTCATGATATTACAACTCACAACTGTTTACTTCTCATAACCTTGACTCACTCCTTTCACTGTCTTTCTTCACTTTCTCTGTCTCTCATACACTAATTACACAAATACACAGTTCTCTTTTACTGATGTTAACACAGTCTACAGTCTTTCGTGATATTACAACTCACAACTGTTTACTTCTCATAACCTTGACTCCTTTCACTGTCTTTCTTCACTTTCTCTGTCTCTCTCTCATACACTAATTACACAAATACACAGTTCTCTTTTACTGATGTTAACACAGTCTACAGTCTTTCATGATATTACAATTCACAACTGTTTACTTCTCATAACCTTGACTCACTCCTTTCACTGTCTTTCTTCACTTTCTCTGTCTCTCATACACTAATTACACAAATACACAGTTCTCTTTTACTGACGTTAACACAGTCTACAGTCTTTCATGATATTACAACTCACAACTGTTTACTTCTCATAACCTTGACTCACTTCTTTCACTGTCTTTCTTCACTTTCTCTGTCTCTCATACACTAATTACACAAATACACAGTTCTCTTTTACTGATGTTAACACAGTCTACAGTCTTTCATGATATTACAACTCACAACTGTTTACTTCTCATAACCTTGACTCACTCCTTTCACTGTCTTTCTTCACTTTCTGTGTCTCTCATACACTAATTACACAAATACACAGTTCTCTTTTACTGATGTTAACACAGTCTACAGTCTTTCATGATATTACAACTCACAACTGTTTACTTCTCATAACCTTGACTCACTCCTTTCACTGTCTTTCTTCACTTTCTCTGCCTCTCATACACTAATTACACAAATACACAGTTCTCTTTTACTGATGTTAACACAGTCTACAGTCTTTCATGATATTACAACTCACAACTGTTTACTTCTCATAACCTTGACTCACTTCTTTCACTGTCTTTCTTCACTTTCTCTGTCTCTCATACACTAATTACACAAATACACAGTTCTCTTTTACTGATGTTAACACAGTCTACAGTCTTTCATGATATTACAATTCACAACTGTTTACTTCTCATAACCTTGACTCACTCCTTTCACTGTCTTTCTTCACTTTCTCTGTCTCTCTCTCATACACTAATTACACAAATACACAGTTCTCTTTTACTGATGTTAACACAGTCTACAGTCTTTCATGATATTACAACTCACAACTGTTTACTTCTCATAACCTTGACTCACTCCTTTCACTGTCTTTCTTCACTTTCTCTGTCTCTCTCTCATACACTAATTACACAAATACACAGTTCTCTTTTACTGATGTTAACACAGTCTACAGTCTTTCATGATATTACAACTCACAACTGTTTACTTCTCATAACCTTGACTCACTCCTTTCACTGTCTTTCTTCACTTTCTCTGTCTCTCATACACTAATTACACAAATACACAGTTCCCTTTTACTGATGTTAGCACAGTCTACAGTCTTTCGTGATATTACAACTCACAACTGTTTACTTCTCATAACCTTGACTCACTCCTTTCACTGTCTTTCTTCACTTTCTCTGTCCCTCATACACTAATTACACAAATACACAGTTCCCTTTTACTGATGTTAGCACAGTCTACAGTCTTTCGTGATATTACAACTCACAACTGTTTACTTCTCATAACCTTGACTCACTCCTTTCACTGTCTTTCTTCACTTTCTCTGTCCCTCATACACTAATTACACAAATACACAGTTCTCTTTTACTGATGTTAACACAGTCTACAGTCATTCATGATATTACAACTCACAACTGTTTACTTCTCATAACCTTGACTCACTCCTTTCACTGTCTTTCTTCACTTTCTCTGTCTCTCATACACTAATTACACAAATACACAGTTCTCTTTTACTAATTTTAACACAGTCTACAGTCTTTCATGATATTACAACTCACAACTGTTTACTTCTCATAACCTTGACTCGCTCCTTTTTTTCACTGTCTTTCCTCACTTTCTTTGTCTCTCATACACTAATTACACAAATACACAGTTCTCTTTTACTGATGTTAACACAGTCTACAGTCTTTCGTGATATTACAACTCACAACTGTTTACTTCTTATAACCTTGACTCACTCCTTTCATTGATATTTGACAACCCAAATAATTGGAACATCGTACTCGTACTATTAACTTATTATTATTATTTTTTTTCTCTCAAGAGCCTGTTTCCAGTAGTAGCCATAGTTTTGGTTTGCTTTTATATTTTCATATTATATTTTTCTAAGATATTCTGTAGTAATCTCTGGAAAGCGTATTAATTCCTTTCTTGCTATTGCTCTTTTCTAGTATAATCTTAAAGTATTTGTCTATGAATAATATAGCTAAAAAATTAAAAGAACCGAATTGGCATTTGTGTTTATTATATTTAAAATAACATGTTTAAAATATTCTCACGGTAAACAAAAGATAGATTTTGGATTTTCTGGTAAAAGTCTCTGAAGTCACCCTCATTAACTCTTGAATAAGCCATAAACGGTAAGAGATAGATCTAATTTTACTATACGTAAATGCGGATCTGTTTACAACACAGAAGTTTTGTCCACGTCAACTTTTTGTGTAATGAACCATTTCGGAGATATTCTTTGTTTGTGTCAGTTTCGGAAAACTTGAGACTTTCGTGAAATGCAACATCGTTCATTTTGTGACATATTAAGTGTGCAGAGAGAGCTTTAAGAGATTTGACTATCGCTCAATGTTTGTTTGGCTAGTGATATTTCGTGTGAGCAAGAGACAGAGGGAGCTAAGATAAGACCGGGGTAACAAACGTAATAATGCCAGGCTGGTTCAGTTCGCTTGGGAATTGTAGAAAATTCCCTAATCAACAAGCACATTAGATCCTGTTGTATTGATCAAGCCCTGAAAGCCAGTTCGAATCCCAAGGGCCACTTGCTTTTAGGATAACAGCGCGCAGTGTACGGCATCTGTTTTTCCATTTATACACTTCACTAAGCTCTTTCCTTCATTCTTTCTTCTTCCCAGCTACTGCAAATATAATATGAATTAATGCCACTTGCTTCTGGCGCCTACTTTTACTTTCCCTACTTAATTTAGTAGATAGGGGAAGTATTGTATTCCACCCAAAAATTCGATGTCAAGATTTCACCGGAAATGTATGTTTTGAGACCCCTTAAATTCAAAAAAAGCATTTTTAGAAAAAAATTCCCTGTGTGTGTGTGTGTGTGTGTGTGTGTGTGTGTGTGTGTGTGTGTGTGTGTGTGTGTGTGTGTGTGTGTGTGTGTGTGTGTGTGTGGGCGCGTGCGCACGCATACGTATGCGTCTATGAACAACATAAGTCCAAAAACGAAAACGCATTTAAAAGCCAAACTTAGTATTAGCTTAATATTTGATATTAGTTTAATCTGATGTGTTGCACTCACATGACTTTCTCTACTCTTGTACTAACCATTCTTACAAACTCTTATTCCTATATCTTCTTCGCGTTAGTTGAGATAAACATTTGTACAAATTATCTTATTGCTTATTTCCTTGTAGGTACAAGGGGAATATAGGAATACAGTAGGCTTTGTTCGATAGTCAAATCTTTTAAAGCTCTGAGATTTCGTTCTATTTGCACGGTTAACATATAAAACATGAATAACAATGTTCTATTGACAGAAGCATAAGTTCTCCAAAACTGACACAAATAACAAGGAATATCTCCGAAATGGTTCACCCTACAAGAAAATTTATTCAGACATAAATTGTGCGTTTTAGTAAGATGTACATTTTTTGTATAGTATGATTTGGTCTATCTCTAACGGTTTACCAGCAAAAGTCGTCCAGAGTAAATACGACTACAGGGGCTATAGCCAGAAAATTCAAGATATACATTTCATTTGCCATAAAAATATCTTAAACATATGACATTTTAATCAAAATCGTTAGAGCCATTTTCAAGAAAATCAAAATTTTCGAAAAATTTTCCATGTAAAAGGTAGTTTTGGGATGGGACTATTTTCTTCAAAATCTTCGTGTTGCATCCTTGAAAGACATTAAACTTAAATACCAACTTTGGTTTGTAACCGACTTTTTGTTTTTGAATTATGCTGTCCACAGACTGACAGACATACACACACGGACCTTTTTCTAAAAATGCTTTTTTTTTGGATTCAGGGGGCCTCTAAATATACATTTCCGGTGAAATCTCGACATCAATTTTTGGGTGAAATACAATACTTTCCCTACTTACCAGTAGAGAAGGTTAAAAAAAACACCTATGATAGCAAATTTGACGGAACTATACGGCAATCAGCTGACAAAACTTTAAACACTATCTGTCAAGTATAAACAAACTATTTGGTTTTAGAGAGTGATATTCGGCGTGTGTCTGCTTTGAGTGCGTCACGAGGTAAAAAGGGAAGAAGATAATGGATGTTGCTAAGGCTAAGTTAGTCTTGTGCTTCTAGAGGCGCCTCAGATATTCCGTTTGATGCGACTACAGTTATCAGATGTTGACCCTTGTTTGTCTGCACCAATTACCGTCAAAGTAAGCTCCGGGGTTTAGACGTCCTCCTCCCAGCATAGCCCACTTGATGCTGTGACCGTTACACATCCAAATGTGGCCTTAGATAACTCTTTAGCTCTAACGTTCAGGTTCAAACTGCAATGACTGATCTTGCTTTTCGTGGTTTCGCCGGGTCGGTAGGTGTGGTTCCTCTCGAAACACGCTTTGGCCCTCACTTCATTTTATCATCTGTTTCAGCCTCAAATGCGTTCGGATTAGACAAATTTTACACGCAACGCATATCGGTACGCATTTGTGTTTCAATGTTCGCGCAAAATTCGATTCGTTTCGGACCTTAGTTTCAGAGTTACCCTGCCACGCATCGCTGGCAGCGGCAACGCAACAAAGGACGATCTGGCCCAGACTGCCCCACCCCACTGGCGCTTCGGCTAACAAAGGTGCTCAAGATGAAGCTTCGCCACAGCACTCACGCTACCAGACAGACGACTAACAATCGAGCGGCAACACAGTTTTGTAGAGTACTCAAGCCGGCGTGTTTGTAGAAGTCCGAGAAATGTCCGGTAACTTCATCCTCGCTATACAAGGAAACAGGCAACGAGTTAGCGGAGTTACGTTTACAGACATGAGTCGGTTACTGAGTGTGAAGAAGTTTTAATGGGTGTTCATGTGATTGTCTCATAAGAGTTAGTGTATGATACATGAAGTGAAGAATGTGAAAGGACTGAGTCAAGGTTATGAGAGGTAAACAGTTGTGAGTTGTAATATCGTGAAAGACTGTAGACTGTGTTAACATCAGTAAAAGAGAACTGTGTATTTGTGTAATTAGTGTAAGAGAGACAGAGAAAGTGAAGAAAGACAGTGAAAGGACTGAGTCAAGGTTATGAGAAGTAAACAGTTGTGAGTTGTAATATCATGAAAGACTGTAGACTGTGTCAACGTCAGTAAAATATAACTTTGTATTTGTGTAATTAGTGTATGAGAGACACAGAAGATGAAGAAAGACAGTGAAAGGAGTGAGTCAAGGTTATGAGAAGTAAACAGTTGTGAGTTATAATATCATGAAAGACTGTAGACTGTGTTAACATCAGTAAAAGAGAACTGTGTATTTGTGTAATTAGTGTATGAGAGAGAGAGACAGAGAAAGTGAAGAAAGACAGTGAAAGGAGTGAGTCAAGGTTATGAGAAGTAAACAGTTGTGAGTTGTAATATCATGAAAGACTGTAGACTGTGTTAACATCAGTAAAAGAGAACTGTGTATTTGTGTAATTAGTGTATGAGAGACAGAGAAAGTGAAGAAAGACAGTGAAAGGAGTGAGTCAAGGTTATGAGAAGTAAACAGTTGTGAGTTGTACTATCATGAAAGATTGTAGGCTGTGTTAACATCAGTAAAAGAGAACAGTGTGTTTGTGCAAAAGTTCCAAGGAAAATAAAATGATAGAAAAGTAACCGGAATGATTTTGTCATTTTGTTAGTATGGTGTCAGGAGTGGGATTGGGCGACCAACTGTATTTGTTTTCAGAAACATGGCATCGCCTTAGCATACAGGTTACCCTTGTGGAAGGAACATACAATGTTTATTTAATGAGGGATTCGTGTCTGTTTGTACATACATTTATCCACTTAGCTTGAGCAAGTTAAGCCCTTCTGCGTTATTATAATATACCGCGGTTTCAAGTGCGCTTCAGACCCAAGATTAAAAAGCAAAGTCCACGCGCTTACACGAGTTAACAAAACACACAGAGGTAAATGAAAACATTAAACCCATTCCAGAGAAAGCTACACCTTCCAATTAGAGCTGGAGCATAAATACATTAAACGTACGTAATCCCGTACCGCGTATCATCATGCAGAGAGAGGTTTAACAAACAAACTGATGTATCATCTCATTTGCTTTCCTTTGTAACAAACCGCGAGAAGTATGCGGTCAGCATGAATCAGACACCTGTATAATCCCTTGTTAAATCTGCTTCCTCTGGGCAAACCACTCACGCCACTTTCTCTACTCACTCTTCTACTACTGGTAAGTAGGGCAAGTCTTGTTTTCCACCCAGAGCATTTTTAGAAAAAGGTCCGTCTTTGTGTCTGTGGACAGCATAACTTAAAAACGAAAGGTCGGTTAAAAACCAAAGTTGGTATTTAAGTTCAATGTCGTTCAAGGATGTGACACGAAAATTTTGAAGAAATTAGTCGCACCCTAAACTACCCTTTACATGGAAAATTTTTCAAAAATTTTGATTTTCTTGAAAATGACTCTAACGATTTTGATTAAAATGCCATGTGTTTGAGATATTTTTATGATAAATGAAATGTATATCTTGAATTTTCTGGCTATAGCCCCTGTAGTCGTATTTACTCTCGATGACTTTTGCATAACTCGTAAACCGTTAGAGATAGACCAAATCTTACTGTACAAAAAATGTAGATCTTGGTAAAATACACAGTTTATGCCTCAATAAATTTTCTTGTAGGGTGAACCATTTCGGAGATATTCCTGTTTGAGTTTCGGAAAACTTAGAACCAGCGAAATGCAACAACGTTGTTCATTTTTTTATATGTTAATCGTGAGTGAGTGAGTGATTAGGGTTTAAGGGCCCGTCGACAGCTAGGTCATTAGAGCCCCTATGTTAATCGTGCAAAGAGAACGGAATCTCAAAGATGAAAAAGATTTGACTGTCGCACAAAGCCTTCTGTATTCTAATATTTCCCTTGCACCTACAAGGACATAAACAATAAGATAATTTGTACAAATGTTTATCTCAACTAACACGAAGAAGATATAGGAATAAGAGTTTGTAAGAATGGTTAGTACAAGAGTAGAGAAAGTCATGTGAGTGAAACACATGAGATTTTTATGTTATATTGAAGTTGATCTCCGTCTTTTGCCATTATTCATTTTAAGAGCACTGATGACCATTGAACGCCCTTAAACATCATCATTAGTGTTTAAAACTTTATACAGCTATGGTGAAACGAGGCGATCGCAAGTTACTTGGCACATGGGCAGAGGTTGACGTCACTGCGCGGGTACAGTGAGAGCACAAAAAGCACTGCTAGTGTCTCGTGAATATGTTAACAGAGTAAAACGCCTGCAACACGAAAATCGTAATATTCATATATTACTGACTGTACAAAAATTTGGAAATTGTTTTACTGCAAATGAGGACAGCATTGAATGTAAGTTATGCAACCCTTCCCACTTCCTATAGTTCGACTTTTGCTGCTCACAGGCATACGGACCTTTTTCCCAACAGATTCACTCTTCCTTGAACGTACTCTCGCTGTATTTTGCTTGTGAATTCTGATTTCGCTTACTCTCTCTGTCGTTTATTCTGAATTCCTCGAGCTCTCTCATGAAAATAAAAACATAAAAGGAGCAATTTGTGCTGTAGATGATGGTGCAGTACTTCTCGCTTTTCTCTCTCTCTCTAATGTGTTGTGGCTTTCATGTTGGTATTTTGCCAGACTCCTGACCTGAATTCATCGCTGGACCTAAGTTAGTTGTACTACGTGCTGGGCTTAGTACCGCTCCCTCAGGCACTGTGCTTGTGATACGTCACCTGTGTGCATTCGAGCTTAGATAAAGCTACACTTCCCTGCGTAATAATGGAAATAAACTCAAATTACCTCATATTTACTTTCTCTACTACATATAATAAGTAGGGAGAAGTATTATATTCCACCAAAAAATTCGACGCGGAGATTTCATCAGAAATATGTTTTGAAGACCCTGAATAAAAAAGAAAAACATTCATAGAAAAAGGTGTGTGTGTGTGTGTGTGTGTGTGTGTGTGTGTGTGTGTGTGTGTGTGTGTGTGTGTGTGTGTGTGTGTGTGTGTGTGTGTGTGTGTATAAAATGAGGTTAGTAAGAAGTGAAGGAGCGCTTCGCCGCGCCGCGGTTCTGCTGTTCAATTTTGGCACTGTTTTCTCGAGTACAATGAAATTTAATCTGGTCCTAAGAGAATGCTTCTTTGTTTGTGCTAACAGTAGGACGTGAGCAAACACGTTTTGATGAGAGGATTCATGTTGCAGTGTTGTTAGCTCTGTTCTCACAGACATACATACATACACACGTTCCGCTTATTGCTGCCATCTCTCAAAAACCAACCAGCCTTCTCTTAATAACGAGAGTTATGTCACATTCATATGACTTTCTCTTCTCTTGTACTATTCTTCGTGTTAGTTGTCTGTGTTAACGAGATATGTATTTTCTCTACAGATTTAGTCCATCTCTTACAGTTTATTAGTTTATCACCGCCATCAAGAATAAACACGACTACGTAGGCTATAGCCAGAAAATTCAAAATATACATTTCATTTGTCATACAAATATTTTCAACATATAGCATTTTAGTCAAAATCGTTAGAGCCATTTAAAAAAAATCAAAATTTTCGGAAAATGTTCGATGTGAAGGGTAGTTTGGAGTGCAGCAATTATCCTCAAAATCTTTCTGTTGCATCCTTGAAAGACAAACTTAAATACCAACATTGGTTTTTAATCGAGTTTTCGTTTTTGAGTTACGCTGTCCACAGACTGACACACACACACACACATACATACATACATACACACACACACACACAATCTCACACATACACTTGGTAAAAGAAGACCGAGTAGAAAAAACCATGCGAATGTTACGTTGTAGAGTGAAAACCTAATCCACGAAAAATTACAAAAAAGAGGTAGGTATTTAAGCAGTTGGCGGTTTATATCAGTTTAAAAGAGCCCATATGGGGTGGAATCGCTGGTCCTATGAAAGGCAAACTGGTAAGAATTCAAACATTCTCTAATCTCTCTGCAGCGAAGGAGTTGGTGTTAACCAGTGCTGGTAAAATGTAATTTCTTGAGATTTCCAGAGCGCGCTGAAGTTCAGCACCGACGACGCAGTAATCTATCAAAAGAAGCGGTCTTGGTACGAGTATCTCTTGCAAGATAATAATTGTTTGAAAGGATTAGCTCGAGTTTCAGGGATTATATGATATTCACACCGAAAACTTGGGTCTTCACTTTCAAAGAGTTCCACGAACAAGAAGAGCAAGAGAGACAGAGAATTTCGAAATTAGCAAAAGCGTGTGAGAACAATAGCACTAGAATATAAAGGTGCTCTGTTTTGTTTTCTGGTTAGTTACGATGTGAAACAGTTACGTCTGAGGTTTGCTTCCTTGCATTGCTAACGCCACACAAAAGTTCTTATATACACCTGGCGTTGTCCGTGACTTTATAATTTATCACAACATGTATACTTATGTTGGATACTATAAAAATACAAAATAAATAAATAAAAAACCGGTAAGACACTATGTAAAAGTACAGGTAAACAACCACAAACTTCACAAAAAGCGAAGCAAGTAGAGAAAACTGTGTGAATGTAAGACGTGGTCAGTGACCTAGAAAGTTGTATGATTCTTTGTAGAAGAGGGATCAGAGAAAGAAATATTACTGTATTTAGTAAAACACAAGTGAGCAGAGAAAACAATTTGAATCTAATACGTCGCATTCCATTTCAAACATGGATATTTGTAAGAATTGTATGTTGACGAGGAATAGAGAAAGAAATGTGATACTGGCTTGTAAAAGAAAAGTGAGTGGAGAAAACCGTGTGAATGTAATGTGTGGAGTTTCTATTTCAATCATACAAAATTGTATGAATTATATGTTAAAGGACTATTATTTAAAGATATCTTAATGTAATTGGTAAAAGAAAACAGAATAGAGAAAACCATGCGAATGTTACGTTGTATAGTGAAAACCTAATCCATGAAAAAATAGAAAAAAGAGAACTGTGTATTTGTGCAAAGATTTTTGAAGAAAAAGTGAGAAAAAAAGTAATTGTACTGTATTTTGTCACTCTGGTGTCAGAAGTGGGACTAGTCGAATTGTCCCTGCCGCAATAGTTTGTATTGTTAAAATTCAGGAAGAGTTTAATTCGACATCCTCAGATTACTTCAAATGGATCATTTATTGGTCTACTTTAAATTTATCAGTCAAGGATTATACTGCCAAACATCCAGATCACCATTTGTACCTTGTATTTGCCTCCGTCCCATGACTTCTCACACATTGATTTAGAAGATCTAGTTTCCCAGTTACCAACACCGTTCCTGTTGGTGGGAGACTTCAATGCCCACTTTGGGGTTCAAGTCGCGTTTGTGCGAGAGGTACGCTCATTGCCGATTTCTTGGACAGTTACAACCTAGCTCTCCTCAACAATGGAGAGTGCTGCTAAGTGTTGCTCTCTAGCGCACCTTCGGGATTCTCTGCAGCTGCCTGCCAGACTTGCACAGGTCTTAGCGGATGACAAAACAGCGATTGATAGAGTTTTTAAGTTTTTAGCGGAGTGCAATATCAATTTGAGGATTTAAAATTTTAGTTATCTGTTTATGCTTTTGAACGTATTTATCACCTTGCTTCTTATCTGGCTATTACCTTTTGTGTATATTTTTCGTGTTGCTAGTATTTTTATTTTTGACTAAAATTTATATCTGACTATTGCCATGAATCCTTTAAGGGCGCTGATGACCTCGAAGTTGAGCGCCCTTAGGTCAAACCAAACCGGTACACAGATGACTGAAGACTTGCATGCCTTCTGTGTTACGATACGAAAACAAATGTTACTGTCACAAGCTTTCGTTCTCAAATGTCAAGATCTCCAGCGTCCAAACCGTGCGTATATATTGAAGAAGCGTAACACACTGCCATATAGACATTAGGTGGAAAGGCACTCTGTTTTAGCATAGAGAAGTTCCGTTGATGAAAGAACACAAAGATTAGCTTCTCTCTCTGTGCATGGCATGCTGGTAGCTAATTTACATTCCCTCGTTGAATGAACGTGTCTATACCATAGCAAGATTAAATGTTCCAAATGGGGCTTCATTTTTCATCTGTCTGTGTTAATGGTCGGCACGTTTTCATCATCTATATGTTCTTCTGAATTACATTATCTTTCCCTTCCTTCCTTCCTTCCCTCGTATCATTTTAGACTACGAAATACGTCTCTCTATTCGTAACACGAATTAATATAACTTACACATTTTAAGAGATCCACATGCACGTTTAACATACAACAAATGAACAACGATGTTCCATTTCACGAAAGTTTTAAGCTTTCCGAAACTCACACACATAACAAAGACTATCTCGGAAATGGTTCACTCTACAAGAAAATTTATTTAGACATAAATTGTGTATTTTAACAAGATGTACATTTTTTGTACGGTAAGATTTTGTCTATGTCTAACGGTTTACCAGTTATGCGAAAGTCGCCCAGAGTAAATACGACTGCAGGGGCTATAGCCAGAAAATTCAAGATATACATTTCATTTGCCATACAAATATCTCAAACATACGCCATTTTAAACAATATCGTTTGAGCCATTTTCAAGAAAATCAAAATTTTCTAAGTTTTCCATATAAGGGGTAGTTTGGGGTGGGGATATTTTCTTCAAAATCTTCGTGTCGCATCCTTGAAAGACATTAAACTTAAATACCAACTTTGGTTTTTAACCGCCTTTTCGGTTTTGAGTTATGCTGCCCACAGCCTGACAGACACACAGACACACTGAACTTTTTCTAAAATGCTTTTTTCTTTTTTTGCATTCAGGGGGCCTCAAAACATATATTTCAGGTAACATCTCTACATTGGAAATCTCTTACAATACGTAGTAGAGAAAGGAAAAAGAACGGTGATTTGATTTGAGAAAAATATAAGTATTTGAAAGTACAATTAAGAATTATCTCGGAAATGGTTAGCGCTATAAAGAACTTAATTTTACATAAATACTGTTACTTAAGGAGATCTATATTTTTGTGTAGGAAGATTTTGTCTCTCTCATACGGTTTAGCTGTTGTTAAATATCTAGTACTTTAAAGAAAACCTTTGGAGTTATTTGAGAAAATAAGAGTGTCTGAAAATGTTTTTCTGTGAAGCGTATTTAGGTTTGTAAGATTTTACATCCAAAATTTCGTTTTTTTTTTTTTTTTTTAACTTAAACAGATCACAGTGCGTTATACGTAGTAGAGAAAGTAAACATGAATATCGATTTGCATTGAATAAAAGTATACGCATTTCAAAGTGTAAACAAAGAATATCTCGGAAATAGCTAATGTCACAAATATATTTATTTTACATGAATTGTGGACTTTAACGACATCTACATTTCTGTGTAGTGTATCATATGGTTTATTGTGGTTTAGTAAAAAAGTAGAAATGTGAGTTGTGCTGTATTTGCAGTGAATTCGCTGTGTCGAAGTTTTTGCAAATTGTATCATTATTTGATAAGGATATGTGGGTAGGTCAGAGGGCCCATGAGTGGGAGGGGGAGGGGTAAATGGGCCCAACACAAGAATACTCTCTGCCGCATGTCCATTTGTAGCGCGGTGTTTAGCCCTGCCATGCGCTGTATGTATGTATGCGCTAATCTGTTGTGGCAGTAATGCATGGGGAAAGCACTTTAATGGACCTCATATTGGCTACACTGCATATTAAAAGCTATAATAGAGTTATACATCCGAGCGTGAAAAACATCAATTTTAAAAGGTTTTATAATAAATATTTCACACTCTAATAAATACACGCAAAATGGTAAGTGAAAATATTTCACAAACCATTACCGAGTATGACAGGTTCTGTACCCGACTTGCTCCATCCTGCTTAGTCCACGTTTGGCTTTTTAAACTTAATGGCATTTTAATTCACTTCGTTTTTACTTTATGTTATGCTGTCCACAGGCTGACATACACACACACACACACACACACACACACACACACACACACACACGGACGTTTTTCTAAAAATTCTTTTTCTGCATTAAGGGGTCTCAAAACATATTTCCAGTGAAATCTCGACATCGAGTTTTTGGGTGGAATACAATACTTCCCCTTCTTACAGTAGAGAAAGTAAAAAGGTGTGTGTGTGTGTGTGTGTGTGTGTGTGTGTGTGTGTGTGTGTGTGTGTGTGTTTCTATATGTGAAGAGGTGAACTAGGTATTTAAGTTGAGCATCTCCCAGGGCTGCCACAAAATGTTCAAGAAAAAGCCCTACTCCAAACTATACTTTACGTAAACATTTTTCGAAAATATTCACTCAGTAAAATTTCTTCTGAAGATTTTGATTAAAATATATATTACGTATTTTAACCCTCACTGAGTTAGAAAAGGGGAAAGAAAAGAAAAAAAAAAGGAATTATTTTGAAATAGGTTCACTCAAGTCAGTATGGGAAGTCAAAAGCGAAAAGTGGGTTAATTACCACACTTGGTGTTTGAGTTTAATATCCTCCAAGGATGTAATATGATGTTTAAGAAAATCCCACTCGAATAATCCTTTATATGCAATATTTTTGGAAAATTTTGATTTTACGAAAAGTTCCCCTAAACGATTTTCCTTTAAAATATACCCGGTTGAAGGGCCATTTTCTCTGACCATTTCCTACGGAGATATTTTAGTTTTCTCGAAAACAAGCTGGCAACACTGCAGATTGTGTGGGTGTCACCTTCACTAGGTCAGTACATAAACAAACACAGTAACAGTGCTTCTTGAGAACATAAACAAATACCCTGCCTTGTTCTTCTGTGTTTACTGCGCAAGTTTAGACCAATCACAAGTGTCAGCTCCGAAAACATTAAAGTGAAAGCGAAAGTGCCCGAGCTGGTTACATTCACAAACCAGGTCAATTCCCTGACCAACCTCAACGCAACGTTGTCGACTTACTTCAGCTGTTCGTAGTATTCATTCACATCTTTTAAGTGATAAATTATTTCGAATTCCATGTCAGAAATCAGTTACTCTGCGCATCTTACAAGTAACAAACTGTTATCTTCGTACATTCTTGTGGAATTACGCATCCAACTTGGATCAAAAACAATTTATTTTTTTCGAAATCGCCGGATCAATGAACAAACTTACTTTATACATAATGGTAAACTGTAAGAAATAGAGCAAATCTTACATCATATAAAATGGAGAGCTCGTTAAAACAGTTTATATCAATCAACTTGTACAAAAGTGAGTAGAGAAAGTAATACGATTACAGCACATCGCTTTAAATAATTACACATAGAGGCGCCACTTCACGAATGTATAAGAAATATAAAAATGTTTCACGATATAGCAGCACTAGACGAAAAACTGTTGAACCTCGCTGTTTGGTGTTTGAGTTGAATTATAATGCTATCCACATGAACAGTTTTGCACTGCAGCGCCCCTAGCGTTTTGTAGCTGCACTTCCCACACAAAGCGTTCAAGTCGTAACACTCTCGGCAAGTTTCCCTTACCATACGAGAATACAAATACATAACACTATAATTACAAAATACATCTCAGAAAGCAATCCATTTAGAGTAAATGGCCACATATTTAAATATTTTTCTGAAACCCAAATGTATATATTGAATTTCGTGTGAATATTCTCAGAAGTTCTCTTTATTGCGAATGATTTTTCTATCACTCATAAATGGGCAGCAAAGTTTAGCATCTTCTAGGTATGGGTGCAATTTTTTAATGGAAGTTGTTTCATTAATTCTTATCTCTATATGTCTAACGATATTCACCTATATACGGACAACTACAACCTAAGTCTAAATGTTGTAGTGATAAATCATCAAACCACGGACAACGTCGGGTATTTCAGTTAGTAACAAAGAAGCACAAGGCTATTGGACAAGTACAACCTAAGTGTAAATGTTGTAGTGATAAATCATCAAACCACGGACAACGTCGGGTATTTCAGTTAGTAACAAAGAAACACAAGGCTATTGGACAAGTACAACCTAAGTGTAAATGTTGTAGTGATAAATCATCAAACCACGGACAACGTCGGGTATTTCAGTTAGTAACAAAGAAACACAAGGCTATTGGACAAGTACAACCTAAGTGTAAATGTTGTAGTGATAAATCATCAAACCACGGACAACGTCGGGTATTTCAGTTAGTAACAAAGAAACAGAAGACTAATGGACAAGTACAACCTAAGTCTAAATGTTGTAGTGATAAATCATCAAACCACGGACAACGTCGGGTATTTCAGTTAGTAACAAAGAAACACAAGACTATTGGACAAGTACAACCTAAGTGTAAATGTTGTAGTGATAAATCATCAAACCACGGACAACGTCGGGTATTTCAGTTAGTAACAAAGAAACACAAGACTATTGGACAAGTACAACCTAAGTGTAAATGTTGTAGTGATAAATCATCAAACCACGGACAACGTCGGGTATTTCAGTTAGTAACAAAGAAACACAAGACTAATGGACAAGTACAACCTAAGTGTAAATGTTGTAGTGATAAATCATCAAACCACGGACAACGTCGGGTATTTCAGTTAGTAACAAAGAAACACAAGGCTATTGGACAAGTACAACCTAAGTCTAAATGTTGTAGTGATAAATCATCAAACCACGGACAACGTCGGGTATTTCAGATAGTAACAAAGAAACACAAGGCTATTGGACAAGTACAACCTAAGTCTAAATGTTGTAGTGATAAATCATGAAACCACGGACAACGTCGGGTATTTCAGTTAGTAACAAAGAAACACAAGACTATTGGACAAGTACAACCTAAGTCTAAATGTTGTAGTGTATAAATCATGAAACCACGGACAACGTCGGGTATTTCAGTTAGTAACAAAGAAACACAAGACTATTGGACAAGTACAACCTAAGTCTAAATGTTGTAGTGATAAATCATCAAACCACGGACAACGTCGGGTATTTCAGTTAGTAACAAAGAAACACAAGGCTATTGGACAAGTACAACCTAAGTGTAAATGTTGTAGTGATAAATCATCAAACCACGGACAACGTCGGGTATTTCAGTTAGTAACAAAGAAACACAAGACTATTGGACAAGTGTATATGTTGATAAACTCTGAGTGGTATTACAGTTATATTAATGTAATTAGCATATTGAGTAGGTAAATGTGCGGTTTACATTGCCTCTCAAGAGGGAGGGATTTTGCTTGCAAGGGACGGACGAATGGTACTCGAATCTGAATCCGAGGCAACTAATGAGCTGAAAGTAAATGTCAAGCTTGAGGATGGGCTTAACGGATAAAAATATCGCAGTAAGAGAATAATGAGGTAGAAGACATTCGTTATTTTCAGTCAGTCAGTGACTCACGCACTGTTAGGAAGGTGACGTCACTTCCAGGAGAAGATTGAACGAACGCTCGCTCACTCACATAACAAGCAAAACACCCTACTTGTTTTTATATCGTGTCCGGACCATCCCTTATTTGGTTTATTCCACCTTGTCTTCTTACATATCAACAAAGACCTTGCTTGGGATCACTCACATGACTTTCTCTACTAAGTTTAGTAAAGTAGAAGAAATGTTGTTGTCCACCCAAAAATTCGATGCCCATATTTCACCGGAAATATATGTTTTGGGGCCCCCTGAATCCAACAAAAGCACTTTTAGAAAACGGTCCGTGTGTGTGTCTGTCTGTGGACAGCATAACTCAAAAACGAAAATTTGGTTAAAAACCTAAGTTGGTATTTAAGTTTAATGTCTTTTTTCTGGGGTGAACCATTTCGGAGATATTCCTTGTTATTTGTGTGAGTTTTGGAGAGCTTATACTTCTGTCAAATGAAACATCGTTACCCATTTTTTTTTTTGTATGGTAACAGTGCAAAACCATCGGAATTTGAAAGCTTTAAATGTTATGACTATCGCTACATATGGGAATATGTATTCCCATATTCCCCTTGTACCTACAAGGAAATAAGCAACAATATACACACGCACACTTGTACACATTTTTGCATGTGCGTAACAGCAGTAAGCGTGGCTGTTAACAAAGCATTGCTGGAACCTTCGAGGGGCATCTGGTAGTCGACGTGTTTGTAGAAATCGAGAAAGATTCATGTTATGTCATTCTCGCTGTATAAGGAAGCGAGGAAAACATAAGACAGAGAGAAACATAAGTGGGTCAGTGTGCCAGTGACTACGCGACAATTCACGTCGAAATGAAGTTTTAATGAGTGTAGAGTGATTATAGAGTTAGTGTTCGAGAGATAGAGAAAGTAAAGAAAGTAAAAGGACTGAATCAATGTTATGAGAAGAAAACAATTGTGCGTTTTAATGTCATGAAAGAGTGTACACTGTGTTAACTAAATTGAAGATTGTGTTATGTATTTGTGTAATTAGTGTATGCGAGACAAAGTGAAGAAAGACACTGAAAAGAGTGAGTGAAGGTTACGAGAAGTAAACAGTTGTATTTGTAATATTACGAAAGACTATAGAATTTGTTAACATGAGTAAAAGAGAACTGTGTATTTGTGCAAAGGTTTGGAAGACAAAGTGGTAGAAGAGTGACAGTGGTGTCAGAAGTGGGATTCGTCGAATTGTCATTTTGTTTCTGAAATAGTTCGCATAAACATGCCTCGACGGTCAGGCTATCTAGAATTTATCGGTTAGTTGAGGCATCTTATGATTTTACTAGTGAACTTTTTTTAGATCGTTTCTTTTCACCATAGTAGATTGTGTTGAATATAGCTACTACCGTTGTATTCTTTACAAGTTCGCAAGAGCATCTCCTCTCTTTGTGTGTGCTGCTGCATCCCCAAGGGCCTGCTATTTGCCCTGCAGTGGGGAGGAGGAGGTTACTTTGATCTTGTGCTAAGCTATCAAACGGATTATACCTACACCTCCTGCTGAGGAGTTCTTCTCGACCTGCCCACTACAACCGCCCTGCCCTAAATGGGAGGCAAACCACAAAGCAACGGAAACTACCTTAAAAATGCTCTCCTTTACCCCGAGCGAATTCAGACAAAACAAAACCTCTATACTCGCACGGTTAAACGCTATTTAAACCGAATACATTGTATTGTATTCCACTGAAAAATTCGGTGTCGAGATTTTACTGGAAATAGGTTTTGCGGCCCCCTGAATCCAAAAAAAGAATTTTTATAAAAAGATCTCTCTCTCTGTGTAATCAGGTCGTGAAGGAAGATAGCGAAGCAGTTATGAGTGTTGAGTAATGGTATGGCCAAAGTTAGCTGTTTCAGAGACAGAGAAAGCGAAGAAAGGCAGTGAAAGGACTGACTCAAGGTTACGATAATAAAACAGTTGAGTTGTAATATCGTGAAAGACTGTAGACTGTGTTAACATCAGTAAAATGGAATTGTGTATTTGTGTAATTAGTGTATGAGAGATAGAGAAAGTGAAGAAAGACAGTGAAAGGAGTGAGTCAAGGTTATGAGAGGTAAACATTGTGGGCTGTAACATGACGAAAGACTTAAGACTGCGTTGACGTCAGTAAAATTTCCCTTCAGAGAAGAGCAATAAAAAGTAATTGATCTGGACCTTTGTATTTTTTTTTTACAGTGGTGTCAGAAGTGGGGTTCGTCAAATTGTCATTTTATTAGAATGTAGAGTGAGACTGATGGTTTTAATGCACCCCATTGTGCCTATGTATACTGATTTTAGGCATAACAAATCTTTCCTAAAACGGAGCTTCAGGTTTATCCTCAGTAATTAAAACGAACAATCATTATAGACGTAGAAAATCCTGGTATTAGTGGCTTGTTATCACCAAATTATCCCTGGTTTGCAACATATTTGTCAGGATTTGCACAAGGCCTGTATCGTCTATCAAACAGAGCCATAAGCGTTAATACAGCTTAGCTACAGCTAGCTTCTATACGCTTCGATTACAAATGTGCCGAAAGCTGAACAATGCAGCCTGCGTTTGTGTTCACTGTTGCGTTTGGGAGTAGAGATTTACAGGCTTTCTGCAAGACCAGTTGGTTTACCCGGCGTTGCTGGCTTAACCTTTCATACTAGTATATATAACCTTTAAATCATTTTCATTTATGTTGCATTCGACCCAGAAATGGATAACCACAAAAGTCAGTTATTAGAAGAAAAACCCCAATAGTTGCTACATCACATAAAAGTCATTACAATACTTTTAAACTACATTTTAGATAACATTTCAGCACTTCCCAAGGCAGTAACGCACGCATATTACCTTTCAAACCACCATTTATTTCACACAAAAATCAGCTGCAATTTCGACAAACCAGGCCATTTTGCTCATACGAAAAGTTGCAATGTCAACAAACCAGGCCATTTTGCTCATACGAAATGTTGCAATGTCAACAAGCCAGGTCATTTTACTCATACGAAATGTTGCAATGTCAACAAACCAGGTCATTTTGCTCATACGAAATGTTGCAATGTCAACAAGCCAGGCCATTTTGCTCATACGAAATGTTGCAATGTCAACAAACCAGGCCATTTTGCTCATACGAAATGTTGCAATGTCAACAAGCCAGGTCATTTTACTCATACGAAATGTTGCAATGTCAACAAACCAGGCCATTTTGCTCATACGAAATGTTGTAATGTCAACAAGCCAGGCCATTTTGCTCATACGAAATGTTGCAATGTCAACAAACCAGACCAGTTTGCTCATACGAAATGTTGCAATGTCAACAAACCAGACCAGTTTGCTCATACGAAATGTTGCAATGTCAACAAACCAGGCCATTTTGCTCATACGAAATGTTGCAATGTCAACAAACCAGGCCATTTTGCTCATACGAAATGTTGCAATGTCAACAAACCAGGCCATTTTGCTCATACGAAATGTTGCAATGTCAACAAACCAGGTCATTTTGCTCATACGAAATGTTGCAATGTCAACAAACCAGGTCATTTTGCTCATACGAAATGTTGCAATGTCAACAAACCAGACCAGTTTGCTCATACGAAAAGTTGTAATGTCAACAAACCAGGTCATTTTGCGCATACGAAATGTTGCAATGTCAACAAGCCAGGCCATTTTGCTCATACGAAATGTTGCAATGTCAACAAACCAGGTCATTTTGCGCATACGAAAAGTTGCAATGTCAACAAACCAGGTCATTTTGCTCATACGAAATGTTGCAATGTCAACAAACCAGGCCATTTTGCTCATACGAAATGTTGCAATGTCAACAAACCAGACCAGTTTGCTCATACGGAATGTTGCAATGTCAACAAACCAGGCCAGTTTGCTCATACGAAATGTTGCAATGTCAACAAACCAGGTCATTTTGCGCATACGAAATGTTGCAATGTCAACAAACCAGACCAGTTTGCTCATACGAAATGTTGCAATGTCAACAAACGAGGCCATTTTGCTCATACGAAATGTTGCAATGTCAACAAACGAGGCCATTTTGCTGATACGAAATGTTGCAATGTCAACAAACCAGGTCATTTTGCTCATACGAAATGTTGCAATGTCAACAAACCAGGTCATTTTTCTCATACGAAATGTTGCAAAGTCAACAAGCCAGGCCAGTTTGCTCATACGGAATGTTGCAATGTCAACAAACCAGGTCATTTTCCTCATACGAAATGTTGCAATGTCAACAAACCAGGTCATTTTTCTCATACGAAATGTTGCAATGTCAACAAACCAGACCATTTTGCTCATACGAAATGTTGCAATGTCAACAAACCAGGTCATTTTGCGCATACGAAATGTTGCAATGTCAACAAACCAGACCAGTTTGCGCATACGAAATGTTGCAATGTCAACAAACGAGGCCATTTTGCTCATACGAAATGTTGCAATGTCAACAAGCCAGGCCATTTTGCTCATACGAAATGTTGCAATGTCAACAAACCAGGTCATTTTGCTCATACGAAATGTTGCAATGTCAGCAAACCAGACCAGTTTGCTCATACGAAATGTTGCAATGTCAACAAACCAGGCCATTTTGCTTATACGAAATGTTGCAATGTCAACAAACCAGACCAGTTTGCTCATACGAAATGTTGCAATGTCAACAAACCAGGCCATTTTGCTCATACGAAATGTTGCAATGTCAACAAGTCAGGCCATTTTTCTCATACGAAATGTTGCAATGTCAACAAACCAGACCAGTTTGCTCATACGGAATGTTGCAATGTCAACAAACCAGGCCAGTTTGCTCATACGAAATGTTGCAATGTCAACAAACCAGACCAGTTTGCTCATACGAAAAGTTGCAATGTCAACAAACCAGGTTATTTTGCTCATACGAAATGTTGCAATGTCAACAAACCAGACCAGTTTGCTCATACGAAAAGTTGCAATGTCAACAAACCAGGTTATTTTGCTCATACGAAATGTTGCAATGTCAACAAACCAGGTCATTTTTCTCATACGAAATGTTGCAATGTCAACAAACCAGACCAGTTTGCTCATACGGAATGTTGCAATGTCAACAAACCAGGCCAGTTTGCTCATACGAAATGTTGCAATGTCAACAAACCAGGTCATTTTGCGCATACGAAATGTTGCAATGTCAACAAACCAGACCAGTTTGCTCATACGAAATGTTGCAATGTCAACAAACGAGGCCATTTTGCTCATACGAAATGTTGCAATGTCAACAAACGAGGCCATTTTGCTGATACGAAATGTTGCAATGTCAACAAACCAGGTCATTTTGCTCATACGAAATGTTGCAATGTCAACAAACCAGGTCATTTTGCGCATACGAAATGTTGCAATGTCAACAAACCAGACCAGTTTGCTCATACGGAATGTTGCAATGTCAACAAACCAGGCCAGTTTGCTCATACGAAATGTTGCAATGTCAACAAACGAGGCCAGTTTGCTCATACGGAATGTTGCAATGTCAACAAACCAGGCCAGTTTGCTCATACGAAATGTTGCAATGTCAACAAACCAGGTCATTTTGCGCATACGAAATGTTGCAATGTCAACAAACCAGACCAGTTTGCTCATACGAAATGTTGCAATGTCAACAAACGAGGCCATTTTGCTCATACGAAATGTTGCAATGTCAACAAACGAGGCCATTTTGCTGATACGAAATGTTGCAATGTCAACAAACCAGGTCATTTTGCTCATACGAAATGTTGCAATGTCAACAAACCAGGTCATTTTTCTCATACGAAATGTTGCAAAGTCAACAAGCCAGGCCAGTTTGCTCATACGGAATGTTGCAATGTCAACAAACCAGGTCATTTTGCTCATACGAAATGTTGCAATGTCAACAAACCAGGTCATTTTTCTCATACGAAATGTTGCAATGTCAACAAACCAGACCATTTTGCTCATACGAAATGTTGCAATGTCAACAAACCAGGTCATTTTGCGCATACGAAATGTTGCAATGTCAACAAACCAGACCAGTTTGCGCATACGAAATGTTGCAATGTCAACAAACGAGGCCATTTTGCTCATACGAAATGTTGCAATGTCAACAAGCCAGGCCATTTTGCTCATACGAAATGTTGCAATGTCAACAAACCAGGTCATTTTGCTCATACGAAATGTTGCAATGTCAGCAAACCAGACCAGTTTGCTCATACGAAATGTTGCAATGTCAACAAACCAGGCCATTTTGCTTATACGAAATGTTGCAATGTCAACAAACCAGACCAGTTTGCTCATACGAAATGTTGCAATGTCAACAAACCAGGCCATTTTGCTCATACGAAATGTTGCAATGTCAACAAGCCAGGCCATTTTGCTCATACGAAATGTTGCAATGTCAACAAACCAGGTCATTTTGCGCATACGAAATGTTGCAATGTCAACAAACCAGGTCATTTTGCTCATACGAAATGTTGCAATGTCAACAAACCAGGCCATTTTGCTCATACGAAATGTTGCAATGTCAACAAGCCAGGCCAGTTTGCTCATACGAAATGTTGCAATGTCAACAAACCAGGCCATTTTGCTCATACGAAATGTTGCAATATCAACAAACCAGGTCATTTTGCTCATACGAAATGTTGCAATGTCAACAAACCAGGTCATTTTGCTCATGCGAAATGTTGCAATGTCAACAAGCCAGGCCAGTTTGCTCATACGAAATGTTGCAATGTCAACAAACCAGGCCATTTTGCTCATACGAAATGTTGCAATGTCAACAAACCAGGTCATTTTGCTCATACGAAATGTTGCAATGTCAACAAACCAGGTCATTTTGCTCATGCGAAATGTTGCAATGTCAACAAGCCAGGCCAGTTTGCTCATACGAAATGTTGCAATGTCAACAAACCAGGCCATTTTGCTCATACGAAATGTTGCAATGTCAACAAGCCAGGCCAGTTTGCTCATACGAAATGTTGCAATGTCAACAAACCAGGCCAGTTTGCTCATACGAAATGTTGCAATGTCAACAAACCAGGCCATTTTGCTCATACGAAATGTTGCAATGTCAACAAGCCAGGTCATTTTGCTCATACGAAATGTTGCAATGTCAACAAGCCAGGCCAGTTTGCTCATACGAAATGTTGCAATGTCAACAAACCAGGCCATTTTGCTCATACGAAATGTTGCAATGTCAACAAACCAGGCCATTTTGCTCATACGAAATGTTGCAATGTCAACAAACCAGGCCATTTTGCTCATACGAAATGTTGCAATGTCAACAAGCCAGGCCATTTTGCTCATACGAAATGTTGCAATGTCAACAAACCAGGCCATTTTGCTCATACGAAATGTTGCAATGTCAACAAGCCAGGCCAGTTTGCTCATACGAAATGTTGCAATGTCAACAAACCAGGCCATTTTGCTCATACGAAATGTTGCAATATCAATAAATTACATTTATAATTTGTATGTTTTATTATCATTCTACTGTATGAGATGCATTCTGTTTTTATTATTTGTTTAATGCGCAGGTACCACAAAAAGGACAGACACAAACTTAAAAACTATACGACTTTACCCTGGTAAACTTTACCGCGGTATTCTCTTAACCGGGATTTTGCTCCAAAATGGCTTTAAGGATTTTGTTTATAATGTCTTATGTTTAACATAGTTTAATAACAGATGTTTATTTTTATTATTCCTGGAATAGCCTCTGGAGTAGCCCGGTGCAATTGTTTGCTTTTAGTAAATATCAGTACTTCATTTCTGATTTAACAGCATATGTGGGGTTAATTTCTATTGATACGTGCGGGCGGGCGCGCGTGTGACGTGTAATTTCTCTAATGGCTCCCATATGTGATGATGATGATGATGATATTAATGATAATATAAAGGAATCAGTCATAATTAGCTGGCATAAAAACACAGGCTAAGCTCCTCATTACTGCATCAATTAAATTTTCCAATTAGTAGATGTGTGCACCATTTCAATAAATTTAAGTCTCATTCCTTCTTGTATATTATTTTGCAGGTTGTAAAAATGGGCGGTATATCCAAGTAATCAGACAAGAATGAACAATTATTAACTGTGGGCAATGACTATGATGTGATTAACAGGGAGCCTGATAAGTGACTGAGTGTGTGAAGTGCCATTCGTCGAATACATTGCTGTTCATCGCGACAAGGGGCTGAAAGAAATGTTGACAAGAAGGTTAGGTTAGACTAGGGACCGGTGCACAATATCGCGCATCAATACAAATTGCCACGAAATAGCTCCGTGGAATTCAGAGCGCTACTGATGGACAAGCTACTGACTGACGGGCACGAGACGAAAAGAAATGCCAATAAACGTGCGGAATGAACAGTAAATTCGCTTCCCCTTGGCAGGCATTTTTTGTGTTTCATTTTTTTCCCGGAGATCCGAAACCCGGGCTATGGCAGGAATTCGCTTGTTTCATAGCCCAGGGCTACTGCAGACATATATGTAAGCGCGAGCGGGAGCGAAGCGAGGAGAATCACATGAGCTTCTCTACTCAGTCCTCTACAAGCTGGTATTCAACATTGAGAGACTCCCTGAATTTAAAGCTTACTTAGAAAAATCTGGTATGTTCCACTCACATGACTTTCTCTACATACTTGTATAAACTATTTCTACAAAATTGTTGTCTGTTTTGGATTCAGTGAGACTGAAACACGTTTTCACCTGAAATGTTAGTAGTTCTCTACCTTCCCCGGACCTTAGTTTATATACACTGCGATATAAACAATGGCTGAACCGCACAACTACCAATGAAAATATAGTCCATGCAAAATACGATTACATATTCCAACAATTATTTGCAATGACAGTTTAAAATGTTATAGTAAAAGTAAATTAAATACATGTGCATGGCGTAAATGTTAAGTTACGTCATATGTCTCTCAGACGTAGGGGTCCGCGGATGAATGCAATTTTGCACTTCGTTTAAAGCGAGGTTAGCCGAAGATATAGCAAATGCGTACGCGGTAGGTAAGCTAAAAACGAAATTAAATTCTGAGTTATAAGTCCAATAAAGTGAAATTGCAGGTTAATGGAACGCTCAGGTTATACAAATTGCTTGCTTCTAGATTAAACTCTTAACAACGCGATTTCCTTTCCTTATTTCGGCATTAATTTAGTCGGTTAATACGGCCGTGCATTTAATAAGGGTTCTCATCAAAATGCGTTGCCCATCAGAACAATGAGACTGGAAATGTAATAAGGGGAAGTTGGGTTAATGGCCCCATCTTCCCTGAAACAATAGAGCGTCGCGGTGTGTGTACAACACCGTGGCGATAAGAACTTGTGAACAAATGGCGAAACTTGCTCCCTGCTGCATACTTACTTACTTACAAATCTTGTGTGTGTGAGATTCATATGAGTTTCTCTACACGATGCGCTTAATTACTTTCTTACCCGCCTAGAGGAGGAAACATTGTTTCTGATATGCGCACTCATATGGCTTTCTCTACTCACTCATGTACAAACTCTTATTCCTATATCATCTTAGTTGAGATAAACATTTGTACGAATTATCTCATTACTGATTTTCTTGTAGGTACAAGGGGAGCATGGCAATACATTAGACTTTGTTATAGTAAAATGGTTTAAGACCTGGGCCCTATGTGATGGCTTTGAAATTCCACACTCTTTCATGTTTTGTACTGTAAAATTTGGTGTACTCTTACAATATACCAGTTATGCAAAAGTCATTCAGAGTAAATAGCATTACATAAGCTATAGCCAAAAAATTCAAAATATACATTTCATTTGTCATAAAAATATCTCAAACATATGACATATTAATCAAAATCGTTTTAGCCATTTTCGAGAAAATAAAAATTTTCGAAAAATGTTCTATGGAAAGGTTAGTTTAGTGTGGAGGAATTTTCTTCAAAATCTTCGTGTCGCATCCTTAAAAGACATTAAACTTAAATACCAAAATTTGGTTTTTAAACGAATTTTCGTTTTTGAGCTATGATGTTCACACACACCTTTTCTAAATGTATTTTTTTATCCAGAGGACCTCCAAACATATATTTCCGATAAAACCTCAACATCGAATTTTTGGGTAGAATACAATACTTCCTCTACTTACTATACGTAGTAGAGAAAGTTAAAGTAGATCGCGTTAAAACACACAATTAATGTTAAATAATCTTTTTTCTCAAGTACACCATTTCAGAGATATTCCTTGTCATTTGTTAGAATATTTTAATACAGTTGTTCTCAAATGAGAAATAATTATACATCTTTGTTTTCTCTACTACTTATAGTAAGTAGGGGAATTAATGTATTCTACCAAAAATTCGATGTCGACAATTTCCCGGATATATATATATATGTTTTGAGGCCCTCCACAAAAAAAAAAAAAAAAAAAAAAAAAAAAAAAAAAATTAGGTATTTAAGTCTAATATCTTTCAAGGATGTCACACGTAGATTTTGAAGAAAATTCCTCCACGCTGATCTACCCTTTACGCCGAAAATTTTTCGAAAACTTTTAACATATTTTTAAGAAATATGTTTAAGATGTTTTTTATGATAATTGAAATGTATATTTTGAATATTCTGTCTATAGCTCATGTTTACTCTGGATTTTTGTGACTTTTGCAATACTTAAACTTTTCTCAAATGAGATCGTTGTTTGGACACGCAAGGAGAACGGGCATGAAATTCCAAGCAGTTGATTGCCTGGAAAGCTGTCTACTGTTAAAGTCAGCACTGAGAACAGAGCAAGTGAAGCTTGTGAATGCGAAACTACGTTAAGTGGTGTATGGTGTCCTCAGGAGGCACGGCCTGGCCTGCAACTTCTCGAAAGTTCGCAACTAGCAGCGCTACTGGCAGATAAAAATATTAGCAGCAGCGACTTGCCCCTTGGGCCTCATGGTGACGCTCCCTTCTTGGCCCAAGCTTACAGATACCTCCACATACAACTGTATTTTGCTTTGCACTCCCAACTTCTCTTGTGAATAATATCACTGAAGAAAACCTTGTTCGAGAAGGAAAATTCAAGATCTAGGTAACAAAACTGCAATTCGACGAATCCCACTTCTGACACCGAGTGACAAAATCAGTCCACTTACTTTACTATTGATATCTTGTCTTATAAAATTGTATTACAAATTCATGGTTTTTTTCTCAGTGTTAACACATTCTACAATCTTTCCTGATATTACAACTCACAACTGTTTACTTCTCATAACCTTGACTCACTCCTTTCACTGTCTTTCTTCACTTTCTCTGTCTCTCATACACTAATCACACAAATACACAGTTCTCTTTTACTGATGTTAACACAGTCTACAGTCTTTCATGATATCACAACTCACAACTGTTTACTTCTCATAACCTTGACTCACTCCTTTCACTGTCTTTCTTCACTTTCTCTGTCTCTCATACACTAATCACACAAATACACAGTTCTCTTTTACTGATGTTAACACAGTCTGCAGTCTTTCATGATATTACAACTCACAACTGTTTACTTCTCATAACCTTGACTCACTCCTTTCACTGTCTTTCTTCACTTTCTCTGTCTCTCTCTCATACACTAATTACACAAATACACAGTTCTCTTTTACTGATGTTAACACAGTCTACACTCTTTCATGATATTACAACTCACAACTGTTTACTTCTCATAACCTTGACTCACTCCTTTCACTGTCTTTCTTCACTTTCTCTGTCTCTCATACACTAATTACACAAATATACAGTTCTCTTTTACTGATGTTAACACAGTCTACAGTCTTTCATGATATTATAACTCACAACTGTTTACTTCTCATAACCTTGACTCACTCCTTTCACTGTCTTTCTTCACTTTCTCTGTCTCTCATACACTAATTACACAAATACACAGTTCTCTTTTACTGACGTTAACACAGTCTACAGTCTTTCATGATATTACAACTCACAACTGTTTACTTCTCATAACCTTGACTCACTCCTTTCACTGTCTTTCTTCACTTTCTCTGTCTCTCATACACTAATTACACAAATATACAGTTCTCTTTTACTGATGTTAACACAGTCTACAGTCTTTCATGATATTATAACTCACAACTGTTTACTTCTCATAACCTTGACTCACTCCTTTCACTGTCTTTCTTCACTTTCTCTGTCTCTCATACACTAATTACACAAATATACAGTTCTCTTTTACTGATGTTAACACAGTCTACAGTCTTTCATGATATTATAACTCACAACTGTTTACTTCTCATAACCTTGACTCACTGCTTTCACTGTCTTTCTTCACTTTCTCTGTCTCTTACACACTAAGCTAAAACGTTAAAATAACTCGACGCTCTTTGATCTTCTTTCGATACACCGACATAACTTTCATGAGGATGCACACGCACAGCTGTCTCACACTCACCAACACACTGATCGGCTCATGACCGTAGCTGTTACGGTAAAACTAAACTTACCCTGTTGTTGTCTTGTGTCCTTATATATGGGGATGACGTCACACCGAACTTTCTCCACTTGTACATGCGCACTCCGGCGAATGACGTAACCAGATGTTTCTCGAAGGCACCGGAGAAACCACCTTTTATTTAGCCGCTTCTCTTGTTAGAGGCAAGTGTTCTTTTTTGTCGGCGGCATGTGGAGTGCAGCCGCCCGGCCCCCAGTCCATGCATTGCTGAGCGCCGAGCCGGTGTCAACTGCTCCCTCCTCAGCATTAGTCGTCCCTTCGTAGTTCGCCACACGATTTCAATGTACGAGTAGCATCTTCTCTCGGGGCAGCCCATCGATCTGGTAGACATGTAAACATTTTTTAAATATCTTCGTGTTGCATTGTTGCATTTTGATATTTAACCGGCTTTTCATTTATAGTTGATGTTGTTCACAGACATGCTTCTAACAATACTTTTTTTGCTATATATATTGAGTTTTCTGCTATTGCCCATGTAGTCCTGTTTGCATAACTGGGAAACCGTAAGAGATAGACCAAATCTTACTAAACAGAACATATAGATCTTGCTAATACACAGTAGTTGTGTCCAAATGAATTTTTTGTGGGGTGAACCATTTCCGAGATATTCCTTGTTATTTGTGTGAGTGTTTTTATACAAATATAGTAGAAATGTTTATCTCTATTGACATGAAGCAGTTAGATGAATACGCGTTTGTAGGAATAGTTTGTATAACAGTGAGAGGAGAAAGTCGTGTGAGCACAATACATCAGGGAGACGCAGAACGTACTTTCAGTGAAATCTCGATATTGAATTTTTTATTGGCATGCAGAAGTTTCTCTACGGGTAGAGAGACTAAAAAGATACGCTCCCGTCGAACATTATTAATGATATAAGTTAATGCTCTGTAAGGTTCCAATAAAGTTAATTGACCGCGCGGGGAAGCGCCATAAATTACAAGTCAATTAAGTTCTTTGGAGCAATTTGTTAGCGTTGAACCTTCTCTAAATTTATGCAGATGTTAAACTCTCACACTGAGAGAGGATATACAATATCCTGTAATATCTCGTCCGTGGCAAGATTAGCGCCACGATTTAGTATATGTATGTGAGTGTGGTAAATACACTACAAGCGCGTTGTGATATTGTGCATTGTAACTAGGGCCTGGAACCCACCCACCCTCCCACCCTGTTTTCTTATACAGAAACATGGCCATTTCCCGCTACAGAAAATGCGCAGTGGCGACTTCTACGCCACAGAAGAAACGAAATCCGCAGTATTAGCGATGTTTTGTTTTTGCTTCTTTTACAGTGACATGTTAGTTTATGCACACAAATTATAACCTTTGGATATCAAGGTTTGAACATGACGTTTATCGGGTCCACTAGTTGTCTTATAAAATGTTTCTACATAAATACACAAATTAGTGTATGAGAAAACAGAATAAGTGAAGAAAGACAATGAAAGGAGTGAGTCCAGGTTAAGAGAAGTAAACAGTTGTGAGTTCTAATATTATAAAATACTCTGTTAACATCAGTAAAAGAGAACTGTGTATTTGTGTAGACATTTTGGAAGAAAATAAAGTGTCAGAAAAGTAACCGGACGGATTTTGTCACAATAGAATTCCAGAAAATCTCGATATCAAATTTTTGGGTGGAATAGAATGGTTATCTTTTCCGTACGTAGAAGAGGGAATAAAATAGTTCACAGAAGTAATATTACTGTGTAAATTTACGCCAATAATTTTGAAGAAGTGTGTTCATTGTGAACGCAACGCAAAGCAAAGCAAATGCTCTTCCCATGGTCGTATGTCAAATGGCGATACCCACGACAGATAGCGCTACGGGCTTGCAAAATAATTACATGCTGGCGTACAAAAAACTAATTTCAAATGTGCTACATATGAGAAACAGGGAACACGCACACATGTGTATGTTTGGTTCCCAGTGTGAGCTTATTTCACAGTTTGTTACTAACCTTGTTCCACATATAAGATCAGGCGAGTGGATGGTGCATCCACCCATCCTTCTTTCTTTCCTTCTTGCGTTCTTTCTTTTTTTGGAAAATATTTGTGTCGCATCCTTGAAAGATATTAAAGTTAAATACTTTGGTTTTGAACCAACTTTTCGTTTTTGAGTTATGGTGTTCACAAATAGACGCGTACGCGGTGCTCAAAATTATCGATATTGAATTTTAGGTGCAATAGAATACTTCTACCATTTACCATACGTAGTATGGTGTCAGTAAAACATATGAATTTTTCTAAATTTAAACACATAACAAGGAATATGTTGGAAACGGTTAATTCCACGGAAATGATTTTATATAAAAGTTCTATATTTTTGTGCTCTAATACTTTGTATCTTACAGTTGTTCTAGATGTAGAAAAGTGATTGAGAATATTTTAGTGAAACATAATTTTCGAGTTAGATTGAAGAGGAGTGTTGAACCCTCCGCAGCTTTAAGTACTCCAAGAGCGGGAATAAAACGAAAATCAATAGAAGATGTTGGAGTGAGTGAGTGGGGGTTTTTCCTCATTGCCATAAGGGAGATAGAAATTAATTCCCAGCTTTCTGCAATCTAAAACCGATTCGACTGACTGACTGACTGGGGACAGAAACAGAAGTAATTTGTTATAGGAAGGAAGACGGGCAGACAAATGGAAGGGGATGCTAAACGCACAGTGCTTTTACAGCCACTTCGCTTCTACTTTCATATTTTTATACGTTAATACTCTATCTGCTGGGGCGTTTCCACTTTTTCTACTACTACGCATAGCAAGTATTGTATTATATGTCGAGTTTTCACCGGAAATATGTTTTGGTGCCTCCTGAATAACTTAAAAAAAAAAGCATTAAAAAAAAAAAAAAGGTCTGTGTTTATGTGAACAGCATAACTCAAAAACGAAAAGTCGGCTAAAAACCAAAGCTGGTGTTTATGTTTAATATCTTTCAAGGATGCGACACGAAGATTTTGAAGAAAAATAGCCCCACCCTAAACTACGCTTTACATGGATAATTTTCTGAAAATTTTGATTTTCTCAAAAATAGTATTAATGATTTTGATTAAAATGTCATATATTTAAGATATTTTTATGACAAATGAAATGTATATTTTGAATTTTCTGTCTATAGCCTATGTAGTCCTGTTTACTCTGGATGACTTTTGCATAACTGGTAAACCGTAAGAGATAGACCAAGTCTTACTACCATAACATGTAGATCTTGTTAAAATACACAATTTATGTTGAAATGAATTTTTTTGTAGAGTGAACCATTTCGGAGATATTGCTTATTTGCCTCACTTAAGGCTTATATATTCCTATATTCCCCTTGTACCTACAAGAAAATTAGTAATAAGATAATTTGTATAAATGTTTATTTCTATTAACATGAAGTGTTCGTAAGAATGGTTAGTACAAGGGCAGAGAAAGTCATGTGAGTGCAACATATCAGATTTGTTTTGGATTCTGAGGACCTCAAAACATATATTCCAGCTTGAAATGTGTGTTAATAAACTGATCTCACACATTCACTTGTAACAAATAGATAATATTAGAAAATGTACACCCTATTGCAACATGGGTAAGTTAGGTATTGTAGAAGAGTGTGCAGAGAAAGGCATGTGAGGAGCATCCTGCTGCTGGATAGATTAACAGAGTAACGCTTTGAGGTTTGCAGTTGTTTCTGTTTGTCTCATTAGTAAGCTGTCAGGCGGTGGTTAAAGTGGTTGCGGCTGTATATTCACCCCCTCACCCCTCGACCAAGGAGATTCCCTCCTCTACCTTTTACATAAGGTGTTTACTCTACTGAATCACCTCAAAAATTTCACATGAAATATTACATATTTATACCTACGTTCCCATTAGAGATATCCATAACGTAAGGGAACCATACCATTTACCCATTAACAGTTATTAAACTAGCGAATACACAGTATCCACTTACCTAGTAACAGTTAAATGTAGCTGGTTACCCAGTAACAGTTATTAAACTAGCGAATACACAGTATCCACTTACCTAGTAACAGTTAAATGTAGCTGGTTACCCAGTAACAGTTACAAAACTAGCGAATACGAAATAACTACTTCTAGGGTAGCAGTTACGAAAGTAAGGAGGACAAAGTAACTGCTTACCTAGTGACATCTGCAAAAGTAGCGAATACAGAGCAGCTACTTACCCAGTAACAGTTACAACAATAACGAGTACAAAGCAAATGCTTACCCAATAACGGTTATAAAAGTAACGAATTCCAAAATAAGAAGACGGTTTGACATTTTATCTTAATTTCGTTGTGTGTAGTTTGTTGCTGTCGATAGCTGTTCCGTTCAGTTATTTCCAATATTTACGAAAAGCTTGGTGGACCTGTAGCTATCCATCAGGAACTTTCAAACTTGTGCTAGCCGCAATGATCGATCGTGTAAACACATCCGCAGGGCGTGCTTCATTTGTTAAGGGCTCTTATAATTGCTTTCGTTATTCTGCGTTTGAGCTGCAACCATTAGGCGCTCTTTGTCAATTTCTTTATTCATTAGCACACTTTCTCGGCGTTTTTACTTCCACAACAGGGCAAACAGGTAGGGGGTTCAAACCCGGCGGAGGTCAGAGGAGTTTTTAGGCATAAAAATCCTTAGTATGCCTTCCTTAGCATGGGAAGTAAACACGGTGGCCTCGTGCTGCATATTTACAGCACGTAAAGGAACCTGAAGCCTCATAGAGAGCCTGATATTTCATTGGGACGCTAAGAATTTTAGCAATCAAATAGCGTCCATAAATAAAACTGTTGTTTTGTGTTCTAGGAAGATCTACATTTTCTGTACAGTAAAACTTAGTCTATCTCTTACGGTTTACCACTTATGCAAAAGTCATCCAGAGTAAATAGGACTTCAGGAACTATAGCCAGCAAATTCAAGATATACATTCCATTTGTCATGCAAATATTTCAAACATGTCATTTTAATCAAAATCGTTAAAGCTATTTTAAAGAAAATCAAAATTTTCGAAAAATTTTCCATGTGAAGGGTAGTTTAGGGTGGGGCTATTTTCTTCAAAATCTTTGTGTCGCATCCTTGAAAGACATTAAACTTAAATACTAATTTTGGTTTTTAACCGCCTTCTCGATTTTGAGTTGTGCTCTTCATATGCACACACGCGCACACGCGCATGCGCGCTGACCTTGTCGAATACATTACTATACGTGGTAGAAAAAGTAAAAAATCTGAATGGTTTAAGAAGGGATAGCCGCCGTATAGAGAGAAACCAGAGAGGAACGTGGCAAACAAGCCTGCCCTTTGATAGGTTATTTACAAAGGCTTGTGACGTCACAGAAACCACAATGGTGCTGTGTGAGACGTGAAAGTTACAATTTCACACCTGTAATAGGTTCCCACTCATATTATCAGCCGCTTTGATACAGTATCCAGCGCACCACATCAGCAGATATGAAACTCCACTCCCTCACATGACTTTTTCAACTCGCTTGCGTTTACTTCTTTGTAACCATGTGTTAGAAGTATACAAGCAGTATGACCGAAAAGAATTAGAAAATATGACAATAAATACCACCTAAAATTTTTGGGTTGTATTTACGAAGTCTTAAAAAATTTAATGCTGTTTAAATTAACATTGTATTGAAAATCTAGTTTAAAAATCTGATGTGTTCTACTCACATGACTTCCTCTACTCTTGTACTAACCATTCTTAGAACTTCGTATTCCTTCATCTTCTTCGTGTTAGTTTATATTGTCAGTAGATTTACTGGCATGTAAAAGAACTCCTGCGGGACGAAATTCCGGCACACCGGCGACGCTTATGTGATCCTGGCAATTGACAGCGTCGTTAAACAAGAAAATAATTTGGAATATGGGAATTGAGTAGACTGAGTAGTAGTCAAAACTTTTTAAAGCTCTGAGATTCCGTTCTCTTTGAACGGCTAAGATATAAAAAATGAATAACAACATTCCATTTGAGGAAAGTTTGTTTTCCTAAACTCAGACAAATAAGTAATATCTCCGAAATGGTTCAATATACAAAAAAGTTTTTAGAAATAAACAGCACTGTATAGGCTATAGGTAGAAAATTCAAAATATACATTCCATTTGTCATAAAAATATCTCAAACATATGACATTTTAATCAAAATCGTTAGAGCCATTTTCAAGAAAATAAATATTTTCGAAAAATTTTCCATGTAGAGGGTAGTTTAGGGTGGAGTAATTTTCTTCAAAATCTTTGTGCCGAATCCTTGAAAGATGCTAAACATAAATACCAACTTGCCGACATTTCGTTTTTGAGTAATGGTGTCTACAAACTGACAGACTCACACAGACACGGACATTTTTCTATAAGTGATTTTCTTTTTATTCAGGGAGCCTCTAAACATGGAAATCTGACATGAAATTTTTGGATGCAATACAATACTTCGTTTACTTACTATACCTAGTCGAGGAAGTAGAAATAGTGATTAATTAATTGGCCTTGGTGTCAGAAGTGGTATTCGTCGTTTTGTCACAATGTGTTATATGCGAGAGTTGGTTAAGTTGTGAGCGCCCTGTATTGGGATGATGTATAGAGCTCATTGTGTGTGCAGTGTGCAGCCCAAGTGTTTGGTTTAGCGCCTTGCTTTCGTCCAAGTGTTTGCAGAAGCCCTTTCTTGGTAGGTAGGCGTTATGCGGTAACCCCAGGAAATTGATTGTCTGTAGCACGCAAACACTTACTTGAGAATACAGATAACCAACCGGTGACAGATCCAGGCGCAATCAGAGGTTACAGCCAATTACCACAACACTGGGAATAGCCGGTCACGTGACACTTTTATCACTACAACTGCTAGACTTAGGTTAGAACTGAAAATAGACAAAATAAATAGGGAAATGTTATGCAAAACCACCGTTAAATAACCGCAAATACCACACGTAGGAAATCAAGCAGAGAAACCCATGTGAATGTAATACGTTGCATTTCAATTTCAATCATAGAAAAGTGGATAAACATTATGTTGAAGAGCGAAGGAAACTGCGTAGAGAAACTTATGCAAATGCAATATGTTGCATAGTAAACTGAATAGCACTCACATGACTTTCTCTACTCTTGTACTAACCATTCTTACAAACTCTTATTCCTAATATCTTCTTCGTGTTAGTTGAGATAAACATTTGTACAAATTATCTTATTGCTTATTTCCTTGTAGGTACAAGGGGAATATGGGAATACAGTAGACTTTGTGCGATAGTCAAATCTTATAAAGCTTTCAAATTCCCTTCTCTTTGCACGGTTAACATATAAAAATGAATAACGATGTTCCATTTGACGAAAGTATAAGTTCTCCAAAACTTACACACATAACAAAGAATATCTCCGAAATGGTTCCCTGTACAAAAAAATGTATTTGTACATAAATTGTGTGTTTTAGCAAGATCTACATTTTTTATGTTCTCTAGTGGTAAGTAGGGGAAGTATTGTATTCCACCCAAAAGTTCGATGTCGAAATTTCACCGAAAAGATATATTTTAAGGCCTTCTGAATCCAAAAAAGGCACACACTGTTGGGACACTAAGTAATAAACGATTCCGAGCAGAGAAGGCCATGTGAATGTGTGACACAATATTTCTTTTCTTGAATGGTATCGGTTATCGTTTTTTGATAGTTTTCTTCGTGTAGTGTAAATCCCGTCGTGAATTGAATTATAGGGTATTTCCGAAGGCGATGCTGCTGTCTGGTGGCGGTTACAGGAAATTAAGTTAGTGCTTCTTACTTCCCTACCACAGGCTGGCTGGTGACGTCACACCACACGTGGACTGACTGACTGACTGACAGACAGCCACTCCCAACTTGTGCCTAAGGTTCATATTCTGATTGGTTCGACAGTTATGATAAACAGTGTACCTCTCTTATCCAAAACGTTTACAAGAATATAAACTGATAGAAAAGATTTTGTTATTTTTTAGTGTACAAAATATTGTGAAAAAAATGACAGTTCAACGAATCCCACTTCTGACAGCACTGTTACTCTTCTGCCACTTTGTCTTCCAAATCTTTGCACAAATACTCAGTTCTCTTTTACTGATGTTAACACAGTCTACAGTCTTTCATGATATTACAACAAACAACTGTTTACTTCTCATAACCTTGACTCAGTCCTTTCACTGTCTTTCTTCACTTTCTCTGTCTCTCATACACTAATTACACAAATACACAGTTCTCTTTTACTGGCTGTATAAAAATAAAACGATAGTGCTGGGTTTTTATTCCCTAGTGCATTTAATTAGGTTCATCTAATTCTATTTTCGTTTTCTGTATTATCCTACCTTTTGCTTCGTCTACTTTGTACTTTCTTATTGTATTTTTGCTTCTGTCTTACACTGTTTATTTTCTTGTTCAAGTTTCAGTTGTTCCTCCCAGTTTTGTTCTTTGGTTCTCCTTCTGTATATTTTATTTACTTTTCATTCCAGTGTTTCTTTCGTTTCTGTTTCCAACGTGTAAACACACAAGCTCCGTTCTGAATGACAAAGTCAGTAAGGTATGGATTTCATATAGCCCCGGGATAGGGCGTTTCTACTCCAGTCGTATGCTTTATTGATTTTTTCCCATCTCTGCAATTTATTCAAAGCAGAGAAAATATAACCTTCAATGGAAAATGTTTCAAAATTTTTATTTGTTTAATTTTCTCTAAGGATTTTTATTAATATGCAGTATAAAAAACATTTTAATCACAAATATGTTGATTTTTATGGGATAGTCTCAAAAGCCTTCTTGATCAGAATGAGTTTTTTACAACTGGAAAACTGTAACAGGTAGAACTAGTACATAAAAAGGTAGATGTTTTTAAAATAAACAAAATTAAATACATTTTTTTGCAGAGAGAACCATTTCTGAGGATGGCATTTCAAACTCATGACAGCGACCGACTTTAAAAATTTGTCTATCACTCAAAGTCTACTGTATTGCCATATTCCCCTTGTACCTGTAAGTAAATTAGTAATGAGAGTGGTGATTGTGATGTTTAAGGGTCCATCGACAACTAGGTCATTAGGGCTAGTAATAAGATTATTTGTATAAATGTGTATCTATACTAACAAATAAACTTTGATTTTTTTACTTCCTCTATTGTAAGTAGAAGGAAGTATTGTATTCCATCCAAAAATTCGATGTCGAGATTTCACCGGAAATATGAGACCCCTAGATCCAAAAAAAGCATCTTTAGTAAAAGGTCCGCGCGCGCGCGCGCGCGCGCGCGCGCGTGTGTGTGTGTGTGTGTGTGTGTGTGTGTGTGTGTGTGTGTGTGTGTGTGTATCTCTGCCTCTGTCTGTCAGTCTGTGGACAGCATAACTCAAAAACGAAAAGTCGGTTGAAAACCAAAGTTGGTATTTAAGTTTAATGTCTTTCAAGGATGCGACACGAAGATTTTGAAGAAAATAGCCCAACCCTAAACTACCCTTTACATGGAACATTTTTCGAAAAATTGAATTTTCTCGAAAATAGCTCCGGCAATTTGTATTAAAGTGTCGTATGTTTGAGATATTTTTGTGACAAATAAAATGTATATTTTGAATTTTCTGGCTATAGCCTATGTAGTCTTGTTTACTCGGGATGTCTTTTGAATAACTCGTAAAGTGTAAGAGATAGACAAAATCTTACTATACAAAAAATGTAGATCTTGCTAAGACAGACAATTTGTGTCTGAATAAACTTTCTTGTAGGATGAACCGTTTCGGAGATATTCCTTGTTATTTGTGTCAGTTTTGGCGAAGTTATACTTGACTATCGCTCAAAGTCTATTGTATTGCCATATTCCATTTCACGAAAGTTTTAAGTAATATCTCATATATGCAATACATATTGTGTGTTTTAGCAAGATATATTTTACAGTGAGACTTGGTCTATCTCGAGGTGGTTTGTTGCAGTGCGAGAGGTAAGGAAGGGCCTATCGTTTATTAAGCAAGAAGACCAATACCTGACCATCCGAGGCTCTTAAATTTTAGATATAAGTTTACCCTTCTTCCAGACCAGCAGCAGCACAAAGGAGCAAGCTGAAAAAAGGCACATAAAAAGGGAAACCTTCCTGGTCCTTTTTGGGCTCCATCGACCGACCGACCGACCGACCGACGGAAATTTGACATAGAGAGAAAGAAGTCGGGGTGTGGGGGCCTGAACTAGGGTTCTATCTGAATAGCCCTTCAATTCAACGCAGTTGGAGACAGGGGTTCGACTCTAGTTGGAAAGTTCATGTATAGAAATTTGTATTTCGGTATTTGGCATTAATAATGTGGTTAAAATTGACGAAAACGATCTTTAAATATAGCAGGTGTAAGGCAAGTCATTGCGTTCATTTAAACCAGTGATACACCTCGGTATCTTACGTTTCTGTCTCTCATCATTTCCAACAGAGGTATCTTAGTTTTCTCGATAACAAGCTGGCAACGCTGCAGATTGTGTGGGTGTCACTTTCACTAGGCGAGTAGCAGCGTCTTAACATAAACACATACCCTACAAGCGACCGACCTGTTTACATCCAGAAGCCGGTCCAATTCCCTGACCAACCTCAGCATACCTGGTAATAGTGCCTGAACTCCTTTACATTCTGAATAAACTTATCATAACTTTAAAACTGTAAGAAAGGGAAAATATTACTATATAAAAATCTGATGTGTTGCACTCATATGACTTTCTCTACTCTTGAACTAACCATTTTTACAAACTCTTATTCCTATATCTTCGTGTTAGTTGAGATGAACATTTGTACAAATTATCTTATTGCTTATTTCCCTGTAGGTACAAGGGGAATATTAGAATACAGTAGTATTATTAGAGTAAATACGACTACAGGGGCTATAGCCAGAAAATTCAAGATATACATTTCATTTGTCATACAAGTATCTCAAACATATGACATTTTAATCAAAATCGTTAGAGCCACTTTCGAGGAAATGAACATTTTGAAAAGTTTTCCATGTAAGGGATAGTTTATGTTGGAGAAATTTTCTTCAAAATCTTCGTGTCACATGCTCGAAAGATCTTGAATACCTATCTTGGTTTTTATCCGACTTTTCGTTTTTGAGTTAGGCTGTTTACAGAGTGAGACCACGGACATTTTGTTGTTGTTGTTATTATTATTATTATTATTATTATTATTATTATTATTATTATTATTATTATTATTATTATTATTATTATTATTATTATTATTATTATTATTATTATTATTATTATTATTATTATTATTATTATTATTATTATTATTATTATTATTATTATTATTATTTGTCTCATCACGATGTTTTTTGATATTGCTCATGAAGCCTTGTGTTATCGATATAGACGAAATCTATCGTTTCTACAATTTGGTCATTTGTCATTTGTCCGCAAGAAATCACGCTACAATGAACCATAAGCTCATATTCTTCAACTCAATAGATCCTGTCCCATTTCGTTACGCTATTGTCATCCCAAAGTGTCTGCTATTTCACAAATGGATTCTTCGGTTCTGTAAAATTACCCCAATACATTGCTGTGTGTAAAATATAAGAGCCGTATTTCTAAAGCAAGGTGTGTGTGTATGTGTGTGTGTGGGGGGGGGGGGGGTGTGTAGGTCTGTATACAGCATAACTCAAGAATAAAAAGACACGACAGAGCAGATGGTAGGTTCCTACGTTTTCCCAGTTGGAAGCACCCCGGCGGAGGGTGCTTAGCTCCACTCTTCCCATGGGAGGCCCTGAGATCAGTGGCTTATCTTCCAATCCAAAGCACAAAATATCTAGAGCACATTTGTTTCTCTTGTCGCGCTGTTGCCGCGACGCTCGCCGATTCTTACAACCCTGAAAATATAATTTTAAAAAATTAAATGTATAAATAGTATTAGTTACAGGTATAACAATAGTTATAATAAAACATTTTATTTGTATTTTTAGAATGTTATCTCTAAAGTATATTGTATGTCTGAATGTGTAGAATAAATAAATGTTATAAATCTAGCCTTGGTTTAAGTATCTAGATACCAGGGTTATAATACAGTTTTAGTTTATTTTTTATTTAACCTGAAATAAACCTAACAGAATGAAGGATGAAATGTAACGAAAGTAAGGAATAGGAAATTCGTAGACATGTAAATACTTCGCATCATTCGAATGGCGACCAGGGAAACCTACGAAAAAAACCTCGACCTCTCTACTGTGGGGGGCCACATTCCATTCGGCCGGTTCTATCTTAGGTAGAAAATTAACCAATCACTTGACCTTCTGTTGCCAAAAGCTACGCATTTTTCGTCCCGTCTTGCAGCAAATTGACACTTTGAGGTTATGTTACGTGCAGTTGATTCAGACAATGTCACAGCTTCAGCGTGCTTCTGATTATCTACTCACATTATATCTGCGATCGACGACCTTGTAGGTACAAGGGGAATATGGGAACACAGTAAGCTTTGAACGATAGTCAAACGTTTTATTTGTGATATTTTTTCTTCAGAAAACTATAACCATTTAAAAATTCAACGCAAAAACAAATGAATGGTTAAAGCCGCGAAAGTTGTATTTGTTAAAAATTATGTGTTTTAACACCATCTAATTTTTTATATGCTAAGCTTTTGGCTGTCTCTTACGGTTTACCAGTAATACAAAAATAATTGAAATTCAGGACTTCAGAGAATATAATAACAATATCTCTTAGTATTTTAATAAAATAGGAAGACAGTTTTGAAAAAATAAACATTTTCGAAAAAAATTCATGCAAAGAATTGTTTGGCACGAAAAAAATCTTTTTTATCTTCGTGTCGCATCCTTGGGAGATGTTATACTCGAACTTCTATACGTAGCAGAGAAAGTAAAAACGAAATAATAAGCTACATGCAACACGCTGGCCACGCCGCACAACAAAGGACGGTCGGGGTCACGCGAGCAAACACAACAATGAGCGCGGTACGTCAGAACTGTTTTCGAGACGTGTCCGGCAGCATGCTCATTTGTAGATGTACCTACCAGAAAAGGTGAGGTTCGAGAAAGGAACGTGTTACATCATCTTCGCTATGTAAGGAGGCGAGGCAACGAGTATGTGTGTGTACCGTGGCGTTTTGAAGGAAGATAGTGAAGTAGTTAATGAGTGTTAAGTGATTGTATCGCGCAAGCCAGCTGTTTAACAGACAGAGAAAGTGAAGGCAATGAAAGGAGTGAGTCAAGATTACGAGAAAAAGAAACAGTTGTGAGTTGTAATACTACGAGAGATTGTAGATTGTCTTAACGTCAGCAAAGGAGAACTGTGGTTTGTGATAACATTTTAGCAGAAAATAAAGTGAGAAAAAAGTAATTTGTCATTTTTTGGAAACATTATGCTTGTTTAAAAGCGTAATTATTTTAATAGGGAGGTAACAAAGCAAATTTTCCTATTACAGAACACAGTGGAAGGAACTTTTATGTGTAAGTTCTGAAATGTCAGCTATGATTACGCAAAAAGCTTTATAAAATAGTGACGCAGGCTTTGGTCACGCCTGGGGATGAAACAACCCCCCCCCCCCCCCCGCCCCTTGTGTGAGCACGGACACACATAAAAAGGCAGGTTACATAAACAATACAACAAATCACTTTTGACACAAATCTGCACCTCTCTCCATGATGAATGATAATTTAATCCCCAGAACTGGTACAAACACCATTTCAATTTATGTCTTAATCCGAATTCAGAGCGACGTGAACAACCTTTGTACAAGAGCTTGTCTCACCCCCCCCCCCTCCACCTCCCCCAAAGCCCCTCGCTCCCTCCCGCCAGTCAGTAACATATGTCAACACTTGTGCGTTACATCCTTCATCTGCAGGTTTAGCAGTATCTGTACCCAATCGTTTTAAAGGCAGATAGGCAATACTGACCCCGCTGCATTAACATGGCAGAGATATGTAAAAAAGGCAACTCATAAAGTAAGGCACTGTTGTCCAATGTTTTGTGCATGAAATCGTACTATCTCCCGAAAATAGACAACATTGGCATTTTCAGTTATATTGACATAGGGTTACCAAATGATTTTATTGAAATGTAGGACACAATGTAAAAAGTGTAGAATATTTAATAAACATCTGATGTGCTGCACTCACATGACTTTCTCTACACTTATGCTAACCATTCTTATAAAGCCTTATAGCTCTATCTTCCTGTTAGTTGAGATAAACATTTGTACAAATTATCTTATTGCTTATTTCCCTGTAGGCACAAGGGGAATATTAGAATACAGTAGACTGAGCTAGTCATATATTTCAAAGCTTTGAGGTCCCGTTGTCTTCACACGCTTCACATATAAAAAAAATGAACAACGATGTTCCATTTCACGAAAGTTTTGTTTTCCGAAAGTGACACAAATAACAAGGAATATCTCCGAAATGCTTGACTCTAGAAAAAAAATTTTATTCAGACATAAATTGTGTGTCTTAGCAAGCCCTACATGTTTTGTATAGTAAGATTTTGTCTATCTCTTACGGTTTACCAGTTATGCAGAAGTCGTCCAGAGTAAACATGACTACAGGGGCTATAGCCAGAAAATTCAAGATATACATTTCATTTGTCATACAGATTTCTCAAACATATGACATTTTAATCAAAATCGTTAGAGCCATTTAAAAAAAAATCAAAATTTTCGAAAAATTTTCCATGTAAAGGGTAGTTTAGGGTGGGGCTATTTTCTTCAAAATCTTCGTGTCGCATCCTTGAAAGACATTAAACTTAAATACCTACTTTGCGTTTTAATCGACTTTTCGTTTTTGAGTTATGCTGTCCACAGACTGACAGACAGACAGACACACACACACACACACACACACACACACACACACACACACACACACACACACAGACAGTTACCTTTTTCTAAAAATTATTTTGTTTGGGTTTTTTCTCGACATTGACTTTTTGGGTGAAATACAATACTTCACCTACTTACCAGTAAAAGTAAAAATGTAAAACAAATATAATTGTTTCAAATATAATCAAGTAATTGCACACAAGTGAAGTTTTTAAAATTGTACTTCACTAAAATAATACCAATAACTGAATCAATAGATAATATGTTCCTTAGATCCGGCCATTGTGACCTTTTCAGTGAAAATACTCTTTCAAAATTATTATGTTGCTTTGCCTCCACAAAATACCAACCTCGGGAGTTCAGAAATTCCCCCCGGATGCCGGACAAATACTTAAAATGTAGGGCATTTCTGGACATCTGGTAACTCTACATGTAAATGAATTATCACATGTACCAACTTAACCTAACCTCGTATATTCAAGGGCCAGGTGTCAGTATTCTCATTTATACAGATAGAAAATACAATGAAGCCAACTTGTCAATAATTGGCCTCTTATTTATTTATTTATTTATTTATTTATAATTTAAAAGAATAAAGCACTGGGATTAGTCGTCCTAAAGACTATAAGCGAGCCACTGAATATTAATACACGAGATAAACCGGGTAGTCCGTGCTCAAATCAGTAATAATCTAAACCAACCTTTAATCTTCAATTTCCAATATAAGTACTTAAAGTCTCTAAGTTTAGTGCCAAGTTCTCCGAACAATTTATTTAAAGGCCACTCTTAAAATAAGGTGAGAGATATGAACTTTCTTGTCTAGTGTTTCTATTTCATGAATGGAGGAGCAAGCTTTTAGAACTGCGATGAGTGTGCATTGTTTCAAAAAACCTCGTGGAGCACAAAAAAGAAAGGAAGAGGGAGGGATTGGAAAGGATAGCACAGTTGCCCGTAGGGGTGGCTCGTTCACGATTGATTAGCCTCTTTGCTTGAAACCATGGACTCTCGTTTCGTTCCTCTCTTCGCTTAGCCCATGTCTCAAAATCAGGGGTATACACAGTATATATTCCCTCCTACTGCATTCCTTCATACAAGTATTCCTACCAAAAAAGTATTGCGAGAAGATGAGAATCGTATGAATCCCACTTCTGACACCACTGTGACAAAATCAGACATTCCAATCGTTACTTTTCTCTCACTTTATTTGCTTATAGCTAAATGCACTACAATATAGTTTTATTTTAGTAACGTTAACACAGTCTTAAGTGGTATTACAACTCACAACCGTTTTCTTCTTATAACCTTGACTCACTCCTTTCACTGTCTTTCTTCACTTTCTCTGTCTCTCAAACAGCTGACTTTGACGATACAGTCACTCAACACTCATTAACTGCTTCACTATTTTCCCGTCGACGCGAAGACATACACACATTAAAACTGAGTGACTGTCTAACGAATTGTTCCTCTGGTCGCCTTGCCTCCTTATATAACGAGGATGACATAACACGGATGTTTCTCAAACTTCTAAAAATACGCTGGCTCCCGGAGACTTCTCGAATAATCTAGAAAACTCCTTTTGGTTCTACCACTCTGTTGTGTGTTCGCAACATTATAAGAAAGTACAGAAAGTAAAATGAATGAAGGTTTATAGGTTTTTAAATTTTTTGATGGAGAACGTTTCTATAATACCTATTTAACCATATAATTAACATTCACATGGCTTTCTCTACTCTTTTTTCTTTTACGAAATACGTCTATATTTATTTTCGTATTCCTCTTCAACATACAATTCATACAAGTTTTTATGTGATATGAATAGAAATGCACACAGTTTTCTTGTATTAGCCAGGACTAAGTAGTATATTCCACCCTGTAAGGACATTTGATGTTCCCGAAGCTGTATTTTTAAGGGATGAACGACCCTGTGTAAAGAGTATCATTTGAATGCAACACGTTAGATTTTTTCTCGTTGTCTCCAGATGTTGCCGCAATAAGCAGCAAGCCTGAGAATAATCGATTAGGATTCGTTTCGTTTCGTCTCCTCTTGTAGAACGCCTTGCATTCTAATTACACAACATTGTGTGCGTCAAGAGGGAGTGAGACTGAGCTATCTATCGCTAGTACTTATTTCGACAGGGGTGTGTAGACCTCGTTCTGCAAGAATTGTATTCTATCCAAAAATTCAATGTCGAGATTTCACGGTAAATTTATATTTTGAGACTGCCTAAATCAAATATAAGTCCTGCGCATGCGCGTTTTATAACACTTTGCAGATTCCAAGAATCCCACTTCTAAAACCAATGTCAGAAAACGACAAAATCTAGTCCAGTTACTTTTCTATCAGTTTATTTTTGTTCTAAACTTTGTTCAGAAATACACAGTTCTCTTTTACGGACGTTAACACAGTGTACAATCTTTCATTATATTAAAACTCAAAAGTGTTTTCTTCTCGTAACCTTGACTCGTTCATTTCACTGTCTTTGTTCACTTTCTCTGTCTCTTATACATTAATTACACAAATTGTTTTACATATAGTAATAGGATTTCTACAAACAAATAAAGATTGCACATTGAAATCACTTATTAAAATGTAATCGCCAAAAATGAAGAGGAACGATGGCGTTGTTTGGTGGATTTTGGGTCCATAATTATTATTCGACATTGATTTTGGCAGACAGAGAGACAGACTGATTTGTCGAACAGCAAGCCACAAGTACCACACCATTTGTAAATTGCATGCTCTCAAACCGCGCTTAAGTACTGCGCGCCGTCGCCGCAATTTAATTTCACGTGCACATGCTCTATCGAACTGAAATTGAAGTGCGTAGCTTTTTGTCCAATTACAGGCTTGGGTGTTGCTATCTCATGGTGCAAATGTTTTCAATCTTCGTATTGAACCGTTAATTGATCCAGATGGCAACATAACGAAGTCACTGTGTCAGTATTTAAATTACTAAATCTTACACATAAAGTGCCAATTGCTAATAATATGAGGAAAATATAGCTTGTTTATGACATTTTCACAAAATATACAGCTTCGTCATGTTTGAACTGTAAAGATGAACGTCCATCTAATTCCCAAGATTTCTCCCGTTTTGTAGAGCAATGCAAGAGGTACGGGTTAGAGAGAGGGTGCCCTTCTCAGAAGCTCGGATAATCTTGCATGTCCACCAACCCTCTGTTCCAGGATCCGGTACCTATAGCTGAGTTCTGAGACGAGAGATCGCAGCGATATAATTGGGTAACAATACACTCGTAGCCCGTAACCTCTTTTCGCATATCTCGTCGCAAGGAGGTTAACTTGGCTCGGTTACGCATTGGCCATTGCAATTTTTCGTATGGTTGCCTTATTAAACGGGACTTGGCCCTCTTTGTGCGCTATGCGACAAGCTATTGTCAGTCTGTCACGTGATGCTAGAGTGTTTCTCTCTAGCGCAGCTTCGAGACTGTGTAACTGCCTGCCAGACTTGCAGATGTCTTAGCGGACGACAGATAAGAGTTTGAAGCTTTTAGGAAAGGTAAATATAGAGCTAAGGATTTAAAGTTTTAGATATTTTAATATCTTAGCCATTGTATAACTTCATTTTATTCTGGCCTTTTCCTCTATGTTTGGTCTAGGGTTTTTATTTTATATTGAAATTTATATCTGGCTATGTCATGATGCATTCTGTAAGTTCAACGCCCTTAAGCCCAAACCTTAACTTAACTTGTGACACATCCTGTAGAAACGTTTATGTTAATTGGCTTATGATGGTCAAATCTCAGATCTGCGATAATTTCACAGGTGCCATGTTTTAAACAAGCAGCAGTAACTGTGTCGGTCTCTTTGCAGGTTAGGATGTCGGCGGCCATGCAAATGACCAATATTGGTGGAACAATCCTTCAATGTCAAGCAAGCAGTAGCTAATTACAGAGTTTGGTTTAATCAGGGTGATTACACGACACTATATCACAGACATTCCCAGGGTCCCCCCCCCCCAACATAATGCTTGTTTAGCGGAGAAATTCGTGGCCAGGATTCCAACAGATTTATGGCCCCAAATGTTAAATAAATAAGAGCATGGTGTGATGGAAGCAGATTTTGGGTTTATCAAACACTAAAGTACTAATGCATTACACTGCAAAAACTGTATCATCATATAATGGCTCCATTATCATCCGTTAGAGATGATTCACGGAACGTAAATTATTATTAAAGCATCCTTTGTCCATTAACTTCATAAATATAGCAAATGCTATTGTACTAAAATGGCAATTCGACGAATCCCACTTCTGACACCAATGTAACAAAATTACAAAAGTCCAGTCCAATTATGTTGGTCTATTTTATTTTAACTAAATGCAAAACATGGTTCTCTTTCACTAATGCTAGCACAGTCTACACTCATTCATGATATTACAGCTCACAACTGTTTACTTCTCATAACCTTGACTCACTCCTTTCACTGTCTTTGTTCACTTTCTCTGTCTCTCTCTCATACACTAATTACACAAATACACAGTTCTCTTTTACTGATGTTAACACAGTCTACAGTCTTTCATGATATTACAACTCACAACTGTTTACTTCTCATAACCTTGACTCACTCCTTTCACTGTCTTTCTTCACTTTCTCTGTCTCTCATACACTAATTACACAAATACACAGTTCTCTTTTACTGATGTTAACACAGTCTACAGTCTTTCATGATATTACAACTCACAACTGTTTACTTCTCATAACCTTGACTCACTCCTTTCACTGTCTTTCTTCACATTCTCTGTCTCTCATACACTAATTACACAAATACAAAGTTCTCTTTTACTGATGTTAACACAGTCTACAGTCTTTCATGATATTACAACTCACAACTGTTTACTTCTCATAACCTTGACTCACTCCTTTCACTGTCTTTCTTCACTTTCTCTGTCTCTCATACGCTAATTACACAAATACAAAGTTCTCTTTTACTGATGTTAACACAGTCTACAGTCTTTCATGATATTACAACTCACAACTGTTTACTTCTCATAACCTTGACTCAGTCCTTTCACTGTCTTTCTTCACTTTCTCTGTCTCACATACACTAATTACACAAATACACAGTTCTCTTTTACTGATGTTAACACAGTCTACACTCTTTCGTGATATTACAGCTCACAACTGTTTACTTCTCATAATCGTGACACACTCCTTTCACTGTCTTTCTTCACTTTCTCTGTCTCTCATACACTAATTACACAAATACGCAGTTCTCTTTTACTGATGTTAACACAGTCTACAGTCTTTCATGATATTACAACTCACAACTGTTTACTTCTCATAAACTTGACTCACTCCTTTCACTGTCTTTCTTCACCTTCTCTGTCTCTCATACACTAATTACACAAATACGCAGTTCTCTTTTACTGATGTTAACACAGTCTACAGTCTTTCATAATATTACAACTCACAACTCTTTACTTCTCATAACCTTGACTCAGTCCTTTCACTGTCTTTCTTCACTTTCTCTGTCTCTCATACACTAATTACACAAATACACAGTTCTCTTTTACTGATGTTAACACAGTCTACAGTCTTTCATGATATTCCAACTCACAACTGTTTACTTCTCACAACCTTGACTCACTCCTTTCACTGTCTTTCTTCACTTTCTCTGTCTCTCATACACTAATTACACAAATACACAGTTCTCTTTTACTGATGTTAACACAGTCTGCAGTCTTTCATGATATTACAACTCACAACTGTTTACTTCTCATAACCTTGACTCACTTCTTTCACTTTCTTCACTTTCTCTGTCTCACATACACTAATTACACAAATACACAGTTCTCTTTTACTGATGTTAACACAGTCTACAGTCTTTCATGATATTACAACTCACAACTGTTTACTTCTCATAACCTTGACTCACTCCTTTCACTGTCTTTCTTCACTTTCTCTGTCTCTCATACACTAATTACACAAATACACAGTTCTCTTTTACTGATGTTAACACAGTCTACACTCTTTCGTGATATTACAGCTCACAACTGTTTACTTCTCATAATCGTGACACACTCCTTTCACTGTCTTTCTTCACTTTCTCTGTCTCTCATACACTAATTACACAAATACACAGTTCTCTTTTACTGATGTTAACACAGTCTACAGTCTTTCATGATATTACAACTCACAACTGTTTACTTCTCATAACCTTGACTCACTCCTTTCACTGTCTTTCTTCACTTTCTCTGTCTCTCATACACTAATTACACAAATACACAGTTCTCTTTTACTGATGTTAACACAGTCTACAGTCTTTCATGATATTACAACTCACAACTGTTTACTTCTCATAAACTTGACTCACTCCTTTCACTGTCTTTCTTCACCTTCTCTGTCTCTCATACACTAATTACACAAATACGCAGTTCTCTTTTACTGATGTTAACACAGTCTACAGTCTTTCATGATATTACAACTCACAACTCTTTACTTCTCATAACCTTGACTCAGTCCTTTCACTGTCTTTCTTCACTTTCTCTGTCTCTCATACACTAATTACACAAATACACAGTTCTCTTTTACTGATGTTAACACAGTCTACAGTCTTTCATGATATTCCAACTCACAACTGTTTACTTCTCACAACCTTGACTCACTCCTTTCACTGTCTTTCTTCACTTTCTCTGTCTCTCATACACTAATTACACAAATACACAGTTCTCTTTTACTGATGTTAACACAGTCTGCAGTCTTTCATGATATTACAACTCACAACTGTTTACTTCTCATAACCTTGACTCACTCCTTTCACTGTCTTTCTTCACTTTCTCTGTCTCTCGTACACTAATTACACAAATACACAGTTCTCTTTTACTGATGTTAACACAGTCTACAGTCTTTCATGATATTACAACTCACAACTGTTTACTTCTCATAACCTTGACTCACTCCTTTCACTGTCTTTCTTCACTTTCTCTGTCTCTCATACACTAATTACACAAATGCACAGTTCTCTTTTCCTGATGTTGACACAGTCTGCAGTCTTTCATGATATTACCACTCACAACTGTTTACTTCTCATAACCTTGACTCACTCCTTTCACTGTCTTTCTTCACTTTCTCTATCTCTCATACACTAATTACACAAATAAACAGTTCTCTTTTACTGATGTTTACACAGGCTACAGTCTTTCATGATATTACAACTCACAACTGTTTACTTCTCATAACCTTGACTCACTCCTTTCACTGTCTCTCTTCACTTTCTCTATCTCTCATACACTAATTACACAAATACACAGTTCTCTTTTACTGATGTTAACACAGTCTACAGTCTTTCATGATATTACAACTCACAATTGTTTACTTCTCATAACCTTGACTCACTCCTTTCACTGTCTTTCTTCACTTTGTCTCTCATATGGCATTTTAAGTCACTATTAAGATATGTTATCAGCTCATGTATATATTTGAGAGCTCGTCTTGATTTATCAGGAAAATGTGAGTGAGTTGGAGAGCTTAAACTTGTGCCGACATGTTACCATGGTAGCTTAGTGGTTAGAGCAGTCAGACAGGGGCTGGAAGATCCAGGGTTCAAATGCTGGCTATGGCATTGAAGTTTTTACTCTGATTCTATATGTTCCGAACAAAAGGTTATAAAACGTGGCCTACAGATAAAGTTGTAATTGCGAAGGGGGACTTAGCACGTCAACCGAAAGGTGATCTTCTGTGTCTATGTCCGTGAGGGGAGGATGGATCCTAAGGGCGGCTGTAACGTGATCACTACAGAGCAGAGGGCAGGGTTCCAAGGTTTTGCCTTCGGGTTTGTATCATCCCATGGGGGCCCGGAAATCAGTAGTCTCGTCTTCCTATCCATAATTTAATGTAACGAAATAGAGGGATATGGAAATCCTTTCCGGCATCCGCTTGGCGACCCAGAAATCTCCAGAAAACGCATGGGTCAGGAAGAATGGCCAGGAGGATCGAACCTACGACCTCCATAGACGTCCTGCTCGGTAATGTAAGTACATAGTAGGAAAGGTAAAAATATTAAGGGCATTTGCACTGTGATTGGAATTCCAACCAACGTTGTGAAAATACAGAGATACAAAAACTATTTCGCACTAGTGGGATAAAGAATTTTTAATTCCTTTGTCCAGTGTTAAAACTTGCAGCTTAAGCAAATGTGTGCGAAAAACTTACAAATGAATAACCTAGCGGAGATTCAAGTGTATAAAAGTTTAATCGGTCCCCTGGGTGTGTCTGCAATATAGACTCGCAGATAATAAATATAACAAGGGTGCCAACGCCTGAAAATAAAGGCGATTTATTTCTGGATCTGCCCCTTTCAGGAAGTAATAAAGGAAGGAAGGAACGAGCGAGCGAGCGCAGTAGTCCCAAAAAATGAAATGTTTGACTCAATCCCTAGGCTGCAATAAAGAAGGTTCGATTGGGAATTTCCCAACGATGTTGGTATTAACCGCGGACGTGATAACCTACATTTGATATAGCACTGGGAGAGGAGATAAACCTATCACCCCATTGGCTCCTTCCCTTCATTACACAGTGGGTCAATGCTCCTTGCTTGAAGAAACAGACATAAGCATTTGCAGAAATCATCTACTCCTAATTTTGTTGTAGGTACAAGGGGAATATGGGAATACAGTAGACCTTGCGACATTTTGTGTATTTTAACGATATCTACATTTTTTGTGGTCTATCTCTTACGGATTACCAGCTGTGCAAAGGTCATCAAGAGTAAACAGGACTACATCGGCTAGAGCGAGTAAATTTAAAATATACAATTTATTTTTTATGAAAATATAAATATATGAAACGAGAAAATAAAAAAAATCGGAACAATTTTCCATGTATAGTGTAGCTTACGGTGAAGGAATTTTGTTCAAACTCTTCGTGTCGCATGATTGAAAGATACGGAACTTAAATACCAACTTTGGTTTTGAACCGACTTTTCGTTTTATAGTTATGCTCTTCACAGACGGATCTTTTTCTAAAAATTCTTTTTATGGATTCGAGGGGCAGCAAAACATATTTCCGATGAAATCTCTGCATGGAATATTTTTGGCAGACTTCCTCTACTTTCTTAAGTAGAGAGGAAGTATTGTATTCCATCCAAAATATATCAATCCAAAAAAAAAGGATTTTTAGAAAAAAGTTGGTGTGTTTGTGTCTCTCTGTGTCAGTCTGTGGACAGCAAAACTCAAACACAAAAGTCGGTTAAAAACCGAAGTTGGTATTTAAGTTTAATGTTTTTCAAGAATGCAACACGAAGATTTTGAAGAAAATAGCCGCACCCTAAACTACCCTTTACATGGAAAATTTTTCGAATATTTTGATTTTCTTGAAAATGGCTCTAATGCTTTTGATTAAAATGCCATATGTTTAAGATGTTTGTATGACAAATGAAATGTATATTTTGAATTTTCTGGCTCTAGCCCCTGTAGTCGTATTTACTCTGGATGACTTTTGAATAGCCCGTAAACCGTAAGAGATAGACAAAATCTTATTGTACAAAAAAGGTAATCTCACTAAAACACAATTTATGTCTCAAAAATTGTTTTGTAGAGTAAACCATTTCGGAGATATTCCTTGTTATTTGTGTCAGTTTCGCAAAACTTAAAGCTTTCGTGAAGTGGAATATCGTTGTTCATATAGCGTGCAAAGAGAACAGTCTACTGTATTCTAATATTCCCCTTGTACCTACAAGGAAATAAGCAATAAGATAATTTGTACAAATGTTTATCTCAACTAACACGAAGAAGATAAAGGAATAAGAGTTTGTAAGAATGGTTAGCTCAAAGTGCAACACATCAGTTATTTTTTTAAATTCTTTGTTTTTCTTTTCAGATTCGTTTTGGAATACAATACTTCGTCTATTTAATATGGGTAAGTAAATGAGAAATTAATGACGAAAACAGTTTAAGGTTAAGTTCTTCTTAAATGTTTGTCATATTGTAATTTTAATGTACATAGTAGAAATTATTTTAAGCTGTGTATAGCCTTGTAAGTTAATTTGAGTAATGGTATTTGCTAATCATATTCATGGCGACGTCATTTCACAGAGTGACGTATTATACCCTTAGGCCATTTGCCTCTGACTCATTATTCGATTCCATATGCTGCGCAATTTATATAATGAAATGTAAACATATTTACCTTATTTTTACCTTTTAGTAGGAAAAATATTATTCACGTATGTGAATCAATTAACATTATTATTTCATAAAGTTGTGTACGATTTCAATTAATTTCTAAATTGCTAATTTTGATAAAATAATAGCGATTACTTGTGTTAAGTCATAAGGTTGGAGTTCAACTTTATAGTAGGCTAGATGACCTGGTGAACTTCGTAACACCTTAAATTTATTTGATTGTACTTCTTCATGACTGATTATATCAAACTCCCAACTCCAGTCCATTTAGATCGATAATACTGGACGCACCGAGTAGGTACCGTTTGAGTGTCGTTAGGTTATTAAATGAAGCTCATTTCTAGTTATATTGAGAGAAATATTTCAGGTATTCCTCTCCTTGGCACTGCAAAACGACGGGGAACAGTTTTCAGTCACTCAAATTTGTTGAACTTACTTTGACAAATTTACAATATTGTAATCCTCAAACTAATTCCTCGAGATTGGCTAAAACACATTTTGAGGTTATAACTAAGTCTGCCCTAATTCCTCGAGATTGGCTAAAACACATTTTGAGGTTATAACTAAGTCTGCCCTAATTCCTCGAGATTGGCTAAAACACATTTTGAGGTTATATCTAAGTCTGCCCTAATTCCTCGAGATTGGCTAAAACACATTTTGAGGTTATAACTAAGTCTGCCCTAATTCCTCGAGATTGGCTAAAACACATTTTGAGGTTATATCTAAGTCTGCCCTAATTCCTCGAGATTGGCTAAAACACATTTTGATATTATATCTAAGTCTGCCCTAATTCCTCGAGATTGGCTAAAACACATTTTGAGGTTATAACTAAGTCTGCCCTAATTCCTCGAGATTGGCTAAAACACATTTTGAGGTTATAACTAAGTCTGCCCTAATTCCTCGAGATTGGCTAAAACACATTTTGAGGTTATAACTAAGTCTGCCCTAATTCCTCGAGATTGGCTAAAACACATTTTGAGGTTATATCTAAGTCTGCCCTAATTCCTCGAGATTGGCTAAAACACATTTTGAGGTTATAACTAAGTCTGCCCTAATTCCTCGAGATTGGCTAAAACACATTTTGAGGTTATATCTAAGTCTGCCCTAATTCCTCGAGATTGGCTAAAACACATTTTGATATTATATCTAAGTCTGCCCTAATTCCTCGAGATTGGCTAAAACACATTTTGAGGTTATATCTAAGTCTGCCCTAATTCCTCGAGATTGGCTAAAACACATTTTGAGGTTATATCTAAGTCTGCCCTAATTCCTCGAGATTGGCTAAAACACATTTTGATATTATATCTAAGTCTGCCCTAATTCCTCGAGATTGGCTAAAACACATTTTGAGGTTATATCTAAGTCTGCCCTAATTCCTCGAGATTGGCTAAAACACATTTTGAGGTTATATCTAAGTCTGCCCTAATTCCTCGAGATTGGCTAAAACACATTTTGAGGTTATATCTAAGTCTGCCCTAATTCCTCGAGTCTCGCTAAAACACATTTTGAGGTTATATCTAAGTCTGCCCTAATTCCTCGAGATTGGCTAAAACACATTTTGAGGTTATATCTAAGTCTGCCCTAATTCCTCGAGATTGGCTAAAACACATTTTGATATTATATCTAAGTCTGCCCTAATTCCTCGAGATTGGCTAAAACACATTTTGATATTATATCTAAGTCTGCCCTAATTCCTCGAGTCTCGCTAAAACACATTTTGAGGTTATATCTAAGTCTGCCCTAATTCCTCGAGATTGGCTAAAACACATTTTGAGGTTATATCTAAGTCTGCCCTAATTCCTCGAGATTGGCTAAAACACATTTTGAGGTTATATCTAAGTCTGCCCTAATTCCTCGAGATTGGCTAAAACACATTTTGATATTATATCTAAGTCTGCCCTAATTCCTCGAGATTGGCTAAAACACATTTTGATATTATATCTAAGTCTGCCCTAATTCCTCGAGATTGGCTAAAACACATTTTGAGGTTATATCTAAGTCTGCCCTAATTCCTCGAGATTGGCTAAAACACATTTTGATATTATATCTAAGTCTGCCCTAATTCCTCGAGATTGGCTAAAACACATTTTGATATTATATCTAAGTCTGCCCTAATTCCTCGAGATTGGCTAAAACACATTTTGATATTATATCTAAGTCTGCCCTAATTCCTCGAGATTGGCTAAAACACATTTTGATATTATATCTAAGTCTGCCCTAATTCCTCGAGATTGGCTAAAACACATTTTGATATTATATCTAAGTCTGCCCTAATTCCTCGAGATTGGCTAAAACACATTTTGAGGTTATATCTAAGTCTGCCCTAATTCCTCGAGATTGGCTAAAACACATTTTGATATTATATCTAAGTCTGCCCTAATTCCTCGAGATTGGCTAAAACACATTTTGAGGTTATATCTAAGTCTGCCCTAATTCCTCGAGATTGGCTAAAACACATTTTGAGGTTATATCTAAGTCTGCCCTAATTCCTCGAGATTGGCTAAAACACATTTTGAGGTTATATCTAAGTCTGCCCTAATTCCTCGAGATTGGCTAAAACACATTTTGAGGTTATATCTAAGTCTGCCCTAATTCCTCGAGATTGGCTAAAACACATTTTGATATTATATCTAAGTCTGCCCTAATTCCTCGAGATTGGCTAAAACACATTTTGATATTATATCTAAGTCTGCCCTAATTCCTCGAGATTGGCTAAAACACATTTTGAGGTTATATCTAAGTCTGCCCTAATTCCTCGAGATTGGCTAAAACACATTTTGATATTATATCTAAGTCTGCCCTAATTCCTCGAGATTGGCTAAAACACATTTTGAGGTTATATCTAAGTCTGCCCTAATTCCTCGAGATTGGCTAAAACACATTTTGATATTATATCTAAGTCTGCCCTAATTCCTCGAGATTGGCTAAAACACATTTTGATATTATATCTAAGTCTGCCCTAATTCCTCGAGATTGGCTAAAACACATTTTGAGGTTATATCTAAGTCTGCCCTAATTCCTCGAGATTGGCTAAAACACATTTTGAGGTTATATCTAAGTCTGCCCTAATTCCTCGAGATTGGCTAAAACACATTTTGAGGTTATATCTAAGTCTGCCCTAATTCCTCGAGATTGGCTAAAACACATTTTGAGGTTATATCTAAGTCTGCCCTAATTCCTCGAGATTGGCTAAAACACATTTTGATATTATATCTAAGTCTGCCCTAATTCCTCGAGATTGGCTAAAACACATTTTGAGGTTATATCTAAGTCTGCCCTAATTCCTCGAGATTGGCTAAAACACATTTTGAGGTTATATCTAAGTCTGCCCTAATTCCTCGAGATTGGCTAAAACACATTTTGAGGTTATATCTAAGTCTGCCCTAATTCCTCGAGATTGGCTAAAACACATTTTGGGGTTATATCTAAGTCTGCCCTAATTCCTCGAGATTGGCTAAAACACATTTTGAGGTTATATCTAAGTCTGCCCTAATTCCTCGAGATTGGCTAAAACACATTTTGATATTATATCTAAGTCTGCCCTAATTCCTCGAGATTGGCTAAAACACATTTTGATATTATATCTAAGTCTGCCCTAATTCCTCGAGATTGGCTAAAACACATTTTGATATTATATCTAAGTCTGCCCTAATTCCTCGAGATTGGCTAAAACACATTTTGATATTATATCTAAGTCTGCCCTAATTCCTCGAGATTGGCTAAAACACATTTTGAGGTTATATCTAAGTCTGCCCTAATTCCTCGAGATTGGCTAAAACACATTTTGATATTATATCTAAGTCTGCCCTAATTCCTCGAGATTGGCTAAAACACATTTTGAGGTTATATCTAAGTCTGCCCTAATTCCTCGAGATTGGCTAAAACACATTTTGAGGTTATATCTAAGTCTGCCCTAATTCCTCGAGTCTCGCTAAAACACATTTTGAGGTTATATCTAAGTCTGCCCTAATTCCTCGAGATTGGCTAAAACACATTTTGATATTATATCTAAGTCTGCCCTAATTCCTCGAGATTGACTAAAACACATTTTGATATTATATCTAAGTCTGCCCTAATTCCTCGAGATTGGCTAAAACACATTTTGAGGTTATATCTAAGTCTGCCCTAATTCCTCGAGATTGGCTAAAACACATTTTGATATTATATCTAAGTCTGCCCTAATTCCTCGAGATTGGCTAAAACACATTTTGAGGTTGTATCTAAGTCTGCCCTAATTCCTCGAGATTGGCTAAAACACATTTTGATATTATATCTAAGTCTGCCCTAATTCCTCGAGATTGGCTAAAACACATTTTGATATTATATCTAAGTCTGCCCTAATTCCTCGAGATTGGCTAAAACACATTTTGAGGTTATATCTAAGTCTGCCTAAATTCCTCGAGATTGGCTAAAACACATTTTGAGGTTATATCTAAGTCTGCCCTAATTCCTCGAGATTGGCTAAAACACATTTTGAGGTTATATCTAAGTCTGCCCTAATTCCTCGAGATTGGCTAAAACACATTTTGAGGTTATATCTAAGTCTGCCCTAATTCCTCGAGATTGGCTAAAACACATTTTGATATTATATCTAAGTCTGCCCTAATTCCTCGAGATTGGCTAAAACACATTTTGAGGTTATATCTAAGTCTGCCCTAATTCCTCGAGATTGGCTAAAACACATTTTGATATTATATCTAAGTCTGCCCTAATTCCTCGAGATTGGCTAAAACACATTTTGAGGTTATATCTAAGTCTGCCCTAATTCCTCGAGATTGGCTAAAACACATTTTGGGGTTATATCTAAGTCTGCCCTAATTCCTCGAGATTGGCTAAAACACATTTTGAGGTTATATCTAAGTCTGCCCTAATTCCTCGAGATTGGCTAAAACACATTTTGATATTATATCTAAGTCTGCCCTAATTCCTCGAGATTGGCTAAAACACATTTTGATATTATATCTAAGTCTGCCCTAATTCCTCGAGATTGGCTAAAACACATTTTGAGCTTATATCTAAGTCTGCCCTAATTCCTCGAGATTGGGTAAAACACATTTTGAGGTTATATCTAAGTCTGCCCTAATTCCTCGAGATTGGCTAAAACACATTTTGAGGTTATATCTAAGTCTGCCCTAATTCCTCGAGATTGGCTAAAACACATTTTGAGGTTATATCTAAGTCTGCCCTAATTCCTCGAGATTGGCTAAAACACATTTTGAGGTTATATCTAAGTCTGCCCTAATTCCTCGAGATTGGCTAAAACACATTTTGATATTATATCTAAGTCTGCCCTAATTCCTCGAGATTGGCTAAAACACATTTTGATATTATATCTAAGTCTGCCCTAATTCCTCGAGATTGGCTAAAACACATTTTGAGGTTATATCTAAGTCTGCCCTAATTCCTCGAGATTGGCTAAAACACATTTTGGGGTTATATCTAAGTCTGCCCTAATTCCTCGAGATTGGCTAAAACACATTTTGATATTATATCTAAGTCTGCCCTAATTCCTCGAGATTGGCTAAAACACATTTTGAGGTTATATCTAAGTCTGCCCTAATTCCTCGAGATTGGCTAAAACACATTTTGAGGTTATATCTAAGTCTGCCCTAATTCCTCGAGATTGGCTAAAACACATTTTGATATTATATCTAAGTCTGCCCTAATTCCTCGAGATTGGCTAAAACACATTTTGAGGTTATATCTAAGTCTGCCCTAATTCCTCGAGATTGGCTAAAACACATTTTGAGGTTATATCTAAGTCTGCCCTAATTCCTCGAGATTGGCTAAAACACATTTTGAGGTTATATCTAAGTCTGCCCTAATTCCTCGAGATTGGCTAAAACACATTTTGAGGTTATATCTAAGTCTGCCCTAATTCCTCGAGATTGGCTAAAACACATTTTGAGGTTATATCTAAGTCTGCCCTAATTCCTCGAGATTGGCTAAAACACATTTTGATATTATATCTAAGTCTGCCCTAATTCCTCGAGATTGGCTAAAACACATTTTGATATGATATCTAAGTCTGCCCTAATTCCTCGAGATTGGCTAAAACACATTTTGAGGTTATATCTAAGTCTGCCCTAATTCCTCGAGATTGGCTAAAACACATTTTGAGGTTATATCTAAGTCTGCCCTAATTCCTCGAGATTGGCTAAAACACATTTTGATATTATATCTAAGTCTGCCCTAATTCCTCGAGATTGGCTAAAACACATTTTGATATTATATCTAAGTCTGCCCTAATTCCTCGAGATTGGCTAAAACACATTTTGATATTATATCTAAGTCTGCCCTAATTCCTCGAGATTGGCTAAAACACATTTTGAGGTATATCTAAGTCTGCCCTAATTCCTCGAGATTGGCTAAAACACATTTTGAGGTTATATCTAAGTCTGCCCTAATTCCTCGAGATTGGCTAAAACACATTTTGAGGTTATATCTAAGTCTGCCCTAATTCCTCGAGATTGGCTAAAACACATTTTGAGGTTATATCTAAGTCTGCCCTAATTCCTCGAGATTGGCTAAAACACATTTTGATATTATATCTAAGTCTGCCCTAATTCCTCGAGATTGGCTAAAACACATTTTGAGGTTATATCTAAGTCTGCCCTAATTCCTCGAGATTGGCTAAAACACATTTTGAGGTTATATCTAAGTCTGCCCTAATTCCTCGAGATTGGCTAAAACACATTTTGAGGTTATATCTAAGTCTGCCCTAATTCCTCGAGATTGGCTAAAACACATTTTGAGGTTATATCTAAGTCTGCCCTAATTCCTCGAGATTGACTAAAACACATTTTGAGGTTATATCTAAGTCTGCCCTAATTCCTCGAGATTGGCTAAAACACATTTTGATATTATATCTAAGTCTGCCCTAATTCCTCGAGATTGGCTAAAACACATTTTGATATTATATCTAAGTCTGCCCTAATTCCTCGAGATTGGCTAAAACACATTTTGAGGTTATATCTAAGTCTGCCCTAATTCCTCGAGATTGGCTAAAACACATTTTGATATTATATCTAAGTCTGCCCTAATTCCTCGAGATTGGCTAAAACACATTTTGATATTATATCTAAGTCTGCCCTAATTCCTCGAGATTGGCTAAAACACATTTTGAGGTTATATCTAAGTCTGCCCTAATTCCTCGAGATTGGCTAAAACACATTTTGAGGTTATATCTAAGTCTGCCCTAATTCCTCGAGATTGGCTAAAACACATTTTGAGGTTATATCTAAGTCTGCCCTAATTCCTCGAGATTGGCTAAAACACATTTTGGGGTTATATCTAAGTCTGCCCTAATTCCTCGAGATTGGCTAAAACACATTTTGAGGTTATATCTAAGTCTGCCCTAATTCCTCGAGATTGGCTAAAACACATTTTGATATTATATCTAAGTCTGCCCTAATTCCTCGAGATTGGCTAAAACACATTTTGATATTATATCTAAGTCTGCCCTAATTCCTCGAGATTGGCTAAAACACATTTTGAGCTTATATCTAAGTCTGCCCTAATTCCTCGAGATTGGGTAAAACACATTTTGAGGTTATATCTAAGTCTGCCCTAATTCCTCGAGATTGGCTAAAACACATTTTGAGGTTATATCTAAGTCTGCCCTAATTCCTCGAGATTGGCTAAAACACATTTTGAGGTTATATCTAAGTCTGCCCTAATTCCTCGAGATTGGCTAAAACACATTTTGAGGTTATATCTAAGTCTGCCCTAATTCCTCGAGATTGGCTAAAACACATTTTGATATTATATCTAAGTCTGCCCTAATTCCTCGAGATTGGCTAAAACACATTTTGATATTATATCTAAGTCTGCCCTAATTCCTCGAGATTGGCTAAAACACATTTTGAGGTTATATCTAAGTCTGCCCTAATTCCTCGAGATTGGCTAAAACACATTTTGGGGTTATATCTAAGTCTGCCCTAATTCCTCGAGATTGGCTAAAACACATTTTGATATTATATCTAAGTCTGCCCTAATTCCTCGAGATTGGCTAAAACACATTTTGAGGTTATATCTAAGTCTGCCCTAATTCCTCGAGATTGGCTAAAACACATTTTGAGGTTATATCTAAGTCTGCCCTAATTCCTCGAGATTGGCTAAAACACATTTTGATATTATATCTAAGTCTGCCCTAATTCCTCGAGATTGGCTAAAACACATTTTGAGGTTATATCTAAGTCTGCCCTAATTCCTCGAGATTGGCTAAAACACATTTTGAGGTTATATCTAAGTCTGCCCTAATTCCTCGAGATTGGCTAAAACACATTTTGAGGTTATATCTAAGTCTGCCCTAATTCCTCGAGATTGGCTAAAACACATTTTGAGGTTATATCTAAGTCTGCCCTAATTCCTCGAGATTGGCTAAAACACATTTTGAGGTTATATCTAAGTCTGCCCTAATTCCTCGAGATTGGCTAAAACACATTTTGATATTATATCTAAGTCTGCCCTAATTCCTCGAGATTGGCTAAAACACATTTTGATATTATATCTAAGTCTGCCCTAATTCCTCGAGATTGGCTAAAACACATTTTGAGGTTATATCTAAGTCTGCCCTAATTCCTCGAGATTGGCTAAAACACATTTTGAGGTTATATCTAAGTCTGCCCTAATTCCTCGAGATTGGCTAAAACACATTTTGATATTATATCTAAGTCTGCCCTAATTCCTCGAGATTGGCTAAAACACATTTTGATATTATATCTAAGTCTGCCCTAATTCCTCGAGATTGGCTAAAACACATTTTGATATTATATCTAAGTCTGCCCTAATTCCTCGAGATTGGCTAAAACACATTTTGAGGTATAAATAAGTCTGCCCTAATTCCTCGAGATTGGCTAAAACACATTTTGAGGTTATATCTAAGTCTGCCCTAATTCCTCGAGATTGGCTAAAACACATTTTGAGGTTATATCTAAGTCTGCCCTAATTCCTCGAGATTGGCTAAAACACATTTTGAGGTTATATCTAAGTCTGCCCTAATTCCTCGAGATTGGCTAAAACACATTTTGATATTATATCTAAGTCTGCCCTAATTCCTCGAGATTGGCTAAAACACATTTTGAGGTTATATCTAAGTCTGCCCTAATTCCTCGAGATTGGCTAAAACACATTTTGAGGTTATATCTAAGTCTGCCCTAATTCCTCGAGATTGGCTAAAACACATTTTGAGGTTATATCTAAGTCTGCCCTAATTCCTCGAGATTGGCTAAAACACATTTTGAGGTTATATCTAAGTCTGCCCTAATTCCTCGAGATTGACTAAAACACATTTTGAGGTTATATCTAAGTCTGCCCTAATTCCTCGAGATTGGCTAAAACACATTTTGATATTATATCTAAGTCTGCCCTAATTCCTCGAGATTGGCTAAAACACATTTTGATATTATATCTAAGTCTGCCCTAATTCCTCGAGATTGGCTAAAACACATTTTGAGGTTATATCTAAGTCTGCCCTAATTCCTCGAGATTGGCTAAAACACATTTTGATATTATATCTAAGTCTGCCCTAATTCCTCGAGATTGGCTAAAACACATTTTGATATTATATCTAAGTCTGCCCTAATTCCTCGAGATTGGCTAAAACACATTTTGAGGTTATATCTAAGTCTGCCCTAATTCCTCGAGATTGGCTAAAACACATTTTGAGGTTATATCTAAGTCTGCCCTAATTCCTCGAGATTGGCTAAAACACATTTTGAGGTTATATCTAAGTCTGCCCTAATTCCTCGAGATTGGCTAAAACACATTTTGATATTATATCTAAGTCTGCCCTAATTCCTCGAGATTGGCTAAAACACATTTTGAGGTTATATCTAAGTCTGCCCTAATTCCTCGAGATTGGCTAAAACACATTTTGAGGTTATATCTAAGTCTGCCCTAATTCCTCGAGATTGGCTAAAACACATTTTGAGGTTATATCTAAGTCTGCCCTAATTCCTCGAGATTGGCTAAAACACATTTTGAGGTTATATCTAAGTCTGCCCTAATTCCTCGAGATTGGCTAAAACACATTTTGATATTATATCTAAGTCTGCCCTAATTCCTCGAGATTGGCTAAAACACATTTCGAGGTTATAACTAAGTCTGCCCTAATTCCTCGAGATTGGCTAAAACACATTTTGAGGTTATATCTAAGTCTGCCCTAATTCCTCGAGATTGGCTAAAACACATTTTGATATTATATCTAAGTCTGCCCTAATTCCTCGAGATTGGCTAAAACACATTTTGAGGTTATATCTAAGTCTGCCCTAATTCCTCGAGATTGGCTAAAACACATTTTGAGGTTATATCTAAGTCTGCCCTAATTCCTCGAGATTGGCTAAAACACATTTTGATATTATATCTAAGTCTGCCCTAATTCCTCGAGATTGGCTAAAACACATTTTGAGGTTATATCTAAGTCTGCCCTAATTCCTCGAGATTGGCTAAAACACATTTTGATATTATATCTAAGTCTGCCCTAATTCCTCGAGATTGGCTAAAACACATTTTGATATTATATCTAAGTCTGCCCTAATTCCTCGAGATTGGCTAAAACACATTTTGAGGTTATATCTAAGTCTGCCCTAATTCCTCGAGATTGGCTAAAACACATTTTGAGGTTATATCTAAGTCTGCCCTAATTCCTCGAGATTGGCTAAAACACATTTTGAGGTTATATCTAAGTCTGCCCTAATTCCTCGAGATTGGCTAAAACACATTTTGATATTATATCTAAGTCTGCCCTAATTCCTCGAGATTGGCTAAAACACATTTTGAGGTTATATCTAAGTCTGCCCTAATTCCTCGAGATTGGCTAAAACACATTTTGATATTATATCTAAGTCTGCCCTAATTCCTCGAGATTGGCTAAAACACATTTTGAGGTTATATCTAAGTCTGCCCTAATTCCTCGAGATTGGCTAAAACACATTTTGAGGTTATATCTAAGTCTGCCCTAATTCCTCGAGATTGGCTAAAACACATTTTGATATTATATCTAAGTCTGCCCTAATTCCTCGAGATTGGCTAAAACACATTTTGAGGTTATATCTAAGTCTGCCCTAATTCCTCGAGATTGGCTAAAACACATTTTGATATTATATCTAAGTCTGCCCTAATTCCTCGAGATTGGCTAAAACACATTTTGAGGTTATATCTAAGTCTGCCCTAATTCCTCGAGATTGGCTAAAACACATTTTGAGGTTATATCTAAGTCTGCCCTAATTCCTCGAGATTGGCTAAAACACATTTTGATATTATATCTAAGTCTGCCCTAATTCCTCGAGATTGGCTAAAACACATTTTGAGGTTATATCTAAGTCTGCCCTAATTCCTCGAGATTGGCTAAAACACATTTTGATATATCTAAGTCTGCCCTAATTCCTCGAGATTGGCTAAAACACATTTTGATATTATATCTAAGTCTGCCCTAATTCCTCGAGATTGGCTAAAACACATTTTGAGGTTATATCTAAGTCTGCCCTAATTCCTCGAGATTGGCTAAAACACATTTTGATATTATATCTAAGTCTGTCCTAATTCCTCGAGATTGGCTAAAACACATTTTGATATTATATCTAAGTCTGCCCTAATTCCTCGAGATTGGCTAAAACACATTTTGAGGTTATATCTAAGTCTGCCCTAATTCCTCGAGATTGGCTAAAACACATTTTGAGGTTATATCTAAGTCTGCCCTAATTCCTCGAGATTGGCTAAAACACATTTTGAGCTTATATCTAAGTCTGCCCTAATTCCTCGAGATTGGCTAAAACACATTTTGATATTATATCTAAGTCTGCCCTAATTCCTCGAGATTGGCTAAAACACATTTTGAGGTTATATCTAAGTCTGCCCTAATTCCTCGAGATTGGCTAAAACACATTTTGAGGTTATATCTAAGTCTGCCCTAATTCCTCGAGATTGGCTAAAACACATTTCTAGGTTATATCTAAGTCTGCCCTAATTCCTCGAGATTGGCTAAAACACATTTTGATATTATATCTAAGTCTGCCCTAATTCCTCGAGATTGGCTAAAACACATTTTGAGGTTATATCTAAGTCTGCCCTAATTCCTCGAGATTGGCTAAAACACATTTTGAGGTTATATCTAAGTCTGCCCTAATTCCTCGAGATTGGCTAAAACACATTTTGAGGTTATATCTAAGTCTGCCCTAATTCCTCGAGATTGGCTAAAACACATTTTGGGGTTATATCTAAGTCTGCCCTAATTCCTCGAGATTGGCTAAAACACATTTTGATATTATATCTAAGTCTGCCCTAATTCCTCGAGATTGGCTAAAACACATTTTGATATTATATCTAAGTCTGCCCTAATTCCTCGAGATTGGCTAAAACACATTTTGATATTATATCTAAGTCTGCCCTAATTCCTCGAGATTGGCTAAAACACATTTTGAGGTTATATCTAAGTCTGCCCTAATTCCTCGAGATTGGCTAAAACACATTTTGAGGTTATATCTAAGTCTGCCCTAATTCCTCGAGATTGGCTAAAACACATTTTGAGGTTATATCTAAGTCTGCCCTAATTCCTCGAGATTGGCTAAAACACATTTTGAGGTTATATCTAAGTCTGCCCTAATTCCTCGAGATTGGCTAAAACACATTTTGATATTATATCTAATTCTGCCCTAATTCCTCGAGATTGGCTAAAACACATTTTGAGGTTATAACTAAGTCTGCCCTAATTCCTCGAGATTGGCTAAAACACATTTTGATATTATATCTAAGTCTGCCCTAATTCCTCGAGATTGGCTAAAACACATTTTGATATTATATCTAAGTCTGCCCTAATTCCTCGAGATTGGCTAAAACACATTTTGATATTATATCTAAGTCTGCCCTAATTCCTCGAGATTGGCTAAAACACATTTTGAGGTTATATCTAAGTCTGCCCTAATTCCTCGAGATTGGCTAAAACACATTTTGAGGTTATATCTAAGTCTGCCCTAATTCCTCGAGATTGGCTAAAACACATTTTGAGGTTATATCTAAGTCTGCCCTAATTCCTCGAGATTGGCTAAAACACATTTTGAGGTTATATCTAAGTCTGCCCTAATTCCTCGAGATTGGCTAAAACACATTTTGATATTATATCTAAGTCTGCCCTAATTCCTCGAGATTGGCTAAAACACATTTTGAGGTTATAACTAAGTCTGCCCTAATTCCTCGAGATTGGCTAAAACACATTTTGAGGTTATATCTAAGTCTGCCCTAATTCCTCGAGATTGGCTAAAACACATTTTGATATTATATCTAAGTCTGCCCTAATTCCTCGAGATTGGCTAAAACACATTTTGAGGTTATATCTAAGTCTGCCCTAATTCCTCGAGATTGGCTAAAACACATTTTGAGGTTATATCTAAGTCTGCCCTAATTCCTCGAGATTGGCTAAAACACATTTTGATATTATATCTAAGTCTGCCCTAATTCCTCGAGATTGGCTAAAACACATTTTGAGGTTATATCTAAGTCTGCCCTAATTCCTCGAGATTGGCTAAAACACATTTTGATATTATATCTAAGTCTGCCCTAATTCCTCGAGATTGGCTAAAACACATTTTGATATTATATCTAAGTCTGCCCTAATTCCTCGAGATTGGCTAAAACACATTTTGAGGTTATATCTAAGTCTGCCCTAATTCCTCGAGATTGGCTAAAACACATTTTGAGGTTATATCTAAGTCTGCCCTAATTCCTCGAGATTGGCTAAAACACATTTTGAGGTTATATCTAAGTCTGCCCTAATTCCTCGAGATTGGCTAAAACACATTTTGATATTATATCTAAGTCTGCCCTAATTCCTCGAGATTGGCTAAAACACATTTTGAGGTTATATCTAAGTCTGCCCTAATTCCTCGAGATTGGCTAAAACACATTTTGATATTATATCTAAGTCTGCCCTAATTCCTCGAGATTGGCTAAAACACATTTTGAGGTTATATCGAAGTCTGCCCTAATTCCTCGAGATTGGCTAAAACACATTTTGAGGTTATATCTAAGTCTGCCCTAATTCCTCGAGATTGGCTAAAACACATTTTGAGGTTATATCTAAGTCTGCCCTAATTCCTCGAGATTGGCTAAAACACATTTTGAGGTTATATCTAAGTCTGCCCTAATTCCTCGAGATTGGCTAAAACACATTTTGAGGTTATATCTAAGTCTGCCCTAATTCCTCGAGAGTGGCTAAAACACATTTTGTGGTTATATCTAAGTCTGCCCTAATTCCTCGAGATTGGCTAAAACACATTTTGAGCTTATATCTAAGTCTGCCCTAATTCCTCGAGATTGGCTAAAACACACTTTGAGGTTATATCTAAGTCTGCCCTAATTCCTCGAGATTGGCTAAAACACACTTTGAGGTTATATCTAAGTCTGCCCTAATTCCTCGAGATTGGCTAAAACATACTTTGAGGTTATATCTAAGTCTGCCCTAATTCCTCGAGATTGGCTAAAACACACTTTGATGTTATATCTAAGTCTGCCCTAATTCCTCGAGATTGGCTAAAACACATTTTGAGGTTATATCTAAGTCTGCCCTAATTCCTCGAGATTGGCTAAAACACATTTTGAGCTTATATCTAAGTCTGCCCTAATTCCTCGAGATTGGCTAAAACACATTTTGAGGTTATATCTAAGTCTGCCCTAATTCCTCGAGATTGGCTAAAACACATTTTGAGGTTATATCTAAGTCTGCCCTAATTCCTCGAGATTGGCTAAAACACATTTTGAGGTTATATCTAAGTCTGCCCTAATTCCTCGAGATTGGCTAAAACACATTTTGATATTATATCTAAGTCTGCCCTAATTCCTCGAGATTGGCTAAAACACATTTTGAGGTTATATCTAAGTCTGCCCTAATTCCTCGAGATTGGCTAAAACACATTTTGATATTATATCTAAGTCTGCCCTAATTCCTCGAGATTGGCTAAAACACATTTTGATATTATATCTAAGTCTGCCCTAATTCCTCGAGATTGGCTAAAACACATTTTGAGGTTATATCTAAGTCTGCCCTAATTCCTCGAGATTGGCTAAAACACATTTTGATATTATATCTAAGTCTGCCCTAATTCCTCGAGATTGGCTAAAACACATTTTGATATTATATCTAAGTCTGCCCTAATTCCTCGAGATTGGCTAAAACACATTTTGAGGTTATATCTAAGTCTGCCCTAATTCCTCGAGATTGGCTAAAACACATTTTGAGCTTATATCTAAGTCTGCCCTAATTCCTCGAGATTGGCTAAAACACATTTTGAGCTTATATCTAAGTCTGCCCTAATTCCTCGAGATTGGCTAAAACACATTTTGATATTATATCTAAGTCTGCCCTAATTCCTCGAGATTGGCTAAAACACATTTTGATATTATATCTAAGTCTGCCCTAATTCCTCGAGATTGGCTAAAACACATTTTGAGGTTATATCTAAGTCTGCCCTAATTCCTCGAGATTGGCTAAAACACATTTTGAGGTTATATCTAAGTCTGCCCTAATTCCTCGAGATTGGCTAAAACACATTTTGAGGTTATATCTAAGTCTGCCCTAATTCCTCGAGATTGGCTAAAACACATTTTGAGGTTATATCTAAGTCTGCCCTAATTCCTCGAGATTGGCTAAAACACATTTTGAGGTTATATCTAAGTCTGCCCTAATTCCTCGAGATTGGCTAAAACACATTTTGATATTATATCTAAGTCTGCCCTAATTCCTCGAGATTGGCTAAAACACATTTTGAGGTTATATCTAAGTCTGCCCTAATTCCTCGAGTCTCGCTAAAACAAAATTGAATGAATTTTTTGTTTACTTCTAAGCCTGCAAAGTCAATTTACCTTAACAGAATGGCTAATCAAAATGAATGTCCACAAAATGTAATTAAATTGTATTTAGCCAAATCTGCCGTCAAAATCCAAAAAGACTATTCTAAATGTAATAGATTAAGCTGTCAAACACAATATATTGAAAGTAATATAATGTTACAAATTCACAAACAAAATTACCAGTTTTGATATTTTCGATTGTTCTTTTAGATTTTTCATAATGTTTTATTTTTCTTAACTAGGCCAGTATTGAAGCAAACATAACAAAAAAGAAATTGTTCAAAGCGTTCGAGCCATTTTCGAATTTCTGTGAGACTAACACACGGCAATTGATTTATATATAACTAAACATACATTCCAAGGTTGGCACTGCTATCGTAAGCGCGACCAGAAGCACGACTCCAGCTTCAGTATACGTGGAATTGTTTCCTGATGTACTGACTCCCTGCATTCCTGCCAGGGACAATGAGTTGGTGAACAAACTGTAGCTTGATCTTGGCTCTCTTTTTTGTGATACACGGCCGCCGAGTGGTGTGAGGTGTTCGATGTGGAACGCCTCTGATATGCGGCGGCAGTACATACATTACTAATAACAACAAACGAAACAGAGGTTTTTCTGTGTTATGGACAGAGGACAACGGCTCGCTTGTCCGGGATTGTAGTCACGTGGTGTTGGGCAGTGATGAAATAATCAGAAGCCTACAATACCTTGTTCCATGACGCGGTTGATTAGAGTGTCATTTTGAAATATGCAGAGGGAGATAACGTCATGAGGTTTTCAATGGAGGCTTTTCACTGATTCTGAACGTTTCCACTAAATTGCTGATTTATTGAACAGTGAGTGCCGACAACAACTGTATTCACTGGTGTAAAAAATAGCCAATCAGGACGTGGGAAAACAAAGTGCCGCTTCTCATACGTCACCGTTTACCCTACTCAAGCTAATTGGAACCCATACCACGTGAGCACTCACCTACATTCACATCGCTTTCCCAACACACTCTTCAACATCAAGGGGGAGATTACCTACTTACAAATCGGATGTTGATAATGCATCAGATTTTTACTTTTTCTACTATGTACAGCAAGTAGGGGAAGTATTGTATTCCACTCAAAAATTCGATGTCGAGATTTCACCGAAAATATGTTTTGAGACCCCTGAATAAAAAATTTTTATTTAGAAAAATCCATGTGTGTGTGTGTGTGTGTGTGTGTGTGTGTGTGTGTGTGTTTGTGTGTGTGTGTCTGTGGACAGCATAACTCAAAAATGAAAAGTAGTTTAAAAACCAAAGTTGGTACTTAAGTTTAATGTGTTTCAAGGATGCGACACGAAGATTTTGAAAATAGCCCCACCCCAAACTAACCTTTACATGGAAACTTTTCCGAAAATGTTGGTTTTCTTGAAAATGACTTAACGATTTTGAATAAAATGTCGTATATTTGAGATATTTTGATGACAAATGAAATGTATATTTTGAATTTTCTGGCTATAGCCCCTGTAGTCGTATTTACTCTGGATGACTTTTACATAACTGGTAAACCGTTACAGATAGACCAAATCATACTATACAAAAAATGTAGATCTTGCTAAAACACACAATTTATGTCCAAATAAATTTTCTTGTAGGTTGAACCAATTGGGAGATACTCCTTGTTATGTGTGTGAGTTTGGGAAAACTTAGAACTTTAGCGAAATGGAACATCGTTGTCTAATTTTTTATATGTTTGCAAAGAGAACAGAATCTCAAAGCTTTAAAACATTTGACTATCGCACAAAGACTACTGTATTTTAATATTCCCCTTGTATCTACAAGGAAATAAGCAATAAGATAATTTGTACAAATGTTTATCTCAACTAAATGTATTTGCTGTGGAATACAATACTTCTCCTACTTACTGTACGTAGGAGAGAAAGTAATAAAGCGATAGAAAAGTAACTGGACTGGATGTAATTTTGTCTCAGTAGTGTCAACTCCCCCAGAGAAGAATTGTTTTTTTCTTTTTTTGGAGACGTTCGTGCAATTACGGAGGTGCATTGGCCTAAAATGAAGTAGATAGAGTGAATATCGCATATCTCCTCTATTCAGCAGTAAAAGAAGTAAAACGACATATTGGGTTAAAAACCAACACTTGTGAATTTATATGTATGTGTGTGTGTGGGGGTTCAGTAACATACACAGAAAGAGTGTGGCACAGACACTCCCACTGCCATCTGTTGGACGGACGTGTTGTTTTGGAATTCATTGCAGCTGTTTCCCCGTGTGCTTACACACACACACTATAACATGATTAGTTTAGCCGTGGCCAACAAACCCTCCCCTGGGGTGATAAATGGCCCTTAGGTTTCATGTCACCCTTACTTATTACTCTGTTTCCTCACACGCCCTTGATCACCTATGTATAGCTTACAAGCAATACTCTGGTCACGTGACGTCATATGCTAATATCTGTACACCCTCTTTAACAAGCTAACCTTACAAACACTTATTCCTATATCTTGTTCGTGTTAGTTGAGATAAACATTTGTGCAAATTATCTTATTGCTTATTTCCTTGTAGGTACAAGGGGAATATGGGAATACAGTAGACTTTGTGCGATAGTCAAATCTTTTAAAGCTTTGAGATTCCGTTCTCTTTGCAAACTTAACATATATAAAAATGAACAACGATGTTCCATTTCACGGAAGTTTTAAGTTTTCCGAAACTCACACACACGACAAGGAGTATCTCCGAAATGGTTCACTCTACAAGAAAATTTATTCAGACATAAATTGTGTATTTTAGCAAGATCTACATTTTTTTGTATACTATCTCTTACGGTTTACGACTTATTCAAAAGTCGTCCAGAGGCTCTAGCTAGAAAATTCAAAATATACATTTTATTTATTATATAAATATCTTAAACATATGGTATTTTAATTAAAATCGTTGCCCGCCTTAGTAGCATGATAGCGTGTCTGCCTCAGTTCAAGAGGTCGCGAGTTCGAATCTCACTTAGGGTAACTTATCCGGTTAAGGTTTTTTTCCGAGGTTTTCCCTTAACCTGAGAAGACGAATGTCGGGTAAATTAAAGCTCTATGGACCTCGGGCCCATTTGAGCATAATTCCACCCATTTCAGTCATTTACCGTCTGGTATGGCATTACGTTGGAGCACGTTAATTTAAAAAAAAATCAAGTCCGTTAGTCATTTTCAAGAACATGAAAATTTTCGAAAAATTTCCCATGTAAAGGATAGTTTAGAGTGGGGCTATTTTCTTCAGAATCTTCGTGTCGCATCTTTAAAAGACAGTAAACTTACATACCAACTTTGGTTTTCAACCTACTTTTCGTTTTTGTGTTATGGTGTCCACAGACCGACACACACACACGAAGCTTTTTCTAAAAATGCTTTTTTGAACTTAGGGGCCCTCAAAACATAATTTCCGTGAAATCTCGACATCGAAATTTTGAATCGAGTACAATACTTTACCTATTTAGTATACGTAGTAGAGAAACCAAAAATTTTGATTTTCTAAAGAATCGCTATTTTGATGAAAGAAACATATTGAAGATATTTTCATCTTGAGTTTTCTCAGAATAACCTCTGCAGTGCTTTTCATTCTGAACAACTTTTGTATAACTGGTAAGAGATACACAAAATATTATGTACTATACAAAAATGTAGGTTTTATTACACCATATAATTTATGTGAAATGCTATGTCAGTTAACTACTTGCGATAGAACCATTTGTACCACAGTTTATCTCTATTAACATGTATCACATAGAAGAATAACTTTTTTCTCGACCTTCTAGCGCCACCTTCACGCAGAAATATTTTACGTTCTTTCTTGATTATGCAAGGAAGTGCAGTTTCGCGTTTCAACTATTTTCTGAACGTCACTCGACCTTCAGCTGTTGCAGATTTGTTCTCTATTCTCGTCGCCATTTGCAGGAACAAGATCTTTCTACATTTTAAACGAAGTAATCGCAGTAAAATAGTTAATTGATATTTAAAGTGAACATTTTCCAGTGCAGAAGAAACTTATGGATGAACTTCAAGTATTAATGAACTAGCATTGATAAATGGTGAGTTGAAATAGTTAAATATTGCGTTGCAGTTAATACATTAATGTTTCGGCGCACTCGTTGCTTTTGTGTGTCGTATTCGCCAGCGCTGGTTAAAGTTTGGTAGAGTAGGAAAGCTTTCAGTCAGTTACATAGTTTTCCACAGAAGTTGTTAGCTTAGGGTTTGGGTAAGTGTACGTAGTTCGTTTGTACCTGGCTGTCTGCCGTTGCATGCAAGGCTTTGCTTAGTATCTTCGGTGGGCAATGACCCATCCATCACTTCGACTAGCCGACCTGCGCATGCGCCAGTACTTCGTTGTTTCGCGTAGACGGCCAGGCCAGGCCAGGTACAAACGACGTGCACTTACCTACGTTTGCTTGCTGGTCTGAATGGGTTGCTATACCACTCGTGTGATTCCGATGAAACTTTAAGTTATTGCATATATTCCCGCAAAAGATTCCGAGTTGATCAAACCATTTTACAATAAGTAGAGCTCTTACAACACTTAATAAACAGGTTAGGGCTTGCAAGGAGGGGAAATGGAAGTGAAAAACTGGGACCCTTTAATTCCTCTATTACTGATATTGGTGATATAAAAACGAATGTTTTATGATTAATCATCATGAACGGTGGTTTTTTTTTTTTTTTTTTTTTTTTCTTCTTCCACGATGAAGGCTTTTATGCTATCCAATTTATACCCAACGTATTACATTCACATGTTTTTCTTTATACGTTTCTCTTTTACATAACACACTCAGATGTCCCTCCCACCTTCCTCTTCTACAAACAGTTCGTACAAATTGCTGTTGTACAAGTTATCTTATTACTAATTTATTTATAGATACAAGGGGAATATGGCAATACAGCAAGACTGAGAGGCAAATATTTTAAGACCTGATCACTATGTGATAGCTTTGACATTCCCTTTTGTTGTATGGTGAACAGCAAGAATAACGACTTCTCATTTAAGAAAAGTGTAAGCATTGCAAAATTTAAACCAATAACAGGGTAGGTATATCTATTAATGATTAACTCTACAAAAAGCTCATTTCACACTGTGTGCTACAGTTTTTGTGTAGTAAGACTTTGTTGTTGTTAAATTTTGCCAATGTTATCCAGAATGAAGAGGACTTCTGAGATTATTGCCAGAAAAATCAAATATACACGTAACTTATACTAATGAAAATTTTTATACATTTATTTTAATTATTTATTTTATTTAATTATTTAATTTATTTCTTTATTTTAATAAACATTTTAGAAATAGGTTCTCTGTAAATGGTGGTTTGACTTACGGGAATTGTGTGGCAACATTGTGAGAACTTATACGCCAAGGTTGGTATAAATCATTTTGCCATTTTGACTTCCCTTAAGGTTCAGATACTACATCTATACCAAGTGTTTGTTATTCCGTGCGGGCACCTGTATTATTCCGTGGATTGCGATGAAACTTCAGTAAGTTGCTGCGCACATTCCCATAAAGGTTTCTGAATTGGTCAAACAATTTTAGAATAATTAAAACGCGAGTAATTTCAATAAGTTAGTGTATAAATGTATATTGGTATTATGAAGCTGATAAACTCCAACACTAGTTGACTGATTACCATAAAAACTCTACTCATTCTCCTTAAAAAAATTCACAATAACCTATTTGAAATACGTAGAAATAGAGTATTACATTCACACGGTTTTCTCTACTTCCTTTTCTTTACGTAACATATTCACATGTCCTTGTTTATCCCTCTTCTAAAACACTTCGTGGAAATTGGTACATGTTTGAAATACAAATGCAACGTATTACATTCACACAGCTTTCTCTACTCATTTTTCTTCTACCTAACACAATCACATGTATTTTCCTATTCCCTCTACTACAAACAATTTATTAAATTTTATAACGTATTTCAAATACAAATGCAACGTATTACATTCACACAGCTTTCTCTACTCATTTTTCTTCTACCTAACACAATCGCACGTATTTTCCTATTCCCTCTACTACAAACAATTTATTAAATTTTATAACGTATTTCAAATACAAATGCAACGTATTACATTCACACAGCTTTCTCTACTCATTTTTCTTCTACCTAACACAATCGCACGTATTTTCCTATTCCCTCTACTACAAACAATTTATTAAATTTTATAACGTATTTCAAATACAAATGCAACGTATTACATTCACACAGCTTTCTCTACTCATTTTTCTTCTACCTAACACAATCGCATGTATTTTCCTATTCCCTCTACTACAAATAATTCATTAAATTTTATAACGTATTTCAAATACAAATGCAACGTATTACATTCACACAGCTTTCTCTACTCATTTTTCTTCTACCTAACACAATCGCACGTATTTTCCTATTCCCTCTACTACAGACAATTCATTAAATTTTATAACGTATTTCAAATACAAATGCAACGTATTACATTCACACAGCTTTCTCTACTCATTTTTCTTCTACCTAACACAATCGCACGTATTTTCCTATTCCCTCTACTACAAACAATTTATTAAATTTTATAACGTATTTCAAATACAAATGCAACGTATTACATTCACACAGCTTTCTCTACTCATTTTTCTTCTACCTAACACAATCACATGTATTTTCCTATTCCCTCTACTACAAACAATTCATTAAATTTTATAACGTATTTCAAATACAAATGCAACGTATTACATTCACACAGCTTTCTCTACTCATTTTTCTTCTACCTAACACAATCACATGTATTTTCCTATTCCCTCTACTACAAACAATTCATTAAATTTTATAACGTATTTCAAATACAAATGCAACGTATTACATTCACACAGCTTTCTCTACTCATTTTTCTTCTACGTAACACAATCACATGTATTTTCCTATTCCCCCTACTACAAACAATTCATTAAATTATATAACGTATTTCAAATACAAATGCAACGTATTACATTCACACAGCTTTCTCTACTCATTTTTCTTCTACGTAACACAATCACATGTATTTTCCTATTCCCTCTACTACAAACAATTTATTAAATTTTATAACGTATTTCAAATACAAATGCAACGTATTACATTCACACAGCTTTCTCTACTCATTTTTCTTCTACCTAACACAATCGCACGTATTTTCCTATTCCCTCTACTACAAACAATTCATTAAATTATATAACGTATTTCAAATACAAATGCAACGTATTACATTCACACAGCTTTCTCTACTCATTTTTCTTCTACCTAACACAATCGCACGTATTTTCCTATTCCCTCTACTACAAACAATTCATTAAATTATATAACGTATTTCAAATACAAATGCAACGTATTACATTCACACAGCTTTCTCTACTCATTTTTCTTCTACGTAACACAATCACATGTATTTTCCTATTCCCTCTACTACAAACAATTTATTAAATTTTATAACGTATTTCAAATACAAATGCAACGTATTACATTCACACAGCTTTCTCTACTCATTTTTCTTCTACCTAACACAATCGCATGTATTTTCCTATTCCCTCTACTACAAACAATTTATTAAATTTTATAACGTATTTCAAATACAAATGCAACGTATTACATTCACACAGCTTTCTCTACTCATTTTTCTTCTACCTAACACAATCGCACGTATTTTCCTATTCCCTCTACTACAAACAATTCATTAAATTATATAACGTATTTCAAATACAAATGCAACGTATTACATTCACACAGCTTTCTCTACTCATTTTTCTTCTACGTAACACAATCACATGTATTTTCCTATTCCCTCTACTACAAACAATTTATTAAATTTTATAACATATTTCAAATACAAATGCAACGTATTACATTCACACAGCTTTCTCTACTCATTTTTCTTCTACCTAACACAATCGCATGTATTTTCCTATTCCCTCTACTACAAACAATTCATTAAATTATATAACGTATTTCAAATACAAATGCAACGTATTACATTCACACAGCTTTCTCTACTCATTTTTCTTCTACCTAACACAATCGCATGTATTTTCCTATTCCCTCTACTACAAACAATTCATTAAATTTTATAACGTATTTCAAATACAAATGCAACGTATTACATTCACACAGCTTTCTCTACTCATTTTTCTTCTACCTAACACAATCGCATGTATTTTCCTATTCCCTCTACTACAAACTATTCATTAAATTTTACAACGTATTTCAAATACAAATGCAACGTATTACATTCACACAGCTTTCTCTACTCATTTTTCTTCTACCTAACACAATCGCACGTATTTTCCTATTCCCTCTACTACAAACAATTCATTAAATTTTACAACGTATTTCAAATACAAATGCAACGTATTACATTCACACAGCTTTCTCTACTCATTTTTCTTCTACCTAACACAATCGCACGTATTTTCCTATTCCCTCTACTACAAACAATTCATTAAATTATATAACGTATTTCAAATACAAATGCAACGTATTACATTCACACAGCTTTCTCTACTCATTTTTCTTCTACCTAACACAATCGCATGTATTTTCCTATTCCCTCTACTACAAACAATTCATTAAATTTTACAACGTATTTCAAATACAAATGCAACGTATTACATTCACACAGCTTTCTCTACTCATTTTTCTTCTACCTAACACAATCGCATGTATTTTCCTATTCCCTCTACTACAAACAATTCATTAAATTATATAACGTATTTCAAATACAAATGCAACGTATTACATTCACACAGCTTTCTCTACTCATTTTTCTTCTACCTAACACAATCGCATGTATTTTCCTATTCCCTCTACTACAAACTATTCATTAAATTTTACAACGTATTTCAAATACAAATGCAACGTATTACATTCACACAGCTTTCTCTACTCATTTTTCTTCTACCTAACACAATCGCACGTATTTTCCTATTCCCTCTACTACAAACAATTCATTAAATTTTACAACGTATTTCAAATACAAATGCAACGTATTACATTCACACAGGTTTCTCTACTCATTTTTCTTCTACCTAACACAATCGCACGTATTTTCCTATTCCCTCTACTACAAACAATTCATTAAATTTTATAACGTATTTCAAATACAAATGCAACGTATTACATTCACACAGGTTTCTCTACTCATTTTTCTTCTACCTAACACAATCGCACGTATTTTCCTATTCCCTCTACTACAAACAATTTATTAAATTTTATAACGTATTTCAAATACAAATGCAACGTATTACATTCACACAGCTTTCTCTACTCATTTTTCTTCTACCTAACACAATCGCACGTATTTTCCTATTCCCTCTACTACAAACAATTTATTAAATTTTATAACGTATTTCAAATACAAATGCAACGTATTACATTCACACAGCTTTCTCTACTCATTTTTCTTCTACCTAACACAATCGCACGTATTTTCCTATTCCCTCTACTACAAACAATTTATTAAATTTTATAACGTATTTCAAATACAAATGCAACGTATTACATTCACACAGCTTTCTCTACTCATTTTTCTTCTACCTAACACAATCGCATGTATTTTCCTATTCCCTCTACTACAAATAATTCATTAAATTTTATAACGTATTTCAAATACAAATGCAACGTATTACATTCACACAGCTTTCTCTACTCATTTTTCTTCTACCTAACACAATCGCACGTATTTTCCTATTCCTCTACTACAGACAATTCATTAAATTTTATAACGTATTTCAAATACAAATGCAACGTATTACATTCACACAGCTTTCTCTACTCATTTTTCTTCTACCTAACACAATCGCACGTATTTTCCTATTCCCTCTACTACAAACAATTTATTAAATTTTATAACGTATTTCAAATACAAATGCAACGTATTACATTCACACAGCTTTCTCTACTCATTTTTCTTCTACCTAACACAATCACATGTATTTTCCTATTCCCTCTACTACAAACAATTCATTAAATTTTATAACGTATTTCAAATACAAATGCAACGTATTACATTCACACAGCTTTCTCTACTCATTTTTCTTCTACCTAACACAATCACATGTATTTTCCTATTCCCTCTACTACAAACAATTCATTAAATTTTATAACGTATTTCAAATACAAATGCAACGTATTACATTCACACAGCTTTCTCTACTCATTTTTCTTCTACGTAACACAATCACATGTATTTTCCTATTCCCTCTACTACAAACAATTTATTAAATTTTATAACGTATTTCAAATACAAATGCAACGTATTACATTCACACAGCTTTCTCTACTCATTTTTCTTCTACCTAACACAATCGCACGTATTTTCCTATTCCCTCCACTACAAACAATTCATTAAATTATATAACGTATTTCAAATACAAATGCAACGTATTACATTCACACAGCTTTCTCTACTCATTTTTCTTCTACGTAACACAATCACATGTATTTTCCTATTCCCTCTACTACAAACAATTTATTAAATTTTATAACGTATTTCAAATACAAATGCAACGTATTACATTCACACAGCTTTCTCTACTCATTTTTCTTCTACCTAACACAATCGCATGTATTTTCCTATTCCCTCTACTACAAACAATTCATTAAATTATATAACGTATTTCAAATACAAATGCAACGTATTACATTCACACAGCTTTCTCTACTCATTTTTCTTCTACCTAACACAATCGCATGTATTTTCCTATTCCCTCTACTACAAACAATTCATTAAATTATATAACGTATTTCAAATACAAATGCAACGTATTACATTCACACAGCTTTCTCTACTCATTTTTCTTCTACCTAACACAATCGCATGTATTTTCCTATTCCCTCTACTACAAACAATTCATTAAATTTTATAACGTATTTCAAATACAAATGCAACGTATTACATTCACACAGCTTTCTCTACTCATTTTTCTTCTACCTAACACAATCGCATGTATTTTCCTATTCCCTCTACTACAAACAATTCATTAAATTTTACAACGTATTTCAAATACAAATGCAACGTATTACATTCACACAGCTTTCTCTACTCATTTTTCTTCTACCTAACACAATCGCATGTATTTTCCTATTCCCTCTACTACAAACAATTCATTAAATTATATAACGTATTTCAAATACAAATGCAACGTATTACATTCACACAGCTTTCTCTACTCATTTTTCTTCTACCTAACACAATCGCATGTATTTTCCTATTCCCTCTACTACAAACTATTCATTAAATTTTACAACGTATTTCAAATACAAATGCAACGTATTACATTCACACAGCTTTCTCTACTCATTTTTCTTCTACCTAACACAATCGCACGTATTTTCCTATTCCCTCTACTACAAACAATTCATTAAATTTTACAACGTATTTCAAATACAAATGCAACGTATTACATTCACACAGCTTTCTCTACTCATTTTTCTTCTACCTAACACAATCGCACGTATTTTCCTATTCCCTCTACTACAAACAATTCATTAAATTTTATAACGTATTTCAAATACAAATGCAACGTATTACATTCACACAGCTTTCTCTACTCATTTTTCTTCTACCTAACACAATCGCACGTATTTTCCTATTCCCTCTACTACAAACAATTTATTAAATTTTATAACGTATTTCAAATACAAATGCAACGTATTACATTCACACAGCTTTCTCTACTCATTTTTCTTCTACCTAACACAATCGCACGTATTTTCCTATTCCCTCTACTACAAACAATTTATTAAATTTTATAACGTATTTCAAATACAAATGCAACGTATTACATTCACACAGCTTTCTCTACTCATTTTTCTTCTACATAACACAATCGCATGTATTTTCCTATTCCCTCTACTACAAACAATTCATTAAATTTTACAACATATTTCAAATACAAATGCAACGTATTACATTCACATAGCTTTCTCTACTCATGTTTCTTCTACCTAACACAATCGCACGTATTTTCCTATTCCCTCTACTACAAACAATTCATTAAATTTTATAACGTATTTCAAGTACATTTTTTGTAGGGTGTACCATTTCGGATATATGCCTTGTTATTTGTTTGAGTTTTGGAAAGTTTATGCTTCTGTAAAATGGAACATCCTTATTCGTTTACTTTATATGTTAACCGGGCAAAGAGTACGGAATTTGAAGGTTTGGAGTTCTTGACTGTCGCCCCAAGTTTGCTGTATTCCCATATTGCCCTTGTACCTACAAGGAAATAATCAATAAGATAATGTGTACAAATGTTTATCTCAACTAACACGAAGAAGATACAGGAATAAGAGTTTGTAAGAATGGTTAGTACAAGAGTAGAGAAAGTCATGTGAGTGCAACACATCAGATCTTTTAAAATGTCTTCAAAGAAACTTACGGCTGTTGGACAAGTGCAACCTAAGTCTAAGTGTTTATACGTATATATTTTCAAATTACGGACAGGGCCGGGTATTTCACCTAGCATGATATAATCCAAAAACGTAAATTTATTTTCACTTTGAAAGCTTAGTATTAGGATTCCTAACATACACCACAGCTTGGTTGAACAACAAAGGCAAAACACTCCCCTCTCTGCTATGTGCACGCCGGCTGAGAAGGTTAGTAAAATGAGCAGCCAAGTGTACCAACTTCTCGAGCAGATGGTTGTGTAGCGGATGTCAAAACGTGTATTTGCAGTTGGAAAGAGAGAAGTTGGTACAAATGATGGTTGTGGTAGCGGACACACAGGTACGTACCTACCATTAATCTAAAGAGTTGATGCCGCCGAGAGCGAGAGCGAGAGCACTTGGTTTAGTGTATGATAAAAACGAACCAGGTCCCACTGAAAAGAAGCCTCAGGGGTTTTGATTTATAGTAGACATCGCCACGCCGCGCCACGCCACCCTTTTGTTTCACTCTTTTCAACTGAAAGCGCGCATAGAGCAGGTAGTAGCAGGTATTTGGGCCAGGGTTGTCCACCGCAAGGGACTAAAACATTCATACAACTTTCTCTACTCGCTCTTCATTTGTCAGTGATTCTCAGAAAATACGTCACCCTAACTCACGGGTTACATTCAGATGAACTTCTCTGCTTACTCTTCTTATTACAAAAGCTTGCACATTATGCGAGTGATTTACAAGAGATACGTCTTCTTAACTGATGTTACATTCACATAAATTTCCCTACTCTTCTTACATCAGTGATTTATCGGAGACACGTCACCCTAACTGATGGTTACCTTAACATGGCTTTCTCTGTTCATTCTTCTTATTAAAAAAAGTATTCAAATATGCCTCTGATTTACAAGACATACGTCATCCTAACTGATGGTTTACCTGCATATAGCTTTCTCTACTCACATTCTAATAACTATTCTTATAACAGTAATTCTTTTATCTACTTCATGTTACATTCGTGAACAACGGTCAAAAAGGATGCAAATTTGCAATTTATACTTTTAAATGTATCATTTTCTATTGCCAAGAAGCGTTTTCATGTATGTTTGATATCGCAGTGAAAATTAAGAGATTTTCGAGATATAATCTCGAGAGGAAGTGCTGGTTGCTCATTGCGGGCTTTTTTCTGATATATCGCATATTTCTTCTGGAATTTCTAGATATTTCTTTTTTTACCTTGTTTTTTTCTAGGATTTGGCTACCTGTTATGGTTTAGCATAAAGCCTCAGAAACGTTAAAATGACACCGCGCGCAATATAAGGTGCAGAAGTTGTGCACCGTGGCAAGGCAAGCCGCTTTAAGCTGAGTATTGCGCTGCAGAGCGAAGACGCGAGCAAGCGAGGAAGCCTGTGTTCACTTCCTGGACCATTAAAACCAAACACCAGATATAGTATTAAAAACCAAATGAAGCAGTTTTCTCCCTTATGACTCACTCAGTGACAACTAGGGGGACTAGGAGGGTGATATGGTACCTTGACAGAAAGGTGCTCGTATGTCCCGACGGAGCTCCCCCTGGAGGATGGATCCTAAGGACGGCCGGAGCAGAGAGCAGAGTCCATAGATTTTACCCAGTTAGAAGTACGCCTGGTTCCTCTTCCACCCTTTCGGGTTCGTATTCTCAAGGGGGGCGCGGGAGTTCGCTGCCCCTTCGGTCTTGAACCATTCCATGGGCGGCCCGGAAACAAGTGGCTCGTCTTCCAGAGCGCATTTGTTCCCCTGCCATCCCCATGCTGCTGCCGCGACGCTCGCCAAGTTTTCCAACCCTGAAAGAAACCTAACGGGATTAGGACTGTAATGAAATGATTAATGTAACGAAATGGGGATGGGGGGTCAGGAAGTTCGGAGGATTTGGAAATAGTTCCCAGCATTCGTCTGGTGACTCGGGAAACCTTCGAAAAAACTCATGGGTCAGCAAAGTCGGCCACAGGGATCGAACCACAGACGTTACCATCTGAGTTATTCAGCTCGGTATGATATTTTAATCAAAATCGTTTGAGCAATTGTTAAAATTGTAAAGCATAGCCTAGGGTGGGGGGGGGGGTGTTTCTTGAAAAATCTGTGTCTCACGCTTGAAAGATACTGAGCCTAAATACCAATTGTAATATTTAACCGATTTTTGGCTTTAAGTTTTGTTGTTCACACACACACACACACACACACACACACAGACACACACACACACACACACACACACACACACACACACACACCGTTTTTAGATTTAGTTCTATAACGTGTAGATATTTGTTGTGAAACCTCTGTGTACAATTGTTCCTGTGGTTAAAAAGCGTACTAAAGAAATGTAAAGGTGGGCTGGGCGATTAGAGGTAAATTTGGACCACGTCTCACAAAAGAGCTCGAATATTGAAGCAAGCTCGCGTACCTACGCAATTAAACATCAGATACATACACTTAGCTGCTCGTTTGGAGCCTTTTGTCTGGGGAATTACCTATCGCCGCATGACCAAATGCATCAAAGCATATTCCAGCCTATCCGTCATTCTCCAGTTCCATATATTCAACGAGATGGGGAGAATATTTCCTACGCCGCTCTGCTCTCGTGCTGTAAAGTAAATATCGATATTTCCCTTGTCAAATGAAATACGACAGAGTAATATTTGTGATTCAAAGCCCCTGCTGATAAACAAGAACTGTACGCACATATTGCAAAGATGCTTGACACAATTCCAAACATATTTTTCGTCTTTGCGTTGAGCATTTGAATATAGCGTTATTTCGCTCCAACGGGCTTGACACTGACATTTTCCATATACCTAGAGGAAAAACTCATTGCAATGAAAGTAGCACTTTCTACATTTTACTTTCTCTGCTACCTTCGTATAGTAAGCAAAAAGAATTGGATATCGAGATTCTAAATAAAATAAAAACGTGTGTCTGGGTGTCTGTCAACAACATAACTCATAAACAAAAACGCAAGGGAAGAAGGTGCCTTAAATGGTGAAAATATAATCTTTTTCTGTGTGCTTTATATGAATATTAATTTGTTTTTCACCAGAAGCATAGTTAAAGGACCTAAATGTAGGTTTAAATCACATACTGCAGAGTAGGACACGCCCTTGTTTTCACTTTGTGCAGTGGCGGCTGGTGCATAAAATAACAAGGGGCTCACTAAATTTGGTGCAATCTGTAATTTACCTTTCTAAATTACATAAAGTATTTCGGTAGCTCTAAAATTACCTTAAAATGAGCTTAATGGCGTTGATTCTTCTGTAGACATACATTGGTGGAGAAACTCCACGTTCCTTTCCTTTTTGGTGGCGAATCTGTCTATGACCCTCTCGTTGAAATCTAGAAGACTGTGGATTATTTCCTTCATGGTACTAAAGTGGAGAAACACCTCTTTGCCCCACATGTTGTCATTGGAATAGTAGCTACTAATTTCAACAATTTCATAATACCACCAAAGGATTCTTGTAGATTATTTTCAATTAAAAACTTTAGCAAAGCTATTGCACTTTTCATTTCTTAAAAATCATTTCGAGAATAAATTATCCCCAGTTCTGTTTTTAACTTTATTTAAAAATGGATAGGACTGCACAACAGCAGAAAGAATTTTTCAGGACATTTATTTATTTTTCAGTCCGTTAAAAACCAAAGTTGGTATTTAAGTTTAACGTCTTTCAAGGATGCCACATGAAGATTTTGAAGAAAATGGCCCTATCCTAAACTACCCTTTGTATGGAAACTTTTTCATAAATTTGGATTTTCTTGAAAATGGCTCTACGATTTTGATTAAAATGCCATATATTTGAGACATTTTTATGACAAATGAAATGTATATTTTGAATTTTCTGGCTATAGCCCCTGTAGTCGTATTTACTCTGGATGACTTTTGCATAACTGGTAAACTGTTAGAGATAGACCAAATCATACAATACAAAAAATGTAGATCTTGCTAAAATACACAATTTATGTCTAAATTTTCTTGTAGGGTGAACTATTTCGGAGATATTCTTGTTATGTGTGTGAGTTTCGGAAAACTTAAAACTTTCGTGAAATGTGTCATCGTTATTCGTTTTTTTATATGTTAACCGTGCAAAGAGAACAGAATCTCAAAGCTTTAAAAGATTTGACTATCGCACAAAGCCTACTGTATTCTAATATTGCCCTTGTACCTACAAGGAAATAAGCAATAAGATAATTTGTACAAATGTTTATCTTAACTAACATGAAAAAGATATAGAAATAAGAGTTTGTAAGAATGGTTAGTACAAGAGTAGAGAAAGTCATGTGAGTGCAGCACATCAGGCTTTATGGCAAATGAAATGTGTATCTTTAATTTTGTGTAAATAATCTCTGAAGTCCTCTTCATTTTGAATGACTTTAGTATAACTGGTAAACTGTAAGAGATGCCTATACAAAAAATTGACCTCGTTAAAAGACACAATTTATGTGAACTACTTTTTGTGAACTTAGCTATTTCCGAGATATTACTTATTATTGGCTGGAATTGTCAAATAGTTATAGTTTTCTGAATTGAAATCGCTTAACTATGTCATGGACAGGTGTTAAGTAATTGGGGATACTATATCCCCTATTCAAAACGGTTCTGTAAATATTAAGTATAGTCCAGAACATTTGTAAATACCCCTTTGATATTTGCGTGTTGTACAATCTGTACAAATTTAACATCAATATGTTATTCTGTGGTGCATGAGCCAATTTGTAATGGTAACTATTTGTCTGATTTAAAGCTTTACACAGAAAGGTCGTTTGTTCACATTTGCGAAATGAACACAGGACTCTTATGTTAGCTTCCCATTTGTGAGTAATTAATACTAGCAAAGGATGCCATTAAAACTGTGTCAAATACCAATGAAGATAAACTGTACGTTTAGAATGACATTGTGTTATCATGACTGATTATATTCCACTCCGTGCAATACGCAGTTCAACCTGTTTGAGTTCTGATGCGATTTATTGAGAAAGGAAATGGATACCAAACTTGCATTGGAAGTACGTTAACAAATAATTTTATTGCAATTGTTGGGGCCGACGGTTCGGAGCAGCGTCGAACCTTACTGCCTCCGCCTTGTCGTACATTGTCGAAGTAACAATTAAAGCTGGCTTTTGTAGATGTTTCCTTGATAGCTCGAGCACTGACGGCCTTAATCTCAGCGTATGCGTAAGTTTTGTGAAAGATGACGCTGGATTTCAACTTTAACACATTTTAATGATGCATTCCTTTATTATATATAAACTGTGAAACCCTTCGGTTATCCGCTAAGTTTAAAAATATCCATTGGCTGTTCCTCGCTTAATATTTTTTCTTTATATTTACTTGTATTAATTTACAATCATCACTATATTATATTATAAAAAAGCACGAAAGATGACATAAACAATTATAGAGCCATAATGCTGCAAGATGACAGAGGGACAGCACATGGGACCCTTACATCGGCAGGAGACTCCCAGGAAGACCAAGACGCAAATGGTCGGACTTGTTCAGGGAGACAGTGGACCACCATAACCATAAACAGAAGTGGAAAGAACTAGAACAACAATTAAGTGACCATGTTTAGTGTATTATGTACGCGGACTAGCTCACCGCAGCTACCCCTACTTGTAGGAGGCCTTTGCCCTCAATGGGACATCACAGGCTATTTTCATTCATTCACTATATTATTATGTATTATTAAATACTTTATTCCCTTTGATTTATTAATTACCCTTTTAAATTATGATAAAATTATGGTAAAATTCAAAATATACATTTTAATTGTGGTGAAAATATTATAACACCGGGCGCGGCGCACAACGATGGACGATCAGAGTTAAGCTATTTCACAACTCATACCAGGCCGGCGAGCAAAGAAAGGTGCACGAGATCAGGCTGCCTCACGCGACTTTGTGTATACATGACCAACAACAATGAGCGCGGCGCTTAACAAAGGAGAGACAGACAGTGTGGGTACGAGAAAAAGCAGTTGAGTTGTAGTATCACGAAAGACTGTAGACTATGTTAACGCCAGTAAAAGACAACTGTATTGGTGTGCAAAACTGTAGAACAAAAATAATTTGATCGGAAAGTAACTGGACTAGATGCTGTCATTTTGTCACATCGTTGTCAGGAGTGGGATTCCTCGAATTGCCGTTTTGGTACAATATGTTAAACATATGACATTTTCTAAAAATTGTCGCTTATTTTGAGAAGGTCAAACATTTAAAAATATTTTCCGCATATCTAAGGGGTAATTTAGGACGAGGCGATTTTCTTAAAATTTTTGTGTTAGATAGCTGGTAGATTCTGAACTTAAATACCATGTTTGGTACTTAACGGACTTTTTGTTGTGTTGGCTGTTCGCACACGCACACACATACACACTTGCACGGGCGATTTTCGAAACATTCTCGTATTAAGGGGACTTTAATAAGTGTATTTTCACTGACAACTCGGTATACAGGGTTAAGTAGACTGCAGTACTCAGTCAGTGGCAAAATAGTTGAGAATGCGAATGTTATATTTGATTGGTCTCTGGTCATGGATTTACAGTTATGTATTCAAAGCATTCATTTCTGATTATGCTATATGGGTTTATGTTGTACGAGCATGCGATTCTGCTGATGTATGTGAGCGGGTAGACTGTTGGATGTGAAAAGGGTGAACATTTAAGTAAATGCTCGTGAAAAGAATATAGGTAGAAGGACGTGAAAACCTCTCCACATGTGGTGAAGACAGTGGGCTATAGAACAAGGACATGACAGGATTTATAAAACACCCTCACTCGCTTGCTCCCTCCCTGCCGCAGTGGCGTGCTGCAAAACAATAGAAACGTGCTCTAAAATACCTTTATGTTGGACATTATCATCTGTGTAAGGGATAAATATTCAAGTAGTAGACACTTTCACAATGGTTCTAGTTTTTACTTTTATTCTTCCATCAGCAACCCTTTATTAGAGTGTTTTTGTGAGGCAATTTGTTTTGGGGTTGGTTCACTGCGGCCCTAGACTCTTTATATCACATTCCTTACATTTATATACATAGTATTTATACGTAAAATAAAAGTGCATCTGAATTTCAATTGAATTTATTTATTCCTGGTAATTTGCATCTCTTTTATGCAATATTAGCTGAAATACGCGACGTTGTCCGTGGTTTGATGATTTATCACAACATTTAGACTTAGGTTGCACTTATCCAGCAGCCTTGTCTTACTTTGGAAACATAAAAAAATATTGCAAAGAGTTAATTGAAACCTTTAGGAAACCATGAAGAACAAAAAATGGGGGAGGACACTATACGAAAGCACTATTGAACAACCACAAATAGCACTGAAACAAAAGCGAGTAGGAAAATTGTTGTGAAGGTAATGTGTTGCATTTCAATTTGAATTATGTGAAAAATTGCGTCAATTGTTTCTGAAGAACGAGGATAGGTCAAGTCAATGCTTGTGCAAAAGAAAATATATCTCAAACTACCTCGCGGCTTATAAATACGTCGCCGATGACAATAGATTAGCAGAACAAAGTGTTCCCAGGCTTAGCGGAGTTTCTACGGCTAGCTTAATGAGAAGTGGCAAGAAGAGCTCGATTTCCTGAAAAATCCATGCTACGTCATTCTTCGTCTACATAAGCGAAGCTAAACGGCATGAGAAGCGAATTGTTTTTATGATAGAGTCGTGAGTGCTGAAGGGGACAGATGTTAGCGGTATTTGTGTTTGTAAATTGGAAAGAGAAATAATTGAATAGTTGGTAGAAGACTTATTAGAAAGTCGTGAGTCCAACACATTTTTGTATAATCAAATTGCGAAATCTCATTAACATGTATCAGGAAAAAGTTATGATATAACATAGAAAAAACCCCATCAAAAACACGAAATAAAACTCCAATAAACATGAATAAGGATAATTAGAACCTTGTTTTAGCTGAATTGGCTCAAAATTAATACATTTTAGACCTCGTATCTTCGGTCATTCGTTAAGAAAAGTCTAACATGTTTACACATTTTTATTTAAGCAAAATTTGGAGGTTTCACCAGTAGCATCTATAGACTGTTACTTGGGTGCATTAGCCTATTTCTGTATCGCTTTTGGAAGCGTATTTCCTACCTCTACATACAGTGTAAGGCTGTAAGCGAACGACAGCCCCTTGTGTATATGCTATACACCTGGCAGGCCGGGCGGAGAAGTTGCCTAAATAACCGCACTGCGTCATATACGCCAAAAGAAGTCTCGTATACCATAACAGCAAGGACAAATTCATTCTGCTTTTGTGTCTACTAGTTACTTATTTTTAAACAAATTTTCAATAACTTACATCATACCAGATAACATAAAAAGTACCTAAACTATAACGTGATCGTTTTCCAGAATGTTCTTTTCGTTTTCGCAAAGTATTGTATTTAAAGTACCAAAGAATCTTATGTATGTACTCACATGGCTTTCTCTACTCTTGTATTACTATCCTTACAAACACTTCTTCCTATATCTTCATGTTAGTATCTTATTACTAATTTTCTTGTTGCTGCAACGGGATCATAGGAATACAGTAGGACTTAAGTGTTAGACAAATGCATTAACGTTGGTCACTATATGATGACTTTGAAATTATATTTCCTTTGCTTGTGTAAGAGATAAAAATAGGAATAACAACTTCCTTTTATAGAAAAAGCACGAAAGAACTTAAAAATCCAAACTAATAATATATGGTTGTCAGCACAAAATTTGTTTCACATAAGTGCTGCATTTTAACAGGATCTATATATTCCTGTAGTAACATTTTGTCTATGTCTTACAAGATATACAGAAGTCATTTAGAATGAGCAGGCAATTTCTATAAAATTTAAAATATTCACTTCATATTTTGTGAAAATATTGTAAAAATGTGGTATTTTAATGAAAATCTGTAAAGCAATTTTTTACAATCAGCATTTTTTAAACATTTTTCGTGTAAAGAGTGGTTGGGTGGCGGGACTTTACTTTTCTAAATCTTGGTTTGGCATCCTTGAAAGATGCTGGAATGAAATTAGCTATGCTGTTTACAGACAGACTGCCTGCCATATATTCGCATGCTTTTTTCTGGGGAGATTCAGAGAGTTTTGGAACATATATTTATGGTGTCCTGCGAAGGGCTGTTGCGCAGGGGTTAGTGTCAGTTATACTATACTTGGATACTTACTATAGGTACTATAAAAATGTAGCTCAAAACATGTATGTTCAGTGAAATCTTGGTACATACAATACTTCCCCTGTCTCATTATCGCACATTCTTTGGTTCATTATGCACTAATTTCATGTATAACGGAGAATAGTGTAATTTAATTAAAGGCCTTTCGGGTTTAGATAAACAGCACAGTTGTCTGAAGTTGAACTTGGAAAGTGTGGCGACTATCTGAAGCTGAAAGCTGTAAACAGACGAGCGAGCGGCCGATCACATCAGTAGATGAGGAAAGTTTACCTCGTACATCCATCAACTCTCCCACAAACTGAATAAATCCCTGGAAACAGAAATGTCCCTCCCCTAAAGCAATAAAGCGTTCAATGAGCTTGTTCTCCGCAGGGTTGCATATCTTTCTCTTCCTGCGTCAATGACTCTTTGTTTACTGCGAGAGTTAAAACCTTCGGGACTTCATCTGGCGAAATAAAAATAAATATACACACGTGGCCTTGCTGCCGGTGCATAGAAAAAGTGATTTACATCGCAAAGAAAGGCTCACGATGTATAAAAATGTGGATATTTACTTTCTAGGGGAAATACAAAAATTTCGACAACGAAATTTCACCTTAACTACACCTGTTTTGTTGTGCGACCGACATTACAGTATTCTGAGAATCCGACAATTCGACGAACTGCACTTCGGTCCCATTATGACAAAACGACTTAAGTGTAGCTCAGTTATTTTATCTTTGTTTGCCTTCAAAACTTCGCACAAATACACTGTTCTCTTTTACTGATGTTAACACAGTCTACAGCCTTTCATGATATTACAACTCACAACTGTTTACTTCTCATAACCTTGACTCACTCCTTTCACTGTCTCACTTTCCCTGTCTCTCGAGCACTAACTCTGACATTACAATCACTCAACACTCATTAACTGTTTCACTCTACCCTTGGACAGGCCTTTTATCTCATGATGCGCGCACACACACACACACACACACACACAAACCAGAAGCTGATTGACTCCCGAAAACTCACTCACTCTGCTCATTGTCTCGCCTCCTTATATAGCGTGGATAGCGTAACACGGGCCGTTCTCGAACTTTCACAAAGAGCTGACGGCCGCAGACTTCTCGAATGATCTCGAAAACCCCCTTTTGAGGTGGTGTGCTCATTGTTGCTCGCCTGAGGGGAAGGTTGACTGCAAACGCCTTTGATACGCGCACCGCCACTGCGGTGGGGCAGCCCGGTCCCGACTCTCCTTTATTGTGCGCCGCGGGCGGCGTCACTTTACTTTTTGATATTGATTTTAAGTTTCAAATACTTCTACTTTTTACCCAAATGGAAGTGACTATTCCTTTTTTCTTATAATGAAAATAGAATATAGGGCCATGATGTAGGGACCTGGCTTTTATCGCTTTGACCTAGTCTAGTTTTTCTTATTGTTACATGGAAATGCGTAACTAATGGAAATTTATGTGTAATGAAACGACATTTATATGAAAATGGCTAGCACTCAGCTGTGATGGGCTGGGCCCCAGCACTTCATAAAGGAATGCTCTCTTAATGCAAAAACCATTTTCCAATCATTCCTGGTCTACACAGATAGATTATGGCAATATATTAATTTACATCTCATCTGAACTAGTGCGAATAATTTGCTCTTAGTAAAGAACTAATTTGAACAATGCCATTCCATTGATCCTATGTTACACATGAAAGTTCACTAACGCTTAATATCCATTATTATTACTTCGGATTTATTATATTAAGTGGCTTATATTGGAAATTAATTTACTTCGTCCCTTTTTTTATCATTTTCAATTTCTCGACTACTTATAGTGTCTGAAAACGACAGAACTCCAAAACTAAAACTCACTTAAATACCAAACTTGATATTTAAGTTGATCTTTTTCAAGGATCCCTCACGAAGATTTTCGAGACAAACGCTCCACCCCAGACTGCCTTTTATGTGGAACATTTTTTGAAAATTTTTGATTTTTATAAAATAGCTGTAATGATTTTAAGTACAATGCCATATTTTTATGACAAATGAAACGTTTATCTTGAATTTTCTGAAAATATCTTCAGAGGTCGAACTAGTGAACTGTAAGAAATAGACTAAATCATACTTAAAAAAAAAGTACATATCGTTGAAGCACACAATTTATATCTAATGCATATTTTTGTGGTCGTCTACTTAGCGCGGTGGTAGCACTGTTGCTTAACAAACGGGGCACCCGGGTTCGACTCCCGGTACCGGTGTGAAACCTGGTCCGGGATGCACTCAGCCTCGTTAGGTCCCTGAAGAGCCAATTGAGAAGAAGTAGCGACCGCTGGTCCAGTAGACCTCATGACCAGCCGGGAAGGACGACGTCCCACCTCCAGTACTGCACCCCACTCATGACGCCTGTGGTGGGCCGTTGTGCCGCGAGGTTATGTTACGGGTTGCTCATTCTTGTGGAATGAACCATTTCTGAGATATTCGTCTTGGCAGCGGGTACGGCTTCGCTTAAACTCTGCCACACGATATTTTAGTACGAGTATTGTAAACTAAGGAGCAGACTCCCACAGAGTAGAACCTAGCTCAGTTTTAATATTAGTTGGACTAAGACCTATCACAGGAAAGTATTGCATCTCATAACGATAACTAGTTTTATCAATGTTTGCAAATTCACTATTGATGGCAGCCAAGCAAATACTAAACAATATAGATAACATCGTAAAACTTCAAACCTAAGTTTTACCTTCTACCGTAATCATTTGTTTGAAACAACAACCCTTATCTATAGGTGAGGACGGGCACTTCTGTGACAGCGCATTTAGTACAATGCAAGGGTGTCATGATTGTTTAAGGAGGCCTTCGTAGCCTTCCCCTCTCTTTACCCCTCTCCAATGACAGCAGTATTCATGCTACACCAATGACACGTCGGTATGAAAGGGAAGTAGCGATTATTTCTGATGGCTCACTAAATCGTTACTCATTAAGCTACAACTGTTGCTTATTTCACACTAGAAACCATACGTATCCAGAGTATTGGTCTATGGTAGGCTGCTAATACAGAAACTGTGCAAATTCACACAATAGTAATATGAACATATTATAAATACGAACATTTAAGAGAAGGTGACAAGAAAATGTCATGAATGGAAATTTATGAAGAATGACAAAAGCCAAAACATGACTTTATATGAACCATGAAAATTTCATCATTTTAATCGTTAATAAAATCGTGTTTTGCTTATATTTTTAATGGAAAAGCAGCCACAAGTAAAAAGTATGACATGTCATAAACATCCGGGCCAAAACGACCTTGGGGCTTAAATAAACGGCAGACAGAGTTATGCTGACCATGTGGGCCTAAGGTGACTTGGAAACTGTTGTTCTGCTGACGTCATGAACATCTCAAGACCCGTTAGGGGATAGAATGTAACATTGTTATTATTCTGGCTCTCACATAACAAATTGCATGCCTTCATTTTTCCCCATATATCACGATTCCCCTTCAGGACAAGGTTTATGAGCTAGATTGTGGTAATCTCCGGTATTAATACCGGTCGGTCGCCTGGTAGACCGGAGCGAGAACCTCCATAAAATAAAAATAGAGGACCAGCTATCGACTGACTCGCACCGTGACGAGAATTCTCAGTCATTCCCTGGGAAAGAGGTCAAAAGAGATGGCTGAACCAGCGGTGTGTCATTCACAGTCCGAATCAAAACTCACTCTCAAAAGATTTTTACCGAGTGGGATGGCTGAGACGCATTCGGGAGGTGGCGGGTTCGATCCCCGTGGCCGACTTCCCTGACCCATGGTTTTTTTTCGGAGGTTTCCCGGGTCACCAGGCGAATGCTCGGTAGTATTTCCATATCCTCCGAATTTTCTGTCCCTCCACTTTGTCACAATCATTTCATTTCACCCTTCATCCCATTAGGTTTCTTTCAGGGTTGGAAGCGACGGCGAGCGTCGCGACAGCAGCATGGCAGGGGAACAAACGCGCTCTGGAAATCTCGTCCCCCGGATTGGAAGGCGAATCACTGCTTTTCGGGGCCCCATGGGGTGGTAGATGCCCTAGGGGGGGGGGGGAAGAGCTAAGCGAGGCTTCACTGGGATGCTTCTAACTGCTAAAATGTAGGGACCCTACCCTCTGCTCTGGCTGACAACGTTCCTGCTATCCTTAGGATACATTCACCTTATCCATCCTCCCGTCAGGAACATAGACACAAAAGATCAGCTTTCAGTCGAGTACTAAGTCCCTCTCCGTAAGTTGTCATTGAGTCATATATACTTATGATACATTCACCTCATCCATCCTCCTGTCAGGAACATAGACACAAAAGATCACTTTTCAGTCGGGGTACTAAGTCCCTCTCCGTAAGTTGTCATTGAGCCATATATACTTATGATACATTCACCTCATCCATCCTCCTGTCAGGAACATAGACACAAAAGATCACTTTTCAGTCGGGGTACTAAGTCCCTCTCCGTAAGTTGTCATTGAGTCATATATACTTATGATACATTCACCTTATCCATCCTCCCGTCAGGAACATAGACACACAAGATCACTTTTCAGTCGGGGTACTAAGTCCCTCTCCGTAAGTTGTCATTGAGTCATATATACTTATGATACATTCACCTCATCCATCCTCCTGTCAGGAACATAGACACAAAAGATCACTTTTCAGTCCAGGTACTAAGTCCCTCTCCGTAATTTGTCATTGAGTCATATATACTTATGATACATTCACCTCATCCATCCTCCTGTCAGGAACATAGACACAAAAGATCACCATTCAGTCGAGGTACTAAGTCCCTCTCCGTAAGTTGTCATTGAGTCATATATACTTATGATACATTCACCTCATCCATCCTCCTGTCAGGAACATAGACACAAAAGAACACCATTCAATCGAAGTACTAAGTCCCTCTCCGTAAGTTGTCATTGAGTTATATATACTTATGATACATTCACCTCATCCATCCTCCTGTCAGGAACATAGACACAAAAGATCACCTTTCAGTCGAGGTACTAAGTCCCTCTCCGTAAGTTGTCATTGAGTCATATATACTTATGATACATTCACCTCATCCATCCTCCTGCCAGGAACATAGACACAAAAAATCACCTTTCAGTCGAGGTACTAAGTCCCTCTCTGTAAGTTGTCATTGAGTCATATATACTTATGATACATTCACCTCATCCATCCTCCTGTCAGGAACATAGACACAAAAGATCACCATTCAGTCGAGGTACTAAGTCCCTCTCCGTAAGTTGTCATTGAGTCATATATACTTATGATACATTCACCTCATCCATCCTCCTGTCAGGAACATAGACACAAAAGATCACCATTCAATCGAAGTACTAAGTCCCTCTCCGTAAGTTGTCATTGAGTGATATATACTTATGATACATTCACCTCATCCATCCTCCTGCCAGGAACATAGACACAAAAGATCACCTTTCAGTCGAGGTACTAAGTCCCTCTCTGTAAGTTGTCATTGAGTCATATATACTTATGATACATTCACCTCATCCATCCTCCTGCCAGGAACATAGACACAAAAGATCACCTTTCAGTCGAGGTACTAAGTCCCTCTCTGTAAGTTGTCATTGAGTCATATATACTTATGATACATTCACCTCATCCATCCTCCTGCCAGGAACATAGACACAAAAGATCACCTTTCAGTAGAGGTTCTAAGTCCCTCTCCGTAAGTTGTCATTGAGTGATATATACTTATGATACATTCACCTCATCCATCCTCCTGTCAGGAACATAGACACAAAAGATCACCTTTCAGTCGAGGTACTAAGTCCCTCTTCGTAATTTGTCATTGAGTCATATATACTTATGATACATTCACCTCATCCATCCTCCTGTCAGGAACATAGACACAAAAGATCACCTTTCAGTAGAGGTACTAATTCCCTCTCCGTAAGTTGTCATTGAGTGATATATACTTATGATACATTCACCTCATCCATCCTCCTGTCAGGAACATAGACACAAAAGATCACCTTTCAGTCGAGGTACTAAGTCCCTCTCCGTAAGTTGTCATTGAGTGATATATACTTATAATACATTCACCTCATCCATCCTCCTGTCAGGAACATAGACACAAAAGATCACCTTTCAGTCGAGGTACTAAGTCCCTCTTCGTAAGTTGTCATTCAGTCATGTATACTTATGATACATTCACCTCATCCATCCTCCTGTCAGGAACATAGACACAAAAGATCACCTTTCAGTCGAGGTACTAAGTCCCTCTTCGTAAGTTGTCATTCAGTCATGTATACTTATGATACATTCACCTCATCCATCCTCCTGTCAGGAACATAGACACAAAAGATCACCTTTCAGTTGAGGTACTAAGTCCCTCTCCGTAAGTTGTCATTGAGTGATATATACTTATGATACATTCACCTCATCCATCCTCCTGCCAGGAACATAGACACAAAAGATCACCTTTCAGTAGAGGTTCTAAGTCCCTCTCCGTAAGTTGTCATTGAGTGATATATACTTATGATACATTCACCTCATCCATCCTCCTGTCAGGAACATAGACACAAAAGATCACCTTTCAGTCGAGGTACTAAGTCCCTCTTCGTAATTTGTCATTGAGTCATATATACTTATGATACATTCACCTCATCCATCCTCCTGTCAGGAACATAGACACAAAAGATCACCTTTCAGTAGAGGTACTAATTCCCTCTCCGTAAGTTGTCATTGAGTGATATATACTTATGATACATTCACCTCATCCATCCTCCTGTCAGGAACATAGACACAAAAGATCACCTTTCAGTCGAGGTACTAAGTCCCTCTCCGTAATTTGTCATTGAGTCATATATACTTATGATACATTCACCTCATCCATCCTCCTGTCAGGAACATAGACACAAAAGATCACCTTTCAGCAGAGGTACTAATTCCCTCTCCGTAAGTTGTCATTGAGTGATATATACTTATAATACATTCACCTCATCCATCCTCCTGTCAGGAACATAGACACAAAAGATCACCTTTCAGTCGAGGTACTAAGTCCCTCTTCGTAAGTTGTCATTCAGTCATGTATACTTATGATACATTCACCTCATCCATCCTCCTGTCAGGAACATAGACACAAAAGATCACCTTTCAGTTGAGGTACTAAGTCCCTCTCCGTAGGTTGTCATTGAGTGATATATACTTATGATACATTCACCTCATCCATCGTCCTGTCAGGAACATAGACACAAAAGATCACCTTTCAGTCGAGGTACTAAGTCCCTCTCCGTAAGTTGTCATTGAGTTATATATACTTATGATACATTCACCTCATCCATCCTCCTGTCAGGAACATAGACACAAAAGATCACCTTTCAGTCGAGGTACTAAGTCCCTCTCCGTAAGTTGTCATTGAGTCATATATACTTATGATACATTCACCTCATCCATCCTCCTGCCAGGAACATAGACACAAAAAATCACCTTTCAGTCGAGGTACTAAGTCCCTCTCTGTAAGTTGTCATTGAGTCATATATACTTATGATACATTCACCTCATCCATCCTCCTGTCAGGAAGATAGACACAAAAAATCACCTTTCAGTCGAGGTACTAAGTCCCTCTCCGTAAGTTGTCATTGAGTCATATATACTTATGATACATTCACCTCATCCATCCTCCTGCCAGGAACATAGACACAAGAAATCACCTTTCAGTCGAGGTACTAAGTCCCTCTCCGTAAGTTGTCATTGAGTCACATATACTTATGATACATTCACCTCATCCATCCTCCTGTCAGGAACATAGACACAAAAAATCACCTTTCAGTCGAGGTACTAAGTCCCTCTCCGTAAGTTGTCATTGAGTCATATATACTTATGATACATTCACCTCATCCATCCTCCTGCCAGGAACATAGACACAAGAAATCACCTTTCAGTCGAGGTACTAAGTCCTTCTCTGTAAGTTGTCATTGAGTCATATATACTTATGATACATTCACCTCATCCATCCTCCTGTCAGGAACATAGACACAAAAGATCACCTTTCAGTCGAGGTACTAAGTCCCTCTCCGTAAGTTGTCATTGAGTCATATATACTTATGATACATTCACCTCATCCATCCTCCTGCCAGGAACATAGACACAAAAGATCACCTTTCAGTTGAGGTACTAAGTCCCTCTCCGTAAGTTGTCATTGAGTCATATATACTTATGATACATTCACCTCATCCATCCTCCTGCCAGGAACATAGACACAAAAGATCACCTTTCAGTCGAGGTACTAAGTCCCTCTCCGTAAGTTGTCATTCAGTCATGTATACTTATGATACATTCACCTCATCCATCCTCCTGTCAGGAACATAGACACAAAAGATCACCTTTCAGTAGAGGTACTAAGTCCCTCTCCGTAAGTTGTCATTGAGTGATATATACTTATGATACATTCACCTCATCCATCCTCCTGTCAGGAACATAGACACAAAAAATCACCTTTCAGTAGAGGTACTAAGTCCCTCTCCGTAAGTTGTCATTGAGTCATATATACTTATGATACATTCACCTCATCCATCCTCCTGTCAGGAACATAGACACAAAAGATCACCTTTCAGTCGAGGTACTAAGTCCCTCTCCGTAAGTTGTCATTGAGTCATATATACTTATGATACATTCACCTCATCCATCCTCCTGCCAGGAACATAGACACAAAAAATCACCTTTCAGTCGAGGTACTAAGTCCCTCTCCGTAAATTGTCATTGAGTCATATATACTTATGATACATTCACCTCATCCATCCTCCTGTCAGGAACATAGACACAAAAGATCACCTTTCAGTCGAGGTACTAAGTCCCTCTCCGTAAGTTGTCATTGAGTCATATATACTTATGATACATTCACCTCATCCATCCTCCTGTCAGGAACATAGACACAAAAGATCACCTTTCAGTAGAGGTACTAAGTCCCTCTCCGTAAATTGTCATTGAGTCATATATACTTATGACACATTCACCTCATCCATCCTCCTGTCAGGAACATAGACACAAAAGATCACCTTTCAGTCGAGGTACTAAGTCCCTCTCCGTAAGTTGTCATTGAGTCATATATACTTATGATACATTCACCTCATCCATCCTCCTGCCAGGAACATAGACACAAAAGATCACCTTTCAGTCGAGGTACTAAGTCCCTCTCCGTAAGTTGTCATTGAGTCATATATACTTATGATACATTCACCTCATCCATCCTCCTGTCAGGAACATAGACACAAAAGATCATCTTTCAGTCGAGGTACTAAGTCCCTCTCCGTAAGTTGTCATTGAGTCATATATACTTATGATACATTCACCTCATCCATCCTCCTGTCAGGAACATAGACACAAAAGATCACCTTTCAGTCGAGGTACTAAGTCCCTCTCCGTAAGTTGTCATTGAGTCATATATACTTATGATACATTCACCTCATCCATCCTCCTGTCAGGAACATAGACACAAAAGATCACCTTTCAGTCGAGGTACTAAGTCCCTCTCCGTAAGTTGTCATTGAGTCATATATACTTATGATACATTCACCTCATCCATCCTCCTGTCAGGAACATAGACACAAAAGATCATCTTTCAGTCGAGGTACTAAGTCCCTCTCTGTAAGTTGTCATTGAGTCATATATACTTATGATACATTCACCTCATCCATCCTCCTGTCAGGAACATGGACACAAAAAATCACCTTTCAGTCGAGGTACTAAGTCCCTCTCCGTAAGTTGTCATTGAGTCACATATACTTATGATACATTCACCTCATCCATCCTCCTGTCAGGAACATAGACACAAAAGATCATCTTTCAGTCGAGGTACTAAGTCCCTCTCCGTAAGTTGTCATTGAGTCATATATACTTATAATACATTCACCTCATCCATCCTCCTGTCAGGAACATAGACACAAAAGATCACCTTACAGTCGAGGTACTAAGTCCCTCTCCGTAAGTTGTCATTAAATCATAATATGAACTCAAAATTTAAACGCTTTTCTGGTTACTTTCTCTACTAAGTATAGTAAATAGGGGAAGCACTGTATTCGATCCAAAATTTCTATGTCAATATTTTACCGGAAATATGTTTTGAGGCACCTTGAATTAAAAAAAGGATTTATAGGAAAATATACATGTCTGTGTATGTATGTTGCTATGTCAGAAAGGAAGAGTCGGTTAAAAACTACAAACCAAAGATAGTGTTTAAGTTCAATATCTTTCAAAAGTGCAACACAAGCACTTTGAAGAAAATTCCTGTGCCCTAAACTATCTTTTACATGGAAAATTTTGATATCCTGAAAAATGGCTCTTAACGATTTCGATGAAAATGCCATATATTATTTTTATGACAAACGACATGATCCGTTGAACTTGGTACCCCCTAAAATTGGTTTGAAAGTAATTCTTCCTAAGTTATTATCAAGTTCATATGAATTTAATGTCATTTTTTTTTTTTTTTTTTTACCTGAGAGATAAATGCAAAGGTTTCTTCATTGGTTTACAATATTTAAATTCTCAAAGGAATTCTTCAAATTTTGCTGAAACACATTTTGTGGTTATATCTAAGCCTGTGCTAATCTCTCAAGTCTCGCTAAAACAAAATATATTGTTTTTTATTCCTGAGCCTGCAAAGTCAATCTACCTTAAAAGAACATGTAATTAAATTCGATTTACCTAAACCTGTTCTCAAAATACACTACCTTTTCCTTTTAAGGAAAAGCGATTTTAAATGTAATGGAGGCCAAATGTTAGATTCACCACAAACATCATATATTGAAGCTAATCAATCCGAAGTGGCAATTGCTATACAAAACTACCAATTTCGATTTTTTAGATTTTTCAGCCGTTCCTTTGAGTTTTCCCTAGTGTGTATGTTTTTTTCTAAACCATCCCACTATTGAAGCGAACAAAGCAAAAGAAATTATTGAAATCGGTAGAGCCATTTTCGAGTTTTTGAGAGGCAATTTATATGTGCATTCAAAATATACATTTAATATTGATACTTATGATATATAATATATCAATATTAGATTATCAAAACCACACCAATAGCAGCTATGGAAATACTAACCAACGAATATCCCATTGAATATGAAATAGAAAAAGCGGCTCTTATTCAACACGAAAAGTTGATCAGACTCCCATTCAATACATGGCACAAGAGAAATTTTATACATACACTAAAGACTCAGGAGAGCTTTCTTTCCAAAATTCAAGACATCAAGAAGGATGTACACCTTCCTAATTCAAAGGAAAACTTCATATCTAAAGTCAATCCAACACATACATTAGACATCACATATTATTTACACCTGACAGAAGAAGTTAAAAAAAGTGATACTCCAACTAGTGTTCTAAAATTATTGGCATTAGAGACAATCCATACTAGATTTCCAGAACACGAATGGCTCCATATTTATACTGATGGATCACTGATATCATACCAAGATGAAGCAGGTGCTGGAGTCACATGTCACCTCTTTTCCTATTACAAATCTTTAAGTTATGGAACTACTAACTTTGATGGAGAAATTGAAGCAATTCGAATGGCCCTAGAAAATCTTTTGTACAGAATTTCACATTTTCAGCAAGCAGTTATTCTCTCAGATTCCAGGGCAGCAATTGTAGCAATTACTTCCAAGTTGTCACCAAAAAACCAAACTATTATAGAATGTTGGAAAATGCTTAGCCATCTAACAGCACTTCAAAAACACCTAGTCTTCCAATGGATACCGGCTCACTGTGGACTGAGTGGTAATGAGAAAGCTGATTTTCTTGCAAAAAAGGGTACCAGTAGTGTACAGAAATCTATAGTTAATCTACCATTTTATGCAGCTAAAAGATTAGTCAACTCTGAATTCAAAAAAATTATTGCAAAATATTACTATGAAAAATCAAAGAATAAAAGATGGGAACTACTAAACATTCAAACAGTAATTCCTGAGTATCCTCAGTTGCAACTTTCAGGTTGATTACAGGACATGATTGTCTGGCAAAACATTTAAACAGAATTGGGATATATTCTTCACCACTCTGTCCTCTATGTGATCTGCAAGAGGAAATGGATCGAGACCACCTTCAGATATGCCCGGCCACTTCTAGCACCCTTCCCATCCATCAGTGAAAAATATTGGAGAGCAAGAGGATTAATGACTTCATTGTCAGAAATCCAGCATTAGCTAACAACAAGATTATATTTTCAATTTTCTGGCTATAATCCATAGTCTTGTTTACTCCTGATACATTTTGTATAACTGGTAAACCGTAAAAGATAGACCAAATCTTACTATAGAAAAAACGCAAATCTTGTCAAAACACAGAATTTGTGTGAAACACATTTTTATGGAAGTCATTATTCATGTCATATGCAACCTTTTCGCCGTGCGAAGAGAAGGAAATGTCAAAGTCAACACATAGAAACCAGTTTTAAAACATTTTGCTATCCCTTAAAGCCTACTGTATTCCTATACTCACCTTGTACCTACAAGAAAATTAACAAAAAGATAATTTGTGCAAATGTTCATCTCTGTTAACATGAAGTAGATAGAGGAATAGGTATTTGTAAGAGTAGAGAAAGTCATTATTATATTTTGTGGTTGTGTTAGTATTAAATTGAAGGTAGAGAGAGAGAGAGACAGGTCACACCTGTATTAGAGAGTTGGACGTGACATCGTTAGCCATGTTTGTTCCACGGGAGGTAACTAACAAAACAGTAATCTACTGGAAGTAGTCCAACTTGTGTGCTAAGCCTGCGCAGGATTAGCGGAAGAGAATGATGATTAATTGTGACTAATATTGTGGGCACCAACTTGCGGCGCACAATTACACAAATTGCTAGCGGAACTAACTTCACAGCAAACTATCAGCTTGTTTATTTTAATTAATGCCCCAATTAGAGCCGCTTTCACTTCCTACAACCAAGTTGGTCCAGCTCGCTCGCCTTCGGGAGACCGTATTTTCGGCGGCCAACCTTACTCGTCCATGAGTTGGTTTGCCAGTTTCCCCAGCTTGATCTAAATGCTCTATGCATTTATACTGCAAAATGACTAAAATAGCTCTGATGTGTTGCGCTTACACGACTTTTTCTACTCCTGCACAAACTGTGAGGAATATGGGAATACAGTAGACTATAAATTATAATCAAATGTTTTAAGAGTGCTGGCTGTGCTTCTGTTCTCCTTTTACGGCCGAGAGATTAAAAACAGTCAAAAACGACCTTCCACTTGAGAAAAGCTCAAGTGTTGCGAACCTCATACAAATAAGGAATATCTGTAAAATGGTTCACGCCACGCCACGAGTGTGTTTTAAGGAGATGTACATTTTTGTATAGTAAGATTTGTTCCGTCTGCGCCATGGCCAAGCGTTTGACACCTTCACCTACCACCTAGGTGGCCAGGGTTCGGTCCCAGAGATCCGCAAGTGGTATTTGTGGTGCACGAAACGGCCTCTGGGGGGGTTTTCTCCGGATTCTCCGGTTTCCACCACCACTCATTCCACCAAATGCTCCATCCTTCTATTCATCGATTTCCCTTGCATTTCCTTCCTCACTCTCATACCTGGTGATGGGCTGACCACCCACTTCCAGGTAGTGACTCGTCAAATCTCTACATCAAAGTTGCAGGTCGAATACAATAAATCCCCCACTTATTATTCGCAGTAGAGAATGTTTACATGGAAAATCCCACAGTTCAAAACGATGATATAAATATTCTATGGTGTAGGATCGCAATAACTGCTTTTGGTTTCAATACTCTCATATTAGGGTTCCAGAATGTCATCTTATTAAATGCCAGTAAGTAACAGGAAGAATGAACGTACTGACCAAGTGCTTGCGTAAGCTTATCTAAACAATATCCGTTTTCGTTGCCAACACATTAAACACAAATGCACTCATTCGCGTCGTTGCCGCCACAGACATACCGCTATCGCGTATGATGATGATGATTATTATTACATTTATATTATATATTATTTATATATAATACTATATATTATACTTATATTTATATTATAATATATTAATATTATTATATTTTTATTATGTTTATTATTTATCGTTCTTTTTTATTTATTTTATTTTATATTATTATTTTATTATGTAATGTTATTATAATTATTATGTTATTCTATTTTTATTATGTTTACTATTCATCATTCTTTTTTTGTTTCGTTCTTTTTTATTTATTTTATATTATATTATTTTATTGTATTATTATTTAATATTATTATATTATATTATATTTAATAGTACTATTAAATTATATTTATATTCTTTTTATTAATTATCGTTCTTTTTTATTTATCTATTTTTTAATTTTCGAGTGGAGAAAAAATCCATTTACGGAGCCCCATGCGCTGGGATGGCACAGAGGGGGGACTGTAGGCTTCGCCCTAGGGCATAGCATAGCCTTCGAGTCCTCAGCAGGCCCTCGTCGTACAGGAACTGCATGCATGACTCCTCATTAAAGCACAGAGGCGCTAAATCTAATATACTGATAAAGCGATCCATTCCACTAGTTGCTTCTAAGGTCAGCAGCATACTGCCGACTCCCGCAAAAACATTCAAACTTACTATTGGCAACAAACTCCTAGGGACATTCTGCTGTTGGCAGCGCTGCATTAACACAGCAACTTCGGCAACTTTCGTGACCATTCGTACACACTGCCGAGTGGGACTTTGCCGAAATTCTGACCAAGTGCTTGCGTAAGCTTTTCTAAACAATATCCCTGAAAAGGTTAGGCATCAGCACCATTCTGAAGGAACTAGACACACTGCGCTGAGAGATTTATGGGGGAAATGGCTGAAGGCGCTGAAAGGTTCTTAACAGCATTGCAAAGTATTACTAATATTGTAACAAAATTACAAAATCACTTTATTTTCATACAAAAAAAGTTTGGAAAAAAAAATTCTCTTTTACTGATGTTAACAAAGTCTACAGTCTTTCATGATATTACAACTCACAACTGTTTACTTCTCATAACCTTGACTCACTCCTTTCACTGTCTTTCTTCACTTTCTCTGTCTCTCATACACTAATTACACAAATACACAGTTCTCTTTTACTGATGTTAACACAGCCTACAGTCTTTCATGATATTACAACTCACAACTGTTTACTTCTCATAACCTTGACTCACTCCTTTCACTGTCTTTCTTCACTTTCTCTGTCTCTCTCTCATACACTAATTACACAAATACACAGTTCTCTTTTACTGATGTTAACACAGTCTACAGTCTTTCATGATATTACAACTCACAACTGTTTACTTCTCATAACCTTGACTCACTCCTTTCACTGTCTTTCTTCACTTTCTCTGTCTCTCATACACTAATTACACAAATACACAGTTCTCTTTTACTGATGTTAACACAGTCTACAGTCTTTCATGATATTACAACTCACAACTGTTTACTTCTCATAACCTTGACTCACTCCTTTCACTGTCTTTCTTCACTTTCTCTGTCTCTCATACACTAATTACACAAATACACAGTTCTGTTTTACTGATGTTAACACAGCCTACAGTCTTTCATGATATTACAACTCACAACTGTTTACTTCTCATAACCTTGACTCACTCCTTTCACTGTCTTTCTTCACTTTCTCTGTCTCTCTCTCTCATACACTAATTACACAAATACACAGTTCTCTTTTACTGATGTTAACACAGTCTACAGTCTTTCATGATATTACAACTCACAACTGTTTACTTCTCATAACCTTGACTCACTCCTTTCACTGTCTTTCTTCACTTTCTCTGTCTCTCATACACTAATTACACAAATACACAGTTCTCTTTTACTGATGTTAACACAGTCTGCAGTCTTTCATGATATTACAACTCACAACTGTTTACTTCTCATAACCTTGACTCACTCCTTTCACTGTCTTTCTTCACTTTCTCTGTCTCTCTCTCATACACTAATTACACAAATACACAGTTCTCTTTTACTGATGTTAACACAGCCTACAGTCTTTCATGATATTACAACTCAAAACTGTTTACTTCTCATAACCTTGACTCACTCCTTTCACTGTCTTTCTTCACTTTCTCTGTCTCTCTCTCATACACTAATTACACAAATACACAGTTCTCTTTTACTGATGTTAACACAGTCTACAGTCTTTCATGATATTACAACTCACAACTGTTTACTTCTCATAACCTTGACTCACTCCTTTCACTGTCTTTCTTCACTTTCTCTGTCTCTCTCTCTCATACAATAATTACACAAATACGCAGTTCTCTTTTATTGATGTTAACACAGTCTACAGTCTTTCATGATATTACAACTCACAACTGTTTACTTCTCATAACCTTGACTCACTCCTTTCACTGTCTTTCTTCACTTTCTCTGTCTCTCATACACTAACTACACAAATACACAGTTCTCTTTTACTGATGTTAACACAGTCTACAGTCTTTCATGATATTACAACTCACAACTGTTTACTTCTCATAACCTTGACTCACTCCTTTCACTGTCTTTCTTCACTTTCTCTGTCTCTCATACACTAATTACACAAATACACAGTTCTCTTTTACTGATGTTAACACAGCCTACAGTCTTTCATGATATTACAACTCACAACTGTTTACTTCTCATAACCTTGACTCACTCCTTTCACTGTCTTTCTTCACTTTCTCTGTCTCTCTCTCATACACTAATTACACAAATACACAGTTCTCTTTTACTGATGTTAACACAGTCTACAGTCTTTCATGATATTACAACTCACAACTGTTTACTTCTCATAACCTTGACTCACTCCTTTCACTGTCTTTCTTCACTTTCTCTGTCTCTCATACACTAATTACACAAATACAAAGTTCTCTTTTACTGATGTTAACACAGTCTACAGTCCTTCATGATATTACAACTCACAGCTGTTTACTTCTCATAACCTTGACTCACTCCTTTCACTGTCTTTCTTCACTTTCTCTGTCTCTCATACACTAATTACACAAATACACAGTTCTCTTTTACTGATGTTAACACAGTCTGCAGTCTTTCATGATATTACAACTCACAACTGTTTACTTCTCATAACCTTGACTCACTCCTTTCACGGTCTTTCTTCACTTTCTCTGTCTCTCATACACTAATTACACAAATACACAGTTCTCTTTTACTGATGTTAACACAGTCTACAGTCTTTCATGATATTACAACTCACAGCTGTTTACTTCTCATAACCTTGACTCATTCCTTTCACTGTCTTTCTTCACTTTCTCTGTCTCTCTCTCATACACTAATTACACAAATACACAGTTCTCTTTTACTGATGTTAACACAGCCTACAGTCTTTCATGATATTACAACTCAAAACTGTTTACTTCTCATAACCTTGACTCACTCCTTTCACTGTCTTTCTTCACTTTCTCTGTCTCTCTCTCATACACTAATTACACAAATACACAGTTCTCTTTTACTGAAGTTAACACAGTCTACAGTCTTTCATGATATTACAACTCACAACTGTTTACTTCTCATAACCTTGACTCACTCCTTTTACTGTCTTTCTTCACTTTCTCTGTCTCTCATACACTAATTACACAAATACACAGTTCTCTTTTACTGATGTTAACACAGTCTACAGTCTTTCATGATATTACAACTCACAACTGTTTACTTCTCATAACCTTGACTCACTCCTTTCACTGTCTTTCTTCACTTTCTCTGTCTCCCATACACTAATTACACAAGTACACAGTTCCATTTTACTGATGTTAACACAGTCTACAGTCTTTCATGATATTACAACTCACAACTGTTTACTTCTCATAACCTTGACTCACTCCTTTCACTGTCTTTCTTCACTTTCTCTGTCTCTCATACACTAATTACACAAATACAAAGTTCTCTTTTACTGATGTTAACACAGTCTACAGTCCTTCATGATATTACAACTCACAGCTGTTTACTTCTCATAACCTTGACTCACTCCTTTCACTGTCTTTCTTCACTTTCTCTGTCTCTCATACACTAATTACACAAATACACAGTTCTCTTTTACTGATGTTAACACAGTCTGCAGTCTTTCATGATATTACAACTCACAACTGTTTACTTCTCATAACCTTGACTCACTCCTTTCACGGTCTTTCTTCACTTTCTCTGTCTCTCATACACTAATTACACAAATACACAGTTCTCTTTTACTGATGTTAACACAGTCTACAGTCTTTCATGATATTACAACTCACAGCTGTTTACTTCTCATAACCTTGACTCATTCCTTTCACTGTCTTTCTTCACTTTCTCTGTCTCTCTCTCATACACTAATTACACAAATACACAGTTCTCTTTTACTGATGTTAACACAGCCTACAGTCTTTCATGATATTACAACTCAAAACTGTTTACTTCTCATAACCTTGACTCACTCCTTTCACTGTCTTTCTTCACTTTCTCTGTCTCTCTCTCATACACTAATTACACAAATACACAGTTCTCTTTTACTGAAGTTAACACAGTCTACAGTCTTTCATGATATTACAACTCACAACTGTTTACTTCTCATAACCTTGACTCACTCCTTTTACTGTCTTTCTTCACTTTCTCTGTCTCTCATACACTAATTACACAAATACACAGTTCTCTTTTACTGATGTTAACACAGTCTACAGTCTTTCATGATATTACAACTCACAACTGTTTACTTCTCATAACCTTGACTCACTCCTTTCACTGTCTTTCTTCACTTTCTCTGTCTCCCATACACTAATTACACAAGTACACAGTTCCATTTTACTGATGTTAACACAGTCTACAGTCTTTCATGATATTACAACTCACAACTGTTTACTTCTCATAACCTTGACTCACTCCTTTTACTGTCTTTCATCACTTTCTCCGTCTCTCATACACTAATTATACAAATACACAGTTCTCTTTTACTGATGTTAACACAGTCTACAGTTTTTCATGATATTACAACTCACAACTGTTTACTTCTCATAACCTTGACTCACTCCTTTCACTGTCTTTCTTCACTTTCTCTGTCTCTCATACACTAATTACACAAATACACAGTTCTCTTTTACTGATGTTAACACAGTCTACAGTCTTTCATGATATTCCAACTCACAACTGTTTACTTCTCATAACCTTGACTCAGTCCTTTCACTATCTTTCTTCACTTTCTCATTCTCTCTCTCATACACTAATTACACAAATACACAGTTCTCTTTTACTGATGTTAACACAGTCTACAGTCTTTCATGATATTACAACTCACAACTGTTTACTTCTCATAACCTTGACTCACTCCTTTCACTGTCTTTCTTCACTTTCTCATTCTCTCTCTCATACACTAATTACACAAATACACAGTTCTCTTTTACTGATGTTAACACAGTCTACAGTCTTTCATGATATTACAACTCACAACTGTTTACTTCTCATAACCTTGACTCAGTCCTTTCACTATCTTTCTTCACTTTCTCATTCTCTCTCTCATACACTAATTACACAAATACACAGTTCTCTTTTACTGATGTTAACACAGCCTACAGTCTTTCATGATATTACAACTCACAACCGTTTACTTCTCATAACCTTGACTCAGTCCTTTCACTATCTTTCTTCACTTTCTCATTCTCTCTCTCATACACTAATTACACAAATACACAGTTCTCTTTTACTGATGTTAACACAGTCTACAGTCTTTCATGATATCACAACTCACAACTGTTTATTTCTCATAACCTTGACTCACTCCTTTCACTGTCTTACTTCTGTTTCTCTGTCTCTCATACACTAACTCTGAAGATAAAGTGACGCAAAACTCATTAAAACGTCTTCACTTCGACGTGACGTATCTTTCGCAGCTGTCTCATACTCTAGTGACACATTGACCGACTCAAAATCTGCCTGCTTCACGCGCTCCCCTTACTTTTATACCAGCGATGACGTATCCAGATCTTTCTCGAACTTTTACAAAGAAGACGGTCACCGGGCATTTCAAAAGGTTTCTATGGCTACACATATGTAGTAACGCTTGTTTACGCGAAACTAAAGTATACCAGAAGCTTCATAACTTAATTCGCGGAGTTTACGCAGAGCTTGCGTAGCTACCTTAAAATCCTTTGGTCAGTGGCCACAAAACATGTTTAGAAAAACTCATATAAGAGAAAGGTTCTAAACCAGTTAAATTTTCTTGTTCCGTTAACCAAACACAGGAAATGCTGCTCGCCTCACTGCGTGTTGCTGGTTCAACCTTAATTTTCCACGTAGCATTTCGTACTATCCAAGTAGCCAGTGGCGTACCTGAATATTTTGCAGACTTGCATCATTAAACACACACACACACACACACACACACACACACACACACACACACACACACACACACAGGATGGAAGGTACTACTTCGGTCCCATATTAACCACGTATTCTACAAGATGAATCTAATAAATTGTGATGCGTTTCTACCTTAATTGGAATTAATTTATTCACAATTTAATGTTAACGTGACTTGGTCGAATCTCTTAAAAATGAAACTTTGTACACCTGGTTCTAACAGTATGTGATTTTTACATTACAGTGCCAGAACTGGCTCAGTGAGCCAGAATGTGGTTACCAGATACAATGTCTCTATGACACTTTCACCATATTTCATATGACTGTAGGTATACTCGCTTAAAGCAGCACGGGCCAGCAAGACATACGTTCGGCCTTGCAACTGTCGTACACACCATGCGTACGGTCTTAGTTTAAATGGGAGACTCGACATTATAGTAAATAAACGATATTGTGACGCCGGCCGTAGGCAGCGGCGGCAACGGCAATGGCAATAGGACAGAAAAGCTTATAGGCCAGACTGCTTCATGCGACTGTTTGTGTACATGTGACAATAACCAGAGTGGCACAGCATTCGAGAAGTGTTTGGCGGCCGGCGTATTTGTAGAACTTCCAGAAACGGTGTAGTGCGAGAAATATCCGTGTTACGTCATCTTCGCTATATAAGGTTTTACTGTGTGTGTCATATGAATGTAAACCATCACGTCTAAAGAAAGATAGCGAAGCAGTTAATGAGTGTTGCGTGATTGTATCGCCGGAATTAGTGTATGAGAGACAGTTAAAGTGAAGAAAGACAGTTAAAGGAGTGAGTCAAGGTTGCGAGAAGAAAACAGTTGATAGTGATATCACGAAAGACTATATACTGTGTTAACGTCAATAAAAGAGAACTGTGTATTTTCACGAAGGTTAGAAGAAGATAAAAGTGAGGAACATGTGCGTCGGCAGACATTTTTCCAGAGGGGGGGGGGCGTGTTGGAAGCTTGCGATCAACCATTTAATTCATTATTCTGTTGTCAAAAGTTACAGTATTTGTTGCAGATAAGTGTCTTAGTTTGTTCTGAATAACAATTGTTCCTTACATGAAAATTAAAACAATAGCCTAATAGTCCGTAATTGACTGCACATTCCGCCCCCCTTCGCGACGCCCATGATGGGGAAAGGAAAGTAACCAGACTGAACTTTCATTTTGCCACATTGGTGTCAGGAGTGGGATTTGTCGGCTTCAAATGGTCGTTAGTGTTGTACTATAGTTGTGACAGAGCCGGTGCAACGCTTGGAGTGTGGAATACGCCACTGCAAGTAGCATACCAGGCAGCTATTACACACCAACATCTGTTTTCCTTATTAGCACCGTGTAGTGTGTGCTTGTTTACTTGTGATTTTGTGCACGTGTGCTTGCGGAGCTGTTGTTTACCTAAGGAATAACAATTATTCTACACCACATCCACCATTTGCTTTGTTCCCCTTCTTCACAGGCAAACCCATCAACGAGCAATTCCCATGGACACGTAGTAGAGAAAGCAAAAACCAATAAGGACTTCCTATTCGAGAAGAGTATAAGGATAAGAAAATTCAAACCAATAACAAGGAATATCTCGGAAATGGTCAAATATATAAGAACAAGTGTTTGGCATAGATTCTGCGCTTTAATAACATCCACATTTTTGTGTATCTTCTATAGTTTATATATGTATCACACTCACTGACACACTTTCAGCCGCTCTACAAACTTCTATGCCAGCGATGACGTAGCCAAATATTTCTTGAACTTCTACAAAGAAGTCGGGTTACAGACGCTTCTGGAATGCCGTGGAAGTGTTGGCGCTTGGTTGTTTTAGTCACGTGTTGTAGGTTGGTGAACCTTGACCTTGAGCGGCTCTGTTACACAGCGCGCCAGAGACTTGGGGTGGTCCGGCCCCGACCGTCTTTGTGTTGTCCCTACCACAGCATTCCTTTTGAGTGTTTTACATATCTTTGTACTTTCTCCACCACTTTCATTGGCTTTAGTACACTTTTTGAGGCCTCCTGAATAAAAAACAAAGCATTTTTAGAGAAAAAGGTTCATATTTGTGTCTCTGTGAACAATACACAGCAACAAGGAAAAGTTCGTCGAATACCGCTCCTGGTATTTAGACTTGCCATCTTCTTAAGACACGGCACAAAGAGTTTCAGGAAAATCCCCCAGTCCTAAGCTATCCTCTATAAGGAAACATTTTCCAAATGTTTGATTTTGTCAAAAATAACTAATGCCATATGTTTAGGATAGTTTTATGGCAAATGAAATGTATATCTTGAATTCTATCTGAATAGTCTCTGAAGTCCTCATTCTAAATAAATTTTGTATAACTGATAAATTCCAAGAGATAGACAAAACCCTAATTGAAAAAATCTGATGTGTTGCACTCACATGACTTTCTCTACTCTTGTACTAACCATTCTTACAAACTCTTATTCCTGTATCTTCTTCGTGTTAGTTGAGATAAACATTTGTACAAATTATCTTATTGCTTATTTCCTTGTAGGTACAAGGGGAATATGGGAATACAGTAGGCTTTGAGCGATAGTCAAATGTTTTAAAGCTTTGAGATTCCGTTCTCTTTGCACACTTAGGATATAAAAAATGAACAACGATGTTCCATTTCACGAAAGTTTTAAGTTTCATGGTTTACCAGTTATTCCAAAGTCGTCCAGAGTAAACAACACTACATTGGCTATAGCCAGAAAATTCAAAACGTACATTTCATTTGTCATACAAATATCTCAAACATGTGACATTTTAATCAAACCCGTTAGAGCGATTTTCAAGAAAATCAAAATTTTCGAAAAATTTTCCATGTAAAGGGTAGTTTAGGGTGGGGCTATTTTCTTCAAAATCTTCGTGTCGCATCCTTGAAAGACATAAAACTTAAATACCAACTTTGGTTTCTTACCGACTTTTCATTTTTGAGTTATGCACAAACTGACACACACACACACACACACACACACACACACACACACACACACACACACACACACACACACACACACACGGACCTTTTTTTATTCAGGGGGTCTCAAAACATATTTCCGGTGCAATCTCGACGTGGAATTTTTGGGTGGAATACAATACTTCCTCTACTTCCAGTAGAGAGAGTAAAATTGTAGATGTTGTTAAGACATGAGTTAGGGTTACCTACAATATGACAGGAGTTATGTGAGTTTGTGTTTTCTCGCGGCGACGTTAACACCTAGGTAATTAAGCGATAGCCGGAGAGAGAGTTTGCTCTGAATTTTATTTCGAGAAGCAACAGGTCGCTGATTAGCTTGCAACTCTTTGTGGCTGGGAGATGCTGCCGCAGATTATTTCAGAAGTGTCCTATGCTGCCTCTGTGATGTACCGCGAGGTTAACTCTAGGTCCAGCACTTCGCAAACAACGTCGTGATTAATAAACTATAGCAGATGAATGAATACACCTGCAGCCGTGGCATACACAGCACGCGACTTTATAAGCCCAACATTCAGACTTTCAGCTGGTTACTTCCTCTACTGCGTACCTATTGTCTTCCACACAGAATCCGATGTCGAGATTTCACAGGAAATATATGTTTTGAGGCCCTCTGAATAAGCTCCATGTGTGTATGTGCGCGTGTTCGTGTGCGTGAACAGCTTAGCTGAAAAACGAATATTCGGTTAAAAATGAGAGTTAATGTTTAAGTTTAATATGTTTCAAGGATACGGCACGAAGATTTTGAAGAAAATTGCTCCACCCTAAACTACCCTTTACATGGACAATGTCTCGAATATTTACACTTTCTCAAAAATGGCTCTAACGACCCTTTTCTAAATGGTTATGAAATTCTGTTCTCTTTGAATAACCAAGTAATAAAAACAATTAATTAGCTTCTCCCATTTGAGAACGGTCTATAATTATTGCAAATAATCAATTATAGACAACAAGGAATATTCATAAAAGGTGTGTTTTAACGAGATCTACATTTTTGTATATTAAGATTTTGTCTATATCTTACGGTTTACCAGCTATACAAAAGTCATCAAGACTAAACAGGACTACATAGGCTATAGCCGGAAAATTCAAAATATAGATTTCATTTTCCTTAGAATATCTTAAACATGGTGCATTTTCAACAAAATCGTTAGAAGTATTTTTGAGAAAATTGAAATGTTCGAAAAATGTTCCCTGTAAAGGGTAGTTTAGGGTGGAATAACCTTCTTCAAGATCCTGTTGTCGTATCCTTGAAAGACATCGAACTTTTTACTTTTGCCTTATATTTATTTTTTGGTAAATATTTTCTACTTTCTTTTCTGTTCGACACCAGAGCAACTTTGGTTTTTAACCAACTTTAGATTTTTGAGTTGTGCTGTCCACAGACATTGAATTTTTGGGTTGAACACAATAGTTCCCGTATTTAATTATACGAAATAAAGAAAGTAAAAAGTTTTCTGGATTTCCGTAATATTTCAGGCTTGGTTTAAACATATTGTATAATACTAGGCCTTACTTTGATAAGGGACGTCTGTCTTTTAGACAGATGACGTCTGTTTGAATGATTCTGTTTTTCTTGTCGTCGAAACGCTGCGCGTTGTGGTCATGTTAGAGAAATCCCGACGAGTTCTCCAAAGACCCATCCATCTTTTTGTACCGCGCGCTCCTTTCATCCCCTTCCATAGAAAAGGACGTCTTTAGAAATCCCCTTTCACAGAAAGGACTTAACTTCGTTTCTGTCTCTTAATGCCTTCAACATGTACCTACGGCAAAAACACGCCCCGCTCCACTCCGTGTGTTTCATTTCACCAAAACTTTCAGCCTCGCATTATTAAATGTATGTTAGAATTAAAGCTCTGCACAGTACAAACTAAGAATTTCAATTAGCTACACAAATAGGCACTGCAAATACACACTAGTATCTATAATCATTTCACCAAAACTTTCAGCCTCGCATTATTAAATGTATGTTAGAATTAAAGCTCTGCACAGTACACACTAATTTCAATTAGCTACACAAATAGGCACTGCAAATACACACTAGTATCTATAATCATAGGCATTGATCTAGACACAATTATTTATAGATTAAGAACACGTTTAATGCATAAACAATGCAAATGAAAACACATTTGACAGTCGACGAATCCACTTCTGACACCATGTGACGAAATGGCAAAATCAGTCCAGTTGTTTTCTATCACTTTTTCTCCTTCTAAACTTTTGTAAATACACAGTTCTCTTTTACTGATGTTAACACAGTCTACAGTCTTTCATGATATTACAACTCACAACTGTTTACTTCTCATAACCTTGTCTCACTCCTTTCACTGTCTTTCTTCACTTTCTCTGTCTCTCATACACTAATTACACAAATACACAGTTCTCTTTTACTGATGTTAACACAGTCTACGGTCTTTCATGATATTACAACTCACAACTGTTTACTTCTCATAACCTTGACTCACTCCTTTCACTGTCTTTCTTCACTTTCTCGAGGTACTAAGTCCCTCTCCGTAAGTTGTCATTGAGTCATATATACTTATGATACATTCACCTCATCCATCCTCCTGTCAGGAACATAGACACAAAAGATCACCATTCAGTCGGGGTACTAAGTCCCTCTCCGTAAGTTGTCATTGAGTCATATATACTTATGATACATTCACCTCATCCATCCTCCTGTCAGGAACATAGACACAAAAGATCACCTTTCAGTCGAGGTACTAAGTCCCTCTCCGTAAGTTGTCATTGAGTCATATATACTTATGATACATTCACCTCATTCATCCTCCTGTCAGGAACATAGACACAAAAGATCACCTTTCAGTCGAGGTACTAAGTCCCTCTCCGTAAGTTGTCATTGAGTCATATATACTTATGATACATTCACCTCATCCATCCTCCTGTCAGGAACATAGACACAAAAGATCACCTTTCAGTCGAGGTACTAAGTCCCTCTCCGTAAGTTGTCATTGAGTCATATATACTTATGATACATTCACCTCATTCATCCTCCTGCCAGGAACATAGACACAAAAGATCACATTTCAGTCGAGGTACTAAGTCCCTCTCCGTAAGTTGTCATTGAGTCATATATACTTATGATACATTCACCTCATCCATCCTCCCGTCAGGAACATAGACACAAAAGATCACCATTCAGTCGGGGTACTAAGTCCCTCTCTGTAAGTTGTCATTGAGTCATATATACTTATGATACATTCACCTCATCCATCCTCCTGTCAGGAACATAGACACAAAAGATCACCATTCAGTCGGGGTACTAAGTCCCTCTCCGTAAGTTGTCATTGAGTCATATATACTTATGATACATTCACCTCATCCATCCTCCCGTCAGGAACATAGACACAAAAGATCACCATTCAGTCGGGGTACTAAGTCCCTCTCTGTAAGTTGTCATTGAGTCATATATACTTATGATACATTCACCTCATCCATCCTCCTGTCAGGAACATAGACACAAAAGATCACCATTCAGTCGGGGTACTAAGTCCCTCTCCGTAAGTTGTCATTGAGTCATATATACTTATGATACATTCACCTCATCCATCCTCCTGTCAGGAACATAGACACAAAAAATCACCTTTCAGTCGAGGTACTAAGTCCCTCTCCGTAAGTTGTCATTGAGTCATATATACTTATGATACATTCACCTCATCCATCCTCCTGCCAGGAACATAGACACAAAAGATCACTTTTCAGTCGAGGTACTAAGTCCCTCTCCGTAAGTTGTCATTGAGTTATATATACTTATGATACATTCACCTCATCCATCCTCCTGTCAGGAACATAGACACAAAAGATCACTTTTCAGTCGAGGTACTAAGTCCCTCTCCGTAAGTTGTCATTGAGTTATATATACTTATGATACATTCACCTCATCCATCCCCCTGTCAGGAACATAGACACAAAAGATCACTTTTCAGTCGAGGTACTAAGTCCCTCTCCGTAAGTTGTCATTGAGTCATATATACTTATGATACATTCACCTCATCCATCCTCCTGCCAGGAACATAGACACAAAAGATCACCTTTCAGTCGAGGTACTAAGTCCCTCTCCGTAAGTTGTCATTGAGTCATATATACTTATGATACATTCACCTCATCCATCCTCCTGTCAGGAACATAGACACAAAAGATCACCATTCAGTCGGGGTACTAAGTCCCTCTCCGTAAGTTGTCATTGAGTCATATATACTTATGATACATTCACCTCATCCATCCTCCTGCCAGGAACATAGACACAAAAGATCACTTTTCAGTCGAGGTACTAAGTCCCTCTCCGTAAGTTGTCATTGAGTCATATATACTTATGATACATTCACCTCATCCATCCTCCTGTCAGGAACATAGACACAAAAGATCACCTTTCAGTCGAGGTACTAAGTCCCTCTCCGTAAGTTGTCATTGAGTCATATATATATATACTTATGATACATTCACCTCATCCATCCTCCTGTCAGGAACATAGACACAAAAAATCACCTTTCAGTCGAGGTACTAAGTCCCTCTCCGTAAGTTGTCATTAAATCATAATATGAGCTCAAAATTTAAACGCTTTTCTGGTTACTTTCTCTAATAAGTATAGTAAATAGGGGAAGCACTGTATTCGATCCAAAATTTCTATGTCAATATTTTACCGGAAATATGTTTTGAGGCACCTTGAATTAAAAAAAAGGATTTATAGGAAAATATACATGGCTGTGTATGTATGTTGCTATGTCAGAAAGGAAGAGTCGGTTAAAAACTACAAACCAAAGATAGTGTTCAAGTACAATATCTTTCAAAAGTGCAACACAAGCACTTTGAAGAAAATTCCTGTGCCCTAAACTATCTTTTACATGGAAAATTTTGATATCCTGAAAAATGGCTCTTAACGATTTCGATGAAAATGCCATATATTATTTTTATGACAAACCACATGATCCGTTGAACTTGGTACCCCCTAAAATTGGTTTGAAAGTAATTCTTCCTAAGTTATTATCAAGTTCATAGGAATTTAATGTCATTTTTTTTTGTACCTGAGAGATAAATGCAAAGGTTTCTTCATTGGTTTACAATATTTAAATTCTCAAAGGAATTCTTCAAATTTTGCTGAAACACATTTTGTGGTTATATCTAAGCCTGTGCTAATCTCTCAAGTCTCGCTAAAACAAAATATATTGTTTTTTATTCCTGAGCCTGCAAAGTCAATCTACCTTAAAAGAACATGTAATTAAATTCGATTTACCTAAACCTGTTCTCAAAATACACTACCTTTTCCTTTTAAGAAAAAGCGATTTTAAATGTAATGGAGGCCAAATGTTAGATTCACCACAAACATCATATATTGAAGGTAATCAATCCGAAGTGGCAATTGCTATACAAAACTACCAATTTCGATTTTTTAGATTTTTCAGCCGTTCCTTTGAGCTTTCCCTAGTGTGTATGTTTTTTTCTAAACCATCCCACTATTGAAGCGAACAAAGCAAAAGAAATTATTGAAATCGGTAGAGCCATTTTCAAGTTTTTGAGAGGCAATTTATATGTGCATTCAAAATATACATTTAATATTGATACTTATGATATATAATATATCAATATTAGATTATCAAAACCACATCAATAGCAGCTATGGAAATACTAACCAACAAATATCCCATTGAATATGAAATAGAAAAAGCGGCTCTTATTCAACACGAAAAGTTGATCAGACTCCCATTCAATACATGGCACAAGAGAAATTTTACACATACACTAAAGACTCAGGAGAGCTTTCTTTCCAAAATTCAAGACATCAAGAAGGATGTACACCTTCCTAATTCAAAGGAAAACTTCATATCTAAAGTCAATCCAACACATACATTAGACATCACATATTATTTACACCTGACAGAAGAAGTTAAGAAAAGTGATACTCCAACTAGTGTTCTAAAATTATTGGCATTAGAGACAATCCATACTAGATTTCCAGAACATGAGTGGCTCCATATTTATACTGATGGATCATTAATATCAAACCAAGATGGAGCAGGTGCTGGAGTCACATGTCACCTCTTTTCCTATTACAAATCTTTAAGTTATGGAACTACTAACTTTGATGGAGAAATTGAAGCAATTCGGATGGCCCTACAAAATCTTTTGTACAGAATTTCACATTTTCAGCAAGCAGTTATTCTCTCAGATTCCAGGGCAGCAATTATAGCAATTACTTCCAAGTTTTCACCAAAAAACCAAACTATTATAGAATGTTGGAAGATGCTTAGCCATCTAACAGCACTTCAAAAACACCTAGTCTTCCAATGGATACTGGCTCACTGTGGACTGAGTGGTAATGAGAAAGCTGATTTTCTTGCAAAAAAGGGTACCAGCGGTGTACAAAAATCTATAGTTAATTTACTATTTTATGCAGCTAAAATTTTAGTCAACTCTGAATTCAAAAAAAATTATTGCAAAATATTACTATGAAAAATCAAAAAATAAAAGATGGGAACTACCAAACATTCAAACAGTGATTCCTGAGTATGCTCGAAAAACTGCAGTTGGAACCTTCAGGTTGATTACAGGACATGATTGTCTGGCAAAACATTTAAACAGAATTGGGATATATTCTTCACCACTCTGTCCTCTATGTGATCTGCAAGAGGAAATGGACCGAGACCACCTTCAAATATGCCCAGCCGCTTCTAGTGCCCTTCCCATCCATCAGTGAAAAATATTGGAGAGCAAGAGGATTAATGACTTCATTGTCAGAAATCCAGCATTAGCTAACAACAAGATTATATTTTCAATTTTCTGGCTATAATCCATAGTCTTGTTTACTCCTGATAGATTTTGTATAACTGGTAAACCGTAAAAGATAGACCAAATCTTACTATAGAAAAAACGCAAATCTTGTCAAAACACAGAATTTGTGTGAAATACATTTTTATGGAAGTCATTATTCATGTCATATGCAACCTTTTCGCCGTGCGAAGAGAAGGAAATGTCAAAGTCAACACATAGAAACCAGTTTTAAAATATTTTGCTATCCCTTAAAGCCTACTGTATTCCTATTCTCACCTTGTACCTACAAGAAAATTAACAAAAAGATAATTTGTGCAAATGTTCATCTCTGTTAACATGAAGTAGATAGAGGAATAGGCGTTTGTAAGAGTAGAGAAAGTCATTATTATATTTTGTGGTTGTGTTAGTATTAAATTGAAGGTAGAGAGAGAGAGAGAGACAGGTCACACCTGTATTAGAGAGTTGGACGTGACATCGTTAGCCATGTTTGTTCCACGGGAGGTAACTAACAAAACCAGTAATCTAGTGGAAGTAGTCCAACTTGTGTGCTAAGCCTGCGCAGGATTAGCGGAAGAGAATGATGATTAATTGTGACTAATATTGTGGGCACCAACTTGCGGCGCACAATTACACAAATTGCTAGCGGAACTAACTTCACAGCAAACTATCAGCTTGTTTATTTTAATTAATGCCCCAATTAGGGCCGCTTTCACTTCCTACAACCAAGTTGGTCCAGCTCGCTCGCCTTCGGGAGACCGTATTTTCGGCGGCCAACCTTACTCGTCCATGAGTTGGTTTGCCAGTTTCCCCAGCTTGATCTAAGTGCTCTATGCATTTATACTGCAAAATAGCTCTGATGTGTTGCGCTTACACGACTCTTTCTACTCTTGCACAAACTGTGGGGAATATGGGAATACAGTAGACTATAAATTATAATCAAATGTTTTAAGAGTGCTGGATGTGTGAGGGGCTTGAAATTCTGTTCTCCTTTTACGGCCGAGAGATTAAAAACAGTCAAAAACGACCTTCCACTTGAGAAAAGCTCAAGTGTTGCGAACCTCATACAAATAAGGAATATCTGTAAAATGGTTCACGCCACGCCACGAGTGTGTTTTAAGGAGATGTACATTTTTGTAAAGTAAGATTTGTTCCGGCTGCGCCATGGCCAAGCGTTTGACACCTTCACCTACCGCCTAGGTGGCCAGGGTTCGGTCCCAGAGATCCGCAAGTGGTATTTGTGGTGCACGAAACGGCCTCTGGGGGGGTTTTCTCCGGATTCTCCGATTTCCACCACCACTCATTCCACCAAATGCTCCATCTTTCTATTCATCGATTTCCCTTGCATTTCCTATCATCCTCTTCCTCACTCTCATACCTGGTGCTTGGCTGAACACCCGCTTCCAGGTAGTGACTCGTCAAATCTCTACATCAAAGTTGCAGGTCGAATACAATAAATCCCCTACTTATTATTCGCAGTAGAGAATGTTTACATGGAAAATCCCACAGTTCAAAACGATGATATAAATATTCTATGGTGTAGGATCGCAATAACTGCTTTTGGTTTCAATACTCTCATATTAGGGTTTCAGGATATCATCTTATTAAATGCTAATAAGTAACAGGAAGAATGAACGTACTGACCAAGTGCTTGCGTAAGCTTATCTAAACAATATACGTTTTCGTTGCCAACACATTAAACACAAATGCACTCATTCGCGTCGTTGCCGCCACAGACATACCGTTATCGCGTATGATGATGATTATTATTATTACATTTATATTATATATTATTTATATATAATACTATATATTATACTTATATTTATTATATTTATATTATAATATATTAATATTATTATATTTTTAGTATGTTTATTATTTATCGTTCTTTTTTTATTTATTTTATTTTATATTATTATTGTATTATGTAATGTTATTATAATTATTATGTTATTCTATTTTTATTATGTTTACTATTCATCATTCTTTTTTTGTTTCGTTCTTTTTTATTTATTTTATATTATATTATTTTATTGTATTATTATTTAATATTATTATATTATATTATATTTAATAGTATTATTAAATTATATTTATATTATTTTTATTAATTATCGTTCTTTTTTATTTCTTTATTTTTTAATTTTCGAGTGGAGAAAAAATCCATTTACGGAGCCCCATGCGCTGGGATGGCGCAGAGGGGGGACTGTAGGCTTCGCCCTAGGGCATAGCATAGCATTCGAGTCCTCAGCAGGCCCTCGTCGTACAGGAACTGCATGCATGACTCCTCATTAAAGCACAGAGGCGCTAAATCTAATATACTGATAAAGCGATCCATTGCACTAGTTGCTTCTAAGAAGGTCAGCAGCATACTGCCGACTCCCGCAAAAACATTCAAACTTACTATTGGCAACAAACTCCTAGGGACATTCTGCTGTTGGCAGCGCTGCATTAACACAGCAACTTCGGCAACTTTCGTGACCATTCGTACACACTGCCGAGTGGGACTTCGCCGAAATTCTGACCAAGTGCTTGCGTAAGCTTTTCTAAACAATACCCCTGAAAAGGTTAGGCATCAGCACCATTCTGAAGGAACTAGACATACTGCGCTGAGAGATTTATGGCGGAAATGGCTAAAGGCGCTGAAAGGTTCTTAACAGCATTGCAAAGTATTAATAATATTGTAACAAAATTACAAAATCACTTTATTTTCATACAAAAAAAAAGCTTGAAAAAAAAAAAAAACAATTATCTTTTACTGATGTTAACACAGTCTACAGTCCTTCATGATATTACAACTCACAGCTGTTTACTTCTCATAACCCTGACTAACTCCTTTCACTGTCTTTCTTCACTTTCTCTGTCTCTCATACACTAATTACACAAATACACAGTTCTCTTTTACTGATGTTAACACAGTCTACAGTCTTTCATGATATTACAACTCACAACTGTTTACTTCTCATAACCTTAACTCACTCCTTTCACTGTCTTTCTTCACTTTCTCTGTCTCTCATACACTAATTACACAAATACACAGTTCTCTTTTACTGATGTTAACACAGTCTACAGTCTTTCATGATATTACAACTCACAACTGTTTACTTCTCATAACCTTGACTCACTCCTTTCACTGTCTTTCTTCACTTTCTCTGTCTCTCATACACTAATTACACAAATACACAGTTCTCTTTTACTGATGTTAACACAGTCTACAGTCTTTCATGATATTACAACTCACAGCTGTTCACTTCTCATAACCCTGACTCACTCCTTTCACTGTCTTTCTTCACTTTCTCTGTCTCTCATACACTAATTACACAAATACATAGTCCTCTTTTACTGATGTTAACACAGTCTACAGTCTTTCATGATATTACAACTCACAGCTGTTCACTTCTCATAACCCTGACTCACTCCTTTCACTGTCTTTCTTCACTTTCTCTGTCTCACATACACTAATTACACAAATACACAGTTCTCTTTTACTGATGTTAACACAGTCTACAGTCTTTCATGATATTACAACTCACAACTGTTTACTTCTCATAACCTTGACTCACTCCTTTCACTGTCTTTCTTCACTTTCTCTGTCTCCCATACACTAATTACACAAATACACAGTTCCATTTTACTGATGTTAACACCGTATACAGTCTTTCATGATATTACAACTCACAACTGTTTACTTCTCATAACCTTGACTCACTACTTTCACTTTCTTCACTTTCTCTGTCTCACATACACTAATTACACAAATACACAGTTCTCTTTTACTGATGTTAACACAGTATACAGTCTTTCATGATATTACAACTCACAACTGTTTACTTCTCATAACCTTGACTCACTCCTTTTACTGTCTTTCTTCACTTTCTCTGTCTCTCATACACTAATTACACAAATACACAGTTCTCTTTTACTGATGTTAACACAGTCTACAGTCTTTCATGATATTACAACTCACAACTGTTTACTTCTCATAACCCTGACTCACTCCTTTCACTGTCTTTCTTCACTTTCTCTGTCTCCCATACACTAATTACACAAATACACAGTTCCATTTTACTGATGTTAACACAGTATACAGTCTTTCATGATATTACAACTCACAACTGTATACTTCACATAACCTTGACTCACTCCTTTCACTGTCTTTCTTCACTTTCTCTGTCTCTCATACACTAATTACACAAATACACAGTTCTCTTTTACTGATGTTAACACAGTCTACAGTCTTTCACTATATTACAACTCACAATTGTTTACTTCTCATAACCTTGACTCATTCCTTTCACTGTCTTTCTTCACTTTCTCCGTCTCACATACACTAATTACACAAATACACAGTCCTCTTTTACTGATGTTAACACAAGTCTACAGTCTTTCATGATATTACAACTTACAGCTGTTTACTTCTCATAATTTTGACTCACTCCTTTCACTGTCTTTCTTCACTTTCTCCGTCTCTCATACACTAATTACACAAATACGCAGTTCTCTTTTACTGATGTTAACACAGTCTACAGTTTTTCATGATATTACAACTCACAACTGTTTACTTCTCATAACCTTGACTCACTCCTTTCACTGTCTTCAGTTTCTCTGTCTCTCATACACACACACACACACACACACACACACACACACACACACACACACACACACAGGATGGAAGGTACTACTTCGGCCCCATATTAACCACGTATTCTACAAGATGAATCTAATAAATTGTGATGCGTTTCTACCTTAATTGGAATTAATTTATTCACAATTTAATGTTAACGTGACTTGGTCGAATCTCTTAAAAATGAAACTTTGTACACCTGGTTCTAACAGTATGTGATTTTTACATTACAGTGCCAGAACTGGCTCCGTGAGCCAGAATGTGGTTACCAGATACAATGTCTCTATGACACTTTCACCATATTTCATATGACTGTAGGTATACTCGCTTAAAGCAGCACGGGCCAGCAAGACATACGTTCGGCCTATGCAACTGTCGTACACACCATGCGTACGGTCTTAGTTTAAATGGGAGACTCGATATTATAGTAAATAAACGATATTGTGACGCCGGCCGTAGGCAGCGGCGGCAACGGCAATAGCAATAGGACAGAAAATCTTATAGGCCAGACTGCTTCATGCGACTGTTTGTGTACATGTGACAATAACCAGAGTGGCACAGCATTCGAGAAGTGTTTGGCGGCCGGCGTATTTGTAGAACTTCCAGAAACGGTGTAGTGCGAGAAATATCCGTGTTACGTCATCTTCGCTATATAAGGTTTTACTGTGTGTGTCATATGAATGTAAACCATCACGTCTAAAGAAAGATAGCGAAGCAGTTAATGAGTGTTGCGTGATTGTATCGCCGGAATTAGTGTATGAGAGACAGTTAAAGTGAAGAAAGACAGTTAAAGGAGTGAGTCAAGGTTGCGAGAAGAAAACAGTTGATAGTGATATCACGAAAGACTATATACTGTGTTAACGTCAATAAAAGAGAAGTGTGTATTTTCACGAAGGTTAGAAGAAGATAAAAGTGAGGAACATGTGCGTCGGCAGACATTTTTCCAGAGGGGGGGGGGGGCGTGTTGGAAGTTTGCGATCAACCATTTAATTCATTATTCTGTTGTCAAAAGTTACAGTATTTGTTACAGATAAGCGTATTAGTTTGTGCTGAATAACAATTGTTCCTTACATGAAAATTAAAACAATAGCCTAATAGTCCGTAATTGACTGCACATTAAATACATTAATTTCATTAATTCCCAAGTGGGACCGAGACCCCCCTTCTTGCCCGCCCCCCTTCGCGACGCCCATGATGGGGAAAAGAAAGTAGCTAGACTGAACTTGTCATTTTGCCACATTGGTGTCAGGAGTGGGATTTGTCGGCTTCAAATGGTCGTTAGTGTCATTGTTTGTTGTACTATCGACGTTTATAGTTGTGACAGAACCGGTGCAACGCTTGCAGTGTGGAATACGCCACTGCAAGTAGCATACCAGGCAGCTATTACACACCAACATCTGTTTTCCTTATTAGCACCATGTAGTGTGTGCTTGTTTACTTGTGATTTTGTGCACGTGTGCTTGCGGAGCTGTTGTTTACCTAAGGAATAACAATTATTCTACACCACATCCACCATTTGCTTTGTTCCCCTTCTTCACAGGCAAACCCATCAACGAGCAATTCCCATGCTCTCGATAATGTAATGGACACGTAGTAGAGAAAGCAAAAACCAATAACGACTTCCTATTCGAGAAGAGTATAAGGATAAGAAAATTCAAACACCAATAACAAGGAATATCTCGGAAATGATCTCGGAAATGGTCAAATATATAAGAACAAGTGTTTGGCATAGATTCTGCGCTTTAATAACATCCACATTTTTGTGTATCTTCTATAGTTTATCAGTTACACAAAAGCCATTCAGAATAAACAGAACTTCAGAGACTATTCCCAGAAAATACAACATATGCATTTCATTTGTCGCGAAAATATTGTGACAAAATGACAAAATCCAGTGCAATTAGCTTTCTATTACTTTATTTCTTTTAACCTTTTGTTCTCTTCTACTGATGTTAACACGTATACAGCCTTTGTGATATTAGAACTCATAACTTTATGTGTATACTCCATCCAGGCTTATCCCCTCCGAAGGAGTGTCGCCTTGCCGTGGCGGAGGGGCTCAGTACCCGATCCAGACGGCCTACTAAGTGTGTCTTTGTGACCACTGGTGGGCAAGATGTGAGGGGAAGCTAAGAACATTCCAACGGGTAGATGAGGCTCGTTAGTCTTGGTCGACGACTAATCTAGGAGAAGAGGACTCCGAAATCAAACTCCCCCAGGGGAACCTACCACGGTAGGTCCGGGTTTGGCGCACCCGGGGCCCCGAGCTACTCACTATCACTTCACCCCCTCCACCTTCATTAACTGTGCCACGTGCAGCGTTTTATGTTGCTTTTTATATCACCCTCTTCCTCTTCTAGGCTTATTCTGATTATTAGTTTGTAAGTTCCTAGATTTATAACTCCTGTCTCACCAGCAGGGATCTTTCCTATCTCCGTGGTCCTGTCGCACGGTTTTCGGCGCGGCCCCCGACTTGTGTGCTCTTCGGAGGTCTCAGGCGCGAAGGTTAGGCGGACCCTTCACACTGCCCCCATGTGTAGCCTTAGGTGCGGAGCCCGTCCACACGTCAAGTACACCCACGTAGCTCCTTGAGGGCACGGCCGGTGTTAATCTCCCGACGGCCGCGTGCCGTCGGGTTAGTATCACCGGCCGGACGTGTTACCGCTGACGGAACCCCGGTGTAATCAACTCGAAGTCCCCTGAATCCACGCTGACTCCGTTGAGGCAGCGTGTGCTAAAGCGGGGAGCCACAGGCGGTTATTCCTGTGGTGGGGGCATAAAACCGGGGTGTCATGTGGTGAATGGTTTACCCATGCGGACAAGCAGTGGAGATCGGAGGGTAGCCCCTCTGAAGTACGCTTTGAGGTCAGTCATGGAGGGGTCTCCATGGCGGCACAGACCGTGGAGATTTTGGTGTCTTTTATCCTTTGACCCCCGGATGGCAGGCTGACGCCGACGGTTCCGGAAGGGGGTCCAAATCAATCATGTATCCGCGCAAAACCCCTTATACTGATGTTTTCTTGGTTATGACCTTGGCAAGTGATGGAAAATCGATGAAGGATATTAGGCCTTTTTATATAAAGAAGGAAGTGGATCGGATTTGTGGACCAGTCAAGAACGCAACACGCCTTAGAGACGGTACGCTGCTATTGGAGACGACTAACTCAGACCAGTCACAGAAGCTCCTTAAAGCGCATTTGTTGGGATCCTATCCCGTGCGGGTAGCCCCACACAAGTCGCTTAATTCATGTCGGGGAGTTGTTACCACCTCTAGCTTGGACAGTCTCTCTAATGAGGAAATTGTCACCTGTCTCTCGGACCAAAGAGTGTGTCAAGCGTACCGTCTGTCACGAAAGCAGGAAGGCAAGGAGATCGCCTTACGAACGGTGTTTCTTACGTTCAAGGGTACCACCTTGCCAGAATATATCTATTGCGGTTATGAGCGGGCCGCTGTACGTCCGTATGTACCGAACCCCATGCGCTGCTTCCAGTGTCAGAGGTTCGGACATACAAGGAGCTCGTGCACGCATCCTGCTATTTGTGAACGATGCGGGTTAGCAGCACATGAAGACACCGCGTGTACACGGGACCCCTGCTGCGTGAACTGTGGAGGGAAACATCCTTCTAGCTCGCGTCAGTGCCCACAGTTTTCTGATGAAAAGAGTATCCAGGAGTTACGAGTTAAGGAACACCTAACGTTTCTGGAAGCGCGGCGGCGCTTCGAACAGCTAAAACCTGCGAACACCACCGGGTATGCGTCTGCTGCCCGCCGCCCTCCTGTGACCACTGTGGGCCTGCAACACGCACCTGTATCGGACGTTGGCACACAAACCGACTGGTCAGCGAGCACTCCTCCACAGCGTCACCCTAATCCTCCTGCGACTACATCTATCGCAGTGCAGACTTCAGCTCTCGAACCGTCCCCATGTGCCACCACTTCTGTGGACAAACCTCGAGCCAGGCACGTTGTTCGAGCCAGCAGTCCCACGTCCTCCATGAAGTCCCGCTCCCGCTCTGCGAGCCGTAGGGGATCTTCGGACTCCCAAACATCGGAGGAGTCGCCAGAGGATGGGGAAAGTCACTTCATTGGTCCCAAGTGCGCCAAGATGAAACGAAAGAAGAAGAAAAAGATAAAGACTGGCCACTAATCTCTTTTTAATATGGAAATAATCCAGTGGAATGTTAATGGGTTCCGGGCACGTTCTCCGGACATACAGCACTTAGTCTTTCAAAGAACTCCATCAATTGTCTGTCTACAAGAAACCCACTTGAAGCCTCACCACGCATTACATCTCCGTGGTTTTTCGGTATTTAGACATGACTCTGCAGCTGATCGGCGCGCAAGCGGTGGTGTTGCCACTCTGGTGGCACATAACATCTCTGCCACAAGCATCCCGCTTAACTCGCCACTGCAAGCTGTGGCAGTACGCGTCCAGTTGCAGGGTCTGAGTCTGTCTATTTGTAACGTCTATCTGACACCGGTCAGTGTCGTACAACAAAACGATCTTCGGGCTCTCTTGGCACAGATTCCACCACCGATCTTCTTTCTGGGCGATCTGAATGCCAAAAATACCCTTTGGGGCTCCGACACTGACGATGCTCGTGGTTGCCTTGTAGCAGACGTGTGCGATATGTCCGGCTTACTTTTGTTAAATACTGGTGTTCCTACCTTCATATCATCTGCCTACGCTACACAGTCCGCCATAGACGTTTCCTTTTGTAGCTCATCGCTAGTACCTATTCTTGATTGGTCGGTTCTCTCCGACTTATATGGCAGTGATCATTATCCCGTTAACATTCACCTATCCGTCCACCATCCTGTGCCAACACGACACCCTCACTGGATTATTTCCAAGGCTGATTGGGAGAAATTTCGATCCCTCATTCACATACACGACAATGGCTTTGACACCATTGATGAAATGGTGGAGTACTTTACCTGCTCTATCTTGCTCGCGGCAGATTCCAGCGTTCCTCGAAGTTCCTCTACGCCACGACACGTTCCCGTACCGTGGTGGACCGAGGAATGCCGCTTGGCTATCAAAGCTCGTAGGCGTGCTCTGCGTGCTTTCCACCTGCATCCTACGGAGACCAATTTTATATCTTTTAAACGCGCTCGTGCGAGGGCACGTTTTGTACTCCGTAGTGCAAAACGTAGCTCCTGGGAATCTTACGTCTCTTCCCTCTCCCGTCGCAGCTCTGCAACACAAGTGTGGACTGCTGTTCGGCGTATGTACGGCAAGTGTCGCCGGACGATAATACCCGGTCTTGCCGTACAGGGACGCTCTTACACCCACGAGCAGGATATCGCCGACGCCCTCGCAGACGCTTTCGCTGCTGATAGCCAAACCCAAAGCTACCATACTACCTTTTTACCCGTCAAGGAATCTGCGGAGCGGGTAGTCCTCAATTTTAAAAGTGACTCTAGCGAACCGTACAACGCTCGTTTTACGGAGGCGGAGCTAGCCCATGCTTTGTCTCTCGCGAAGGACTCTTCTCCTGGCCCTGATGACATTCACCGACAAATGCTGCTTCATCTTCCACCTGAGGCTTTGACCTTCCTGCTGAACATGTACAACCGCATCTGGCTTCAGCAGGTTTTCCCTTCTTCCTGGCGCGAGGGTACTGTCATCCCTATCCCTCGGCCGGGGAAGGACCGGACACTTCCCTCTAGCTACCGTCCTATCTGCCTGACGAGTGTCGTTTGTAAGACCTTGGAACGAATGATTAACACTCGCTTAGTGTGGTGGCTAGAGACGAATAACCTGCTCAGCAACGTTCAGTGCGGCTTTCGTCGTCATCGCTCGAGTGTCGATAACCTTACTCGCATGGAGGCCTACATCCAGAATGCCTTTCTCATGAAGCAGCATGTCGTGGGGGTCTTCTTCGACCTGCAGAATGCCTACGACACTACATGGCGCTATGGTGTCCTCCGTAGTTTACACGACTACGGTTTACGTGGCCATCTAGCTCTCTTTGTTTTTAATTTTTTACAACTTCGCCGATTTCGTGTCCGCATTGGCCATACGCTTTCACAAGAACGAATCCAGGAGAATGGTGTACCCCAGGGGTCGATTCTGAGTGTAACACTTTTCGCCGTGGCCATCAACGGCATTGCCAGTGTTGTTCGTAGGGGAATACCAATGTCACTGTATGTTGACGACTTTGCGATATACTATCGCTCTCATAGTTTAGAGCACATCGAGCGTCAACTGCAGCTAGCTATAATATCCATCGCCGAGTGGGCATTTCGTACCGGCTTTCAGTTCTCCCCTACGAAAACACAATGTGTCCACTTCCATCGACTTCGTGGCGTACACCCGGCCCCTGATCTTTATTTGCGTGGCACGCGTCTTCCATTTGTTCCGCACCTGAAATTCTTGGGCTTACACCTCGACACCAAACTTACATGGGAGCACCATATTCGTTATCTACGTGGTTCCTGCGATCGTTCGCTTCGGGTGCTCCGGGTTTTATCTGGGGTATCTTGGGGCGGCGATCGCACGGTCATATTGAGGTTGTATCGCTCACTGGTCCGGTCCAAATTAGACTACGGCTGTTTTATCTAAGGCTCCGCATCCGCCTCTAAACTCCGCCTTTTAGATACAATACATCACACTGGTATCCGTCTCGCTACTGGGGCTTTCCGTACAAGTAGAGTGGACTGTCTGTATGCTGATTCTGGCGAACCCCCACTGTCTGTCCGACGCTCGTTATTACTATGTTCCTACGTGGCAAGGTTGGCCGCTCATCCAGGTCATCCTTCGTTTCCACCTGTATTGCGTCCAGACCTAGTGTACCGTTATACGCGGAATACAACTATCTCCCGTCCAAGCGGCATCAGGTTTCGAGAACTGCTGACCGCACACGATCTACGCTTGCCAGCCGTAGAGCGGCATTCGCATGGCCGATGCCCTCCATGGCAGCTCCAGCGTGCACGCTTTGACCTGGAGCTGTCGAGCTGTGCGAAGTTAGCTACCCCTCACTCGGTGTTTCACCAACTTTTCACCGCAGTTCTGGGCCGATACCGGACTCATACTCCGGTATTTACTGATGGCTCACGGATGGGTAGTGCGACGGGTTCCGCTTTTGTATACCATGGCGACGTTCGCAAGTACCGCCTTCCAGACGCCAGTTCAGTATTTACCGCCGAGCTGTTTGCCATATTTTATTTCCTGCTTTTTATCTCCAGTTCAGGTCCTGGAAGTTTTATTATCTGTTCCGATTCTTTTAGCGCCCTCCAGGCCCTGCAACAGTTTATCGGCACCTCGGCATTGATTATTAAAATTCAGACGTTGATCTCGCAACTACTGTCTCGCGGATACCAGTTTGTTTTTACGTGGATCCCAGGCCATGTGGGTATTCCGGGCAACGAGGCGGCGGATGCGGCTGCAAAGTCTGCATGCCGCCTTCCGGAATACTCCACCCGTACGCTACCCTATGTAGATGTGCAGAAATACTTTCGCCGCCATCTATTTACTCACTGGCAGCAATCTTGGGAAGCGTTAGCTGGCACTCAGTTACGGACAATAAAGGACACTGTACAACCCTGGCAGACCAGCTGCAGGGATTCCAGGCGTGAGGAAGTGATTTTAACCCGCCTGAGGATAGGCCACACTCGAGCCACGCATGGACATCTTTTGCGTGGTGATCCAGAGCCTGTCTGTGCGACGTGCAATATTCCACTCTCCGTCGCACATGTCCTTCTTGACTGTCCGCAATACGGTCGTGAGCGTCAGTCCCTTGGCCTGGGCCTTACACTGTGCTCTGTTTTAGGCAACGACGCACTAGCTGTCAATACAGCACTGCGGTTTGTTGCCAAGATTGATTTTTGCAAGCAAGTGTAAGGTGCTTTTATATTGGCGGATATTGACTTTTAGTTGTTTTTACTTTGGATGTTATTCTGTTTTTTACCTTTTAAAGATTTTATCAGTTTTAGGTTTTATAAGTTTACGTTTTTACCAGTTGTTTAACTTTTAACTGTTTTAGCTCTCGGTTTTATACCTTTTAACTTTTTTTTTTTAAGTTATTTTAACTCTCACCTTTTAGCTTTTTAGGGTGAGGTTTTATTGTTGGCTTGTTTTATTCTGTGAACTTAGGGCCCTAATGACCTAGTTGTCGATGGGCCCTTAAATAATACTCACTCACTCGCTCACCCCATCCAGGCTTATAGCCAGACGTTGTATCACTCCGCGATAGCCTGGCGACTTATGCTTTGTGTTTATAATACAACAAAATGATATGCCATCGTGTTGCGTTCAAGTAGTCTTGAAAACTCGCAGATAATTGTTAATATATAAGGTGTGCTGAGCTTTGGTTTCGGAGAGTCGCGTGTTAGTTGTTGACGCTTGTGTTTACATCAAACTGAGACGTAAGAGTAGGTGGCGCGATTATAGTAACAGTGTCTTTCTTCACTTTTTGTCTGTCAAACACAACTCCGACTATACAATCACTCAGCACTCATTAATACTTCGACGCGATGTATCTTTCACAGATGTATCACACTCACTGACACACTTTCACCCGCACTACAAACTTCTATACCAGCGATGACGTAGCCAAATATTTCTTGAACTTCTACAAAGAAGTCGGGTTACAGACCCTTCTGGAATGCCGTGGAAGTGTTGGCGCTTGGTTGTTGTTAGTCACGTGTTGTAGGTTGGTGAACCTTGACCTTGAGCCCGCCTCTATAGCGTGATGGTTAGCGTGTCTGCCTCACGTTCAAGAGGTCGCGAGTTCGAATCTCGCTTAGGGTAAGTTATCCGGGTAAGGTTTTTTCCCGAGGTTTTCCCTACCCTGAGAAGACGAATGTCGGGTAACTTAAAGCTCCATGGACCTCGGGCTCATTTGAGCATCATTTCACCCATTTCATTTCATTCATTCGTCCGATATGACACAATGTTGGAGGACGTTAATACAAAAAAAAAAAAAAAAACCTTGACCTTGAGCGGCTCTGTTACACAGCGCGCCAGAGACTTGGGGCGGTCCGGCCCCGACCGTCTTTGTGTTGTTCCTACCACAGTATTCCTTTTGAGTATTTTACATATATTTGTACTTTCTCCACCACTTACATTGGCTTTGGTACACTTTTTGAGACCTCCTGAATAAAAAACAAAGCATTTTTAGAAAAAAAGGTTTATATGTGTGTCTCTGTGAACAATATACAGCAAGAAGGAAAAGTTCGTCGAATACCACTCCTGGTATTTAGACTTGCCATCTTCTTAAGGCACGACACAAAGAGTTTCAGGAAAATCCCCCAGTCCTAAGCTACCCTCTGTAAGGAAACGTTTTCCAAATGTTTGATTTTGTCAAAAATAACTAATGCCATATGTTTAGGATAGTTTTATGGCAAATGAAATGTATATCTTGAATTATATCTGAATAGTCTCTGAAGTCCTCCTCATTCTAAATAAATTTTGTATAACTGATAAATTCCAAGAGATAGACAAAACCCTAATTGAAAAAATCTGATGTGTTGCACTCACATGACTTTCTCTACTCTTGTACTAACCATTCTTACAAACTCTTATTCCTGTATCTTCTTCGTGTTAGTTGAGATAAACATTTGTACAAATTACCTTATTGCTTATTTCCTTGTAGGTACAAGGGGAATATGGCAATACAGTAAGCTTTGAGCGATAGTCAAATCTTTTAAAGCTTTGAGATCCCCTTCTCTTTCCATTTTTCACATATAAAAAATGAACAACGATGATCTATTTCACGAAAGTTTTAAGTTTTCCGAAACTGACACAAATAACAAGAAGTATCTCCGAAGTGGTTTACTCTATAAAAGAATTTATTTGGACATAAATTGTGTTTTAGCGAGATTTACATTTTTTGTATAGTAAGATTATCTCTTACGGTTTACGAGTTATTGAAAAGTTATCCAGAGTAAACAGGACTACATGGGCTATAGTCAGAAAATTCAGTATATACATTTCATTTGCCATACATATATCTTAAACATATGGCAGTTTAATCAAAATCGTTACAGCGATTTTCAACAAAATCAAAATTTTCCATGTAAAGGGTAGTTTAGAGTGGGGTTATTTTCATCCAAATCTTCGTGTCGCATCCTTGAAAGACAATCAATTTAAATACTAACTTTGGTTTTTAACCGACTTTTGAGTTATGCTGGGTTATGCACAGACTGATACACACACACACACACACACACACACACACACACACACACACACATACAGACACACACACACACACACACACACACACACACACACACCTTTTTCTAAATTTTTTTTTGTTTTTATTCAGGGGGTCTCAAAACATATTTCCGGTGCAATCTCGACATGGAATTTTTGGGTGGAATACAATACTTCCTCTACTTCCAGTAGAGAGAGTAAAATTGTAGATGTTGTTAAGACATGAGTTAGGGTTAGAATATGATAGGAGTTATGTGAAGGAGTGGAGTGGTGAGTTTGTGTTTTCTCGCGGCGATGTTAACACCTAGGTAATTAAGCGATAGCCGGAGAGAGAGTTTGCTCTGAATTTTATTTCGAGAAGCAACAGGTCGCTGATTAGCTTGCAACTCTTTGTGGCTGGGAGATGCTGCCGCAGATTATTTCAGAAGTGTCCTTTGCTGCCTCTGTGATGTACCGCGAGGTAATCTCTAGGTCCAGGTCTCTCGATGCACTTCGAAACAACGTCGTGATTAATAAACTATAGCAGATGAATGAATGCACCTGATATATGTTTTGAGGCCCCCTGAATAACGTCCATGTGTGTATGTGCGCGTGTTCGTGTGCGTGAACAGCTTAGCTGAAAAACAAATATTCGGTTAAAAATCAGAGTTAATGTTTAAGTTTAATATGTTTCAAGGATACGGCATGAAAATTTTGAAGAAAATTGCTCCACTCTAAACTACCCTTTACATGGAGAACGTCTCGAATATTTTCACTTTCTCAAAAATGGCTCTAACGACCTTTTTCTAAAAATCTGATGTGATGGTTTTGAAATTCTGTTCTCTTTGAATGACCAAGTAATAAAAACAATTAATTAACTTCTCCCATTTGAGAACGGTCTATAATTATTGCAAATAATCAATGACAAATAACAAGTCTTAATTTTTGAGTTGTACTGTCCACAAACTGACAGACATTGAATTTTTGGGTTGAGCACAATACTTCCCGTATTTAATTATGCGAAATAAAGAAAGTAAAAAGTTTTCTGGATTTCCGTAATATTTCAGACTTGGTTTAAACATATTGTATAATACTAGGCCTTACTTTGATAAGGGACGTCTGTCTTTTAGACAGATGACGTCTGTTTGAATGATTCTGTTTTTCTTGTCGTCGAAACGCTGCGCGTTGTGGTCATGTTAGAGAAATCCCGACGAGTTCTCCAAAGACCCATCCATCTTTTTGTACCGCGCGCTCCTTTCATCCCCTTCCATAGAAAAGGACGTCTTTAGAAATCCCCTTTCACAGAAAGGACTTAACTTCGTTTCTGTCTCTTAATGCCTTCAACATGTACCTACGGCAAAAACACGCCCCGCTCCACTCCGTGTGTTTCATTTCACCAAAACTTTCAGCCTCGCATTATTAAATGTATGTTAGAATTAAAGCTCTGCACAGTACAAACTAAGAATTTCAATTAGCTACACAAATAGGCACTGCAAATACACACTAGTATCTATAATCATTTCACCAAAACTTTCAGCCTCGCATTATTAAATGTATGTTAGAATTAAAGCTCTGCACAGTACACACTAATTTCAATTAGCTACACAAATAGGCACTGCAAATACACACTAGTATCTATAATCATAGGCATTGATCTAGACACAATTATTTATAGATTAAGAACACGTTTAATGCATAAACAATGCAAATGAAAACACATTTGACAGTCGACGAATCCACTTCTGACACCATGTGACGAAATGGCAAAATCAGTCCAGTTGTTTTCTATCACTTTTTCTCCTTCTAAACTTTTGTAAATACACAGTTCTCTTTTACTGATGTTAACACAGTCTACAGTCTTTCATGATATTACAACTCACAACTGTTTACTTCTCATAACCTTGTCTCACTCCTTTCACTGTCTTTCTTCACTTTCTCTGTCTCTCATACACTAATTACACAAATACACAGTTCTCTTTTACTGATGTTAACACAGTCTACGGTCTTTCATGATATTACAACTCACAACTGTTTACTTCTCATAACCTTGACTCACTCCTTTCACTGTCTTTCTTCACTTTCTCTGTCTCTCATACACTAATTACACAAATACACAGTTCTCTTTTACTGATGTTAACACAGTCTACAGTCTTTCATGATATTACAAGTCACAACTGTTTACTTCTCATAACCTTGACTCACTCCTTTCACTGTCTTTCTTCACTTTCTCTGTCTCTCATACACTAATTACACAAATACACAGTTCTCTTTTACTGATGTTAACACAGTCTACAGTCTTTCATGATATTACAAGTCACAACTGTTTACTTCTCATAACCTTGACTCACTCCTTTCACTGTCTTTCTTCACTTTCTCTGTCTCTCATACACTAATTACACAAATACACAGTTCTCTTTTACTGATGTTAACACAGTCTACAGTCTTTCATGATATTACAAGTCACATCTGTTTACTTCTCATTACCTTGACTCACTCCTTTCACTGTCTTTCTTCACTTTCTCTGTCTCTCATACACTAATTACACAAATACACAGTTCTCTTTTACTGATGTTAACACAGTCTACAGTCTTTCATGATATTACAAGTCACATCTGTTTACTTCTCATTACCTTGACTCACTTCTTTCACTGTCTTTCTTCACTTTCTCTGTCTCTCATACACTAATTACACAAATACACAGTTCTCTTTTACTGATGTTAACACAGTCTACAGTCTTTCATGATATTACAACTCACAACTGTTTACTTCTCATAACCTTGACTCACTCCTTTCACTGTCTTTATTCACTTTCTCTGTCTCTCATACACTAATTACACAAATACACAGTTCTCTTTTACTGATGTTAACACAGTCTACAGTCTTTCATGATATTACAAGTCACAACTGTTTACTTCTCATAACCTTGACTCACTCCTTTCACTGTCTTTCTTCACTTTCTCTGTCTCTCTCTCATACACTAATTACACAAATACACAGTTCTCTTTTACTGATGTTAACACAGTCTACAGTCTTTCATGATATTACAACTCACAACTGTTTACTTCTCATAACCTTGACTCACTCCTTTTACTGTCTTCACTTTCTCTGTCTCTCATACACTAATTACACAAATACGCAGTTCTCTTTTACTGATGTTAACACAGTCTACAGTCTTTCATGATATTACAACTCACAACTGTTTACTTCTCATAACCTTGACTCACTCCTTTCACTGTCTTTCTTCACTTTCTCTGTCTCTCTCTCATACACTAATTACACAAATACACAGTTCTCTTTTACTGATGTTAACACAGTCTACAGTCTTTCATGATATTACAAGTCACATCTGTTTACTTCTCATTACCTTGACTCACTTCTTTCACTGTCTTTCTTCACTTTCTCTGTCTCTCATACACTAATTACACAAATACACAGCTCTCTTTTACTGATGTTAACACAGTCTACAGTCTTTCATGATATTACAACTCACAACTGTTTACTGCTCATAACCTTGACTCACTCCTTTCACTGTCTTTCTTCACTTTCTCTGTCTCTCATACACTAATTACACAAATACACAGTTCTCTTTTACTGATGTTAACACAGTCTACAGTCTTTCATGATATTACAACTCACAACTGTTTACTTCTCATAACCTTGTCTCACTCCTTTCACTGTCTTTCTTCACTTTCTCTGTCTCTCATACACTAATTACACAAATACACAGTTCTCTTTTACTGATGTTAACACAGTCTACGGTCTTTCATGATATTACAACTCACAACTGTTTACTTCTCATAACCTTGACTCACTCCTTTCACTGTCTTTCTTCACTTTCTCTGTCTCTCATACACTAATTACACAAATACACAGTTCTCTTTTACTGATGTTAACACAGTCTACAGTCTTTCATGATATTACAAGTCACAACTGTTTACTTCTCATAACCTTGACTCACTCCTTTCACTGTCTTTCTTCACTTTCTCTGTCTCTCATACACTAATTACACAAATACACAGTTCTCTTTTACTGATGTTAACACAGTCTACAGTCTTTCATGATATTACAAGTCACATCTGTTTACTTCTCATTACCTTGACTCACTTCTTTCACTGTCTTTCTTCACTTTCTCTGTCTCTCATACACTAATTACACAAATACACAGTTCTCTTTTACTGATGTTAACACAGTCTACAGTCTTTCATGATATTACAAGTCACAACTGTTTACTTCTCATAACCTTGACTCACTCCTTTCACTGTCTTTCTTCACTTTCTCTGTCTCTCATACACTAATTACACAAATACACAGTTCTCTTTTACTGATGTTAACACAGTCTACAGTCTTTCATGATATTACAAGTCACAACTGTTTACTTCTCATAACCTTGACTCACTCCTTTCACTGTCTTTCTTCACTTTCTCTGTCTCTCATACACTAATTACACAAATACACAGTTCTCTTTTACTGATGTTAACACAGTCTACAGTCTTTCATGATATTACAAGTCACATCTGTTTACTTCTCATTACCTTGACTCACTCCTTTCACTGTCTTTCTTCACTTTCTCTGTCTCTCATACACTAATTACACAAATACACAGTTCTCTTTTACTGATGTTAACACAGTCTACAGTCTTTCATGATATTACAAGTCACATCTGTTTACTTCTCATTACCTTGACTCACTTCTTTCACTGTCTTTCTTCACTTTCTCTGTCTCTCATACACTAATTACACAAATACACAGTTCTCTTTTACTGATGTTAACACAGTCTACAGTCTTTCATGATATTACAACTCACAACTGTTTACTTCTCATAACCTTGACTCACTCCTTTCACTGTCTTTATTCACTTTCTCTGTCTCTCATACACTAATTACACAAATACACAGTTCTCTTTTACTGATGTTAACACAGTCTACAGTCTTTCATGATATTACAAGTCACAACTGTTTACTTCTCATAACCTTGACTCACTCCTTTCACTGTCTTTCTTCACTTTCTCTGTCTCTCTCTCATACACTAATTACACAAATACACAGTTCTCTTTTACTGATGTTAACACAGTCTACAGTCTTTCATGATATTACAACTCACAACTGTTTACTTCTCATAACCTTGACTCACTCCTTTTACTGTCTTCACTTTCTCTGTCTCTCATACACTAATTACACAAATACGCAGTTCTCTTTTACTGATGTTAACACAGTCTACAGTCTTTCATGATATTACAACTCACAACTGTTTACTTCTCATAACCTTGACTCACTCCTTTCACTGTCTTTCTTCACTTTCTCTGTCTCTCTCTCATACACTAATTACACAAATACACAGTTCTCTTTTACTGATGTTAACACAGTCTACAGTCTTTCATGATATTACAAGTCACATCTGTTTACTTCTCATTACCTTGACTCACTTCTTTCACTGTCTTTCTTCACTTTCTCTGTCTCTCATACACTAATTACACAAATACACAGTTCTCTTTTACTGATGTTAACACAGTCTACAGTCTTTCATGATATTACAACTCACAACTGTTTACTGCTCATAACCTTGACTCACTCCTTTCACTGTCTTTCTTCACTTTCTCTGTCTCTCATACACTAATTACACAAATACACAGTTCTCTTTTACTGATGTTAACACAGTCTACAGTCTTTCATGATATTACAACTCACAACTGTTTACTTCTCATAACCTTGTCTCACTCCTTTCACTGTCTTTCTTCACTTTCTCTGTCTCTCATACACTAATTACACAAATACACAGTTCTCTTTTACTGATGTTAACACAGTCTACGGTCTTTCATGATATTACAACTCACAACTGTTTACTTCTCATAACCTTGACTCACTCCTTTCACTGTCTTTCTTCACTTTCTCTGTCTCTCATACACTAATTACACAAATACACAGTTCTCTTTTACTGATGTTAACACAGTCTACAGTCTTTCATGATATTACAAGTCACAACTGTTTACTTCTCATAACCTTGACTCACTCCTTTCACTGTCTTTCTTCACTTTCTCTGTCTCTCATACACTAATTACACAAATACACAGTTCTCTTTTACTGATGTTAACACAGTCTACAGTCTTTCATGATATTACAAGTCACATCTGTTTACTTCTCATTACCTTGACTCACTTCTTTCACTGTCTTTCTTCACTTTCTCTGTCTCTCATACACTAATTACACAAATACACAGTTCTCTTTTACTGATGTTAACACAGTCTACAGTCTTTCATGATATTACAAGTCACATCTGTTTACTTCTCATTACCTTGACTCACTTCTTTCACTGTCTTTCTTCACTTTCTCTGTCTCTCATACACTAATTACACAAATACACAGTTCTCTTTTACTGATGTTAACACAGTCTACAGTCTTTCATGATATTACAAGTCACAACTGTTTACTTCTCATAACCTTGACTCACTCCTTTCACTGTCTTTCTTCACTTTCTCTGTCTCTCTCTCATACACTAATTACACAAATACACAGTTCTCTTTTACTGATGTTAACACAGTCTACAGTCTTTCATGATATTACAAGTCACATCTGTTTACTTCTCATTACCTTGACTCACTTCTTTCACTGTCTTTCTTCACTTTCTCTGTCTCTCATACACTAATTACACAAATACACAGTTCTCTTTTACTGATGTTAACACAGTCTACAGTCTTTCATGATATTACAACTCACAACTGTTTACTTCTCATAACCTTGACTCACTCCTTTCACTGTCTTTCTTCACTTTCTCTGTCTCTCATACACTAATTACACAAATACACAGTTCTCTTTTACTGATGTTAACACAGTCTACAGTCTTTCATGATATTACAACTCACAACTGTTTACTTCTCATAACCTTGTCTCATTCCTTTCACTGTCTTTCTTCACTTTCTCTGTCTCTCTCTCATACACTAATTACACAAATACACAGTTCTCTTTTACTGATGTTAACACAGTCTACAGTCTTTCATGATATTACAAGTCACAACTGTTTACTTCTCATAACCTTGACTCACTCCTTTCACTGTCTTTCTTCACTTTCTCTGTCTCTCTCTCATACACTAATTACACAAATACACAGTTCTCTTTTACTGATGTTAACACAGTCTACAGTCTTTCATGATATTACAACTCACAACTGTTTACTTCTCATAACCTTGACTCACTCCTTTCACTGTCTTTCTTCACTTTCTCTGTCTCTCATACACTAATTACACAAATACACAGTTCTCTTTTACTGATGTTAACACAGTCTACAGTCTTTCATGATATTACAACTCACAACTGTTTACTTCTCATAACCTTGTCTCACTCCTTTCACTGTCTTTCTTCACTTTCTCTGTCTCTCATACACTAATTACACAAATACACAGTTCTCTTTTACTGATGTTAACACAGTCTACGGTCTTTCATGATATTACAACTCACAACTGTTTACTTCTCATAACCTTGACTCACTCCTTTCACTGTCTTTCTTCACTTTCTCTGTCTCTCATACACTAATTACACAAATACACAGTTCTCTTTTACTGATGTTAACACAGTCTACAGTCTTTCATGATATTACAAGTCACAACTGTTTACTTCTCATAACCTTGACTCACTCCTTTCACTGTCTTTCTTCACTTTCTCTGTCTCTCATACACTAATTACACAAATACACAGTTCTCTTTTACTGATGTTAACACAGTCTACAGTCTTTCATGATATTACAAGTCACATCTGTTTACTTCTCATTACCTTGACTCACTCCTTTCACTGTCTTTCTTCACTTTCTCTGTCTCTCATACACTAATTACACAAATACACAGTTCTCTTTTACTGATGTTAACACAGTCTACAGTCTTTCATGTTATTACAAGTCACATCTGTTTACTTCTCATTACCTTGACTCACTTCTTTCACTGTCTTTCTTCACTTTCTCTGTCTCTCATACACTAATTACACAAATACACAGTTCTCTTTTACTGATGTTAACACAGTCTACAGTCTTTCATGATATTACAAGTCACAACTGTTTACTTCTCATAACCTTGACTCACTCCTTTCACTGTCTTTCTTCACTTTCTCTGTCTCACATACACTAATTACACAAATACACAGTTCTCTTTTACTGATGTTAACACACTCTACAGTCTTTCATGATATTACAACTCACAACTGTTTACTTCTCATAACCTTGACTCACTCCTTTCACTGTCTTTCTTCACTTTCTCTGTCTGTCATACACTAATTACACAAATACACAGTTCTCTTTTACTGATGTTAACACAGTCTACAGTCTTTCATGATATTACAACTCACAACTGTTTACTTCTCATAACCTTGACTCACTCCTTTCACTGTCTTTCTTCACTTTCTCTGTCTCTCATACACTAATTACACAAATACACAGTTCTATTTTACTGATGTTAACACAGTCTACAGTCTTTCATGATATTACAACTCACAACTGTTTACTTCTCATAACCTTGACTCACTCCTTTCACTGTCTTTCTTCACTTTCTCTGTCTCTCATACACTAATTACACAAATACACAGTTCTCTTTTACTGACGTTAACACACTCTACAGTCTTTCATGATATTACAACTCACAACTGTTTACTTCTCATAACCTTGACTCACTCCTTTCACTGTCTTTCTTCACTTTCTCTGTCTCACATACACTAATTACACAAATACACAGTTCTCTTTTACTGACGTTAACACACTCTACAGTCTTTCATGATATTACAACTCACAACTGTTTACTTCTCATAACCTTGACTCACTCCTTTCACTGTCTTTCTTCACTTTCTCTGTCTGTCATACACTAATTACACAAATACACAGTTCTCTTTTACTGATGTTAACACAGTCTACAGTCTTTCATGATATTACAACTCACAACTGTTTACTTCTCATAACCTTGACTCACTCCTTTCACTGTCTTGCTTCACTTTCTCTGTCTCTCATACACTAATTACACAAATACACAGTTCTATTTTACTGATGTTAACACAGTCTACAGTCTTTCATGATATTACAACTCACAACTGTTTACTTCTCATAACCTTGACTCACTCCTTTCACTGTCTTTCTTCACTTTCTCTGTCTCTCTCTCATACACTAATTACACAAATACACAGTTCTCTTTTACTGATGTTAACACAGTCTACAGCCTTTCATGATATTACAAGTCACATCTGTTTACTTCTCATTACCTTGACTCACTTCTTTCACTGTCTTTCTTCACTTTCTCTGTCTCTCATACACTAATTACACAAATACACAGTTCTCTTTTACTGATGTTAACACAGTCTACAGTCTTTCATGATATTACAACTCACAACTGTTTACTGCTCATAACCTTGACTCACTCCTTTCACTGTCTTTCTTCACTTTCTCTGTCTCTCATACACTAATTACACAAATACACAGTTCTCTTTTACTGATGTTAACACAGTCTACAGTCTTTCATGATATTACAACTCACAACTGTTTACTTCTCATAACCTTGTCTCACTCCTTTCACTGTCTTTCTTCACTTTCTCTGTCTCTCATACACTAATTACACAAATACACAGTTCTCTTTTACTGATGTTAACACAGTCTACGGTCTTTCATGATATTACAACTCACAACTGTTTACTTCTCATAACCTTGACTCACTCCTTTCACTGTCTTTCTTCACTTTCTCTGTCTCTCATACACTAATTACACAAATACACAGTTCTCTTTTACTGATGTTAACACAGTCTACAGTCTTTCATGATATTACAAGTCACAACTGTTTACTTCTCATAACCTTGACTCACTCCTTTCACTGTCTTTCTTCACTTTCTCTGTCTCTCATACACTAATTACACAAATACACAGTTCTCTTTTACTGATGTTAACACAGTCTACAGTCTTTCATGATATTACAAGTCACATCTGTTTACTTCTCATTACCTTGACTCACTTCTTTCACTGTCTTTCTTCACTTTCTCTGTCTCTCATACACTAATTACACAAATACACAGTTCTCTTTTACTGATGTTAACACAGTCTACAGTCTTTCATGATATTACAAGTCACAACTGTTTACTTCTCATAACCTTGACTCACTCCTTTCACTGTCTTTCTTCACTTTCTCTGTCTCTCATACACTAATTACACAAATACACAGTTCTCTTTTACTGATGTTAACACAGTCTACAGTCTTTCATGATATTACAAGTCACAACTGTTTACTTCTCATAACCTTGACTCACTCCTTTCACTGTCTTTCTTCACTTTCTCTGTCTCTCATACACTAATTACACAAATACACAGTTCTCTTTTACTGATGTTAACACAGTCTACAGTCTTTCATGATATTACAAGTCACATCTGTTTACTTCTCATTACCTTGACTCACTCCTTTCACTGTCTTTCTTCACTTTCTCTGTCTCTCATACACTAATTACACAAATACACAGTTCTCTTTTACTGATGTTAACACAGTCTACAGTCTTTCATGATATTACAAGTCACATCTGTTTACTTCTCATTACCTTGACTCACTTCTTTCACTGTCTTTCTTCACTTTCTCTGTCTCTCATACACTAATTACACAAATACACAGTTCTCTTTTACTGATGTTAACACAGTCTACAGTCTTTCATGATATTACAACTCACAACTGTTTACTTCTCATAACCTTGACTCACTCCTTTCACTGTCTTTATTCACTTTCTCTGTCTCTCATACACTAATTACACAAATACACAGTTCTCTTTTACTGATGTTAACACAGTCTACAGTCTTTCATGATATTACAAGTCACAACTGTTTACTTCTCATAACCTTGACTCACTCCTTTCACTGTCTTTCTTCACTTTCTCTGTCTCTCTCTCATACACTAATTACACAAATACACAGTTCTCTTTTACTGATGTTAACACAGTCTACAGTCTTTCATGATATTACAACTCACAACTGTTTACTTCTCATAACCTTGACTCACTCCTTTTACTGTCTTCACTTTCTCTGTCTCTCATACACTAATTACACAAATACGCAGTTCTCTTTTACTGATGTTAACACAGTCTACAGTCTTTCATGATATTACAACTCACAACTGTTTACTTCTCATAACCTTGACTCACTCCTTTCACTGTCTTTCTTCACTTTCTCTGTCTCTCTCTCATACACTAATTACACAAATACACAGTTCTCTTTTACTGATGTTAACACAGTCTACAGTCTTTCATGATATTACAAGTCACATCTGTTTACTTCTCATTACCTTGACTCACTTCTTTCACTGTCTTTCTTCACTTTCTCTGTCTCTCATACACTAATTACACAAATACACAGTTCTCTTTTACTGATGTTAACACAGTCTACAGTCTTTCATGATATTACAACTCACAACTGTTTACTGCTCATAACCTTGACTCACTCCTTTCACTGTCTTTCTTCACTTTCTCTGTCTCTCATACACTAATTACACAAATACACAGTTCTCTTTTACTGATGTTAACACAGTCTACAGTCTTTCATGATATTACAACTCACAACTGTTTACTTCTCATAACCTTGTCTCACTCCTTTCACTGTCTTTCTTCACTTTCTCTGTCTCTCATACACTAATTACACAAATACACAGTTCTCTTTTACTGATGTTAACACAGTCTACGGTCTTTCATGATATTACAACTCACAACTGTTTACTTCTCATAACCTTGACTCACTCCTTTCACTGTCTTTCTTCACTTTCTCTGTCTCTCATACACTAATTACACAAATACACAGTTCTCTTTTACTGATGTTAACACAGTCTACAGTCTTTCATGATATTACAAGTCACAACTGTTTACTTCTCATAACCTTGACTCACTCCTTTCACTGTCTTTCTTCACTTTCTCTGTCTCTCATACACTAATTACACAAATACACAGTTCTCTTTTACTGATGTTAACACAGTCTACAGTCTTTCATGATATTACAAGTCACATCTGTTTACTTCTCATTACCTTGACTCACTTCTTTCACTGTCTTTCTTCACTTTCTCTGTCTCTCATACACTAATTACACAAATACACAGTTCTCTTTTACTGATGTTAACACAGTCTACAGTCTTTCATGATATTACAAGTCACATCTGTTTACTTCTCATTACCTTGACTCACTTCTTTCACTGTCTTTCTTCACTTTCTCTGTCTCTCATACACTAATTACACAAATACACAGTTCTCTTTTACTGATGTTAACACAGTCTACAGTCTTTCATGATATTACAAGTCACAACTGTTTACTTCTCATAACCTTGACTCACTCCTTTCACTGTCTTTCTTCACTTTCTCTGTCTCTCTCTCATACACTAATTACACAAATACACAGTTCTCTTTTACTGATGTTAACACAGTCTACAGTCTTTCATGATATTACAAGTCACATCTGTTTACTTCTCATTACCTTGACTCACTTCTTTCACTGTCTTTCTTCACTTTCTCTGTCTCTCATACACTAATTACACAAATACACAGTTCTCTTTTACTGATGTTAACACAGTCTACAGTCTTTCATGATATTACAACTCACAACTGTTTACTTCTCATAACCTTGACTCACTCCTTTCACTGTCTTTCTTCACTTTCTCTGTCTCTCATACACTAATTACACAAATACACAGTTCTCTTTTACTGATGTTAACACAGTCTACAGTCTTTCATGATATTACAACTCACAACTGTTTACTTCTCATAACCTTGTCTCATTCCTTTCACTGTCTTTCTTCACTTTCTCTGTCTCTCATACACTAATTACACAAATACACAGTTCTCTTTTACTGATGTTAACACAGTCTACAGTCTTTCATGATATTACAAGTCACAACTGTTTACTTCTCATAACCTTGACTCACTCCTTTCACTGTCTTTCTTCACTTTCTCTGTCTCTCTCTCATACACTAATTACACAAATACACAGTTCTCTTTTACTGATGTTAACACAGTCTACAGTCTTTCATGATATTACAACTCACAACTGTTTACTTCTCATAACCTTGACTCACTCCTTTCACTGTCTTTCTTCACTTTCTCTGTCTCTCATACACTAATTACACAAATACACAGTTCTCTTTTACTGATGTTAACACAGTCTACAGTCTTTCATGATATTACAACTCACAACTGTTTACTTCTCATAACCTTGTCTCACTCCTTTCACTGTCTTTCTTCACTTTCTCTGTCTCTCATACACTAATTACACAAATACACAGTTCTCTTTTACTGATGTTAACACAGTCTACGGTCTTTCATGATATTACAACTCACAACTGTTTACTTCTCATAACCTTGACTCACTCCTTTCACTGTCTTTCTTCACTTTCTCTGTCTCTCATACACTAATTACACAAATACACAGTTCTCTTTTACTGATGTTAACACAGTCTACAGTCTTTCATGATATTACAAGTCACAACTGTTTACTTCTCATAACCTTGACTCACTCCTTTCACTGTCTTTCTTCACTTTCTCTGTCTCTCATACACTAATTACACAAATACACAGTTCTCTTTTACTGATGTTAACACAGTCTACAGTCTTTCATGATATTACAAGTCACATCTGTTTACTTCTCATTACCTTGACTCACTCCTTTCACTGTCTTTCTTCACTTTCTCTGTCTCTCATACACTAATTACACAAATACACAGTTCTCTTTTACTGATGTTAACACAGTCTACAGTCTTTCATGTTATTACAAGTCACATCTGTTTACTTCTCATTACCTTGACTCACTTCTTTCACTGTCTTTCTTCACTTTCTCTGTCTCTCATACACTAATTACACAAATACACAGTTCTCTTTTACTGATGTTAACACAGTCTACAGTCTTTCATGATATTACAAGTCACAACTGTTTACTTCTCATAACCTTGACTCACTCCTTTCACTGTCTTTCTTCACTTTCTCTGTCTCTCTCTCATACACTAATTACACAAATACACAGTTCTCTTTTACTGATGTTAACACAGTCTACAGTCTTTCATGATATTACAAGTCACATCTGTTTACTTCTCATTACCTTGACTCACTTCTTTCACTGTCTTTCTTCACTTTCTCTGTCTCTCATACACTAATTACACAAATACACAGTTCTCTTTTACTGATGTTAACACAGTCTACAGTCTTTCATGATATTACAACTCACAACTGTTTACTGCTCATAACCTTGACTCACTCCTTTCACTGTCTTTCTTCACTTTCTCTGTCTCTCATACACTAATTACACAAATACACAGTTCTCTTTTACTGATGTTAACACAGTCTACAGTCTTTCATGATATTACAACTCACAACTGTTTACTTCTCATAACCTTGTCTCACTCCTTTCACTGTCTTTCTTCACTTTCTCTGTCTCTCATACACTAATTACACAAATACACAGTTCTCTTTTACTGATGTTAACACAGTCTACGGTCTTTCATGATATTACAACTCACAACTGTTTACTTCTCATAACCTTGACTCACTCCTTTCACTGTCTTTCTTCACTTTCTCTGTCTCTCATACACTAATTACACAAATACACAGTTCTCTTTTACTGATGTTAACACAGTCTACAGTCTTTCATGATATTACAACTCACAACTGTTTACTTCTCATAACCTTGACTCACTCCTTTCACTGTCTTTCTTCACTTTCTCTGTCTCTCATACACTAATTACACAAATACACAGTTCTCTTTTACTGATGTTAACACAGTCTACAGTCTTTCATGATATTACAAGTCACAACTGTTTACTTCTCATAACCTTGACTCACTCCTTTCACTGTCTTTCTTCACTTTCTCTGTCTCTCATACACTAATTACACAAATACACAGTTCTCTTTTACTGATGTTAACACAGTCTACAGTCTTTCATGATATTACAAGTCACATCTGTTTACTTCTCATTACCTTGACTCACTTCTTTCACTGTCTTTCTTCACTTTCTCTGTCTCTCATACACTAATTACACAAATACACAGTTCTCTTTTACTGATGTTAACACAGTCTACAGTCTTTCATGATATTACAAGTCACATCTGTTTACTTCTCATTACCTTGACTCACTTCTTTCACTGTCTTTCTTCACTTTCTCTGTCTCTCATACACTAATTACACAAATACACAGTTCTCTTTTACTGATGTTAACACAGTCTACAGTCTTTCATGATATTACAAGTCACAACTGTTTACTTCTCATAACCTTGACTCACTCCTTTCACTGTCTTTCTTCACTTTCTCTGTCTCTCTCTCATACACTAATTACACAAATACACAGTTCTCTTTTACTGATGTTAACACAGTCTACAGTCTTTCATGATATTACAAGTCACATCTGTTTACTTCTCATTACCTTGACTCACTTCTTTCACTGTCTTTCTTGACTTTCTCTGTCTCTCATACACTAATTACACAAATACACAGTTCTCTTTTACTGATGTTAACACAGTCTACAGTCTTTCATGATATTACAACTCACAACTGTTTACTTCTCATAACCTTGACTCACTCCTTTCACTGTCTTTCTTCACTTTCTCTGTCTCTCATACACTAATTACACAAATACACAGTTCTCTTTTACTGATGTTAACACAGTCTACAGTCTTTCATGATATTACAACTCACAACTGTTTACTCTCATAACCTTGACTCACTCCTTTCACTGTCTTTCTTCACTTTCTCTGTCTCTCATACACTAATTACACAAATACACAGTTCTCTTTTACTGATGTTAACACAGTCTACAGTCTTTCATGATATTACAACTCACAACTGTTTACTTCTCATAACCTTGACTCAGTCCTTTCACTGTCTTTCTTCACTTTCTCTGTCTCTCATACACTAATTACACAAATACACAGTTCTCTTTTACTGATGTTAACACGGTCTACAGTCTTTCATGATATTACAATACACAACTGTTTACTTCTCATAACCTTGACTCCTTTCACTGTCTTTCTTCACTTTCTCTGTCTCTTATACACTAGGATAGAATCACTCGACACTCATGGTCGGTCTGGGTGGCTCAGTTGGTTAGACGCTGGCCTACTGATCCCAAGGTCGTGGATTCAAACCCGGCCCAGACCGATGGTTTTTAAGTGTGCTCAAAAGCGACAGCTCCATGTCAGTAGATTTACTGGCATGTAAAAGAACTCCTGCGGGACGAAATTCCGGCACACCGGCGACGCTGATGTGATCTGTTTCCTCGCATCCTTATGCAGCGAATACGACGTAACATGAAACTTTCTCGACTTCCACGAAGAAGCCGAGCGCCGGCGTTTGACGGAGGTTCCAGCAACCATTTGCCCATTGTTATTAGTCATGTGTACACAAGCAGTCTCTAGATAAGCTGAGAATCGCTCGTGTCGAAGCATCATATGGTACTTATATAACTCACAACTGTGCTTTGCATTTATCCTTATATTTTATAATACAAATGCACAGTTGTATCCGCAGATAACAATGTAATACTTGTTTGAGGTTAAATCAATGCAGGGCGAGACAAACTTTCTTTCTTTAGTTTGGCAAGCTTTAACAGACTTAAGCAACCCGTGAGAAGAAAAACTTGGGGAGATACGCTGAAGTAACAACAAACAAAGTTGCTCAGACTTCGTAAAGGTGTCTGGAAAATCTGACACGTTACACTTACTCGTATGATTTTGTCTAGTTGTTCTTATACAAACTGTTGTAGATGCACTTGGAATACGAGAAAAGAGTAGACTCAAGTCACTGGCGGATGGCTTTAAAATTCCATTCTTCTGCATGGTCAGGACGTAAAAAAGACAAATAACGACTTCCTATTTGAGCTAAGTATAAGTGTGGGGAAACTGTTACCATAACAAATGGTTCACTTGATAGAAATCTGATGTGTTGCACTCACATGACTTTCTCTACTCTTGTACTAACCATTCTTACAACCTCTTATCTCTATTTCTTCTTCGTGTTAGTTGAGATAAACATTTGTACAAATTATCTTATTGCTTATTTCCTTGTAGGTACAAGGGGAATATGGGAATACAGTAGGCTTTGAGCGATAGTAAAATCTTTTAAAGCTTGAGATTCCGTTCTCTTTGCACGGTTAACATATAAAAAGTGAACAACGATGTTCCATTTCACGACTTTTAAGTTTTCCGAAACTCACACAAATAAGAAGGAATATCTCCGAAATGGTTCACTCTACAAGAAAATTTATTCAGACACAAATTGTGTATTTTGGCAAGTTCTACATTTTTTTGTAGTGTACGAGTTGTTCTGTCTAACGGTTTACCGGTTATGCAAAAGTCGTCCAGAGTAAACAGGACTACATAGGCTATAGCCAGAAAATTCAAAATATACATTTCATTTGTCATACAAATATCTTAAACATATGGCATTTTAATCAAAATCGTTAGAGCCATTTTCAAGAAAGTCAAAATTTTCGAAAACTTTTCCATGTAAAGGGTAGTTTAAGGTGGGGCTATTTTCTTCAAAATCTTCGTGTCGCATCCTTGAAAGACATTAAACTTAAATACCAACTTTGGTTTTTAACCGAATTTTGGTTTTTGAGTTATGCTGTCCACACACACACACACACACACACACACCACACACCACACACACACACACACACACACACACACACACACACCCCACGGATCTTTTTCAAAAAATGCTTTTTTTTTATTTGGAGACCTCAAAACACATTTCCGATGAAATCTCAATATCGAATTTTTGGGTGGAGTATAATACTTCCTTCACTTAGCAGTAGAGAAGGTAATAAAACACAAAAAAACAAATTTAACTACATAGTATATATAGTACATGAAGTATATAGTGGAATAAGGTTTGTAAGAGTAGTCTGTACAGGAGTGAGTAGAGAAATGTATGTGAGTGCAACATGGAATGCTAGCAGAAATACAGTACTTCACAGAAAGTAAATAAGCCATTAGCACTTCAATATATGTGAAGGTCGCCTCTTTTTGGACCTCAACATCATGCCTAAACAGCTTTATCAGAATGCAGGTATATTTTCCTTCCTTGTTGGCTCCAGAGTAAACGGGATTTACTACACGAGTAAGGAGAATTTAGTAGCCATTTTCGTGCAATAGAAGAATTAGGTGGTGTCGCCTGCCTCCTGCCTCGGTTTAACCCGCGGTCAACCCTTCCAAATCCCTCGCCTCTATGACGAGGTTTTATTGCCAGCGTATTGAGATATGTTCCTCAGGAGTTTCTTTCTTCCTTCCTTACATCCGGATTTTCTGAATAGACCCGCATTATACTTACTGCTTCAGCTTGCTTTTCTACCCCACGGAACGTGTTTGAATTCACGTGACTTTCTCTACTCACTCACTCTTCAACAATACTTTATTCTTATGTCTTTCAAATAAATAATTGCTAATTTTCTTTTAGGTACAAGGTGAATATTGGAATACGTTAGACTTTAAGTGATAGTCAAATTTTTAAGGCTGGGTGCTATGTGATGGCTTTGAAAATTCCATTCTTTTTGCATGGGCAGCGTATAAAACACGAATAACGGTTTCCCATTTGACAAAAGTATAATACAGAAGGATTCAAACAAACTAAAAGAAATAGCCAACTACATAAAGTATTCCATAAAACGTGTATACTTCAAAAACATGTACATAATTGGATTGTAATATTCTGGGTATCTCTTACAGTTAACTAGTTCTGCAAAAGTCACTCAAAATGTAGAGGACTTCATAGATTATTCCCAGAAAATTCAATATATAATTTGTATTTGTCACAAAAATATTGCGACAAACCAACAATATCCAGCCCAGTTACTTTTTTCTCAGTTTATTTTCCTTCTGAACTTTTGCACAAAAACAGGGTTCTCATCTACTTCACTTTCTCTGTCTCTCATAAAGTAACTCTGGCGATGCAATCACTCAACACTCATTAAAACTCCTTCACTTCCACAGCTGTCTGATGTTCACTGACCGACTCATGTCCAACTGTAACTCTCCTAGCTTGTTGCCTCGTCTCATTATAGTGGGGATGACGTCACACCGTCTTGAACATCTACAAATACGCCAGCCGCCGAATAGTTCTCTAGGGCTCCTTCCTGTTCCCGCTTGATTGTTAGTCACGTGTTCCCTCGCGTGAGTTGTGTGGGGAAGCCTGACCTCAAGCGCCTTTGCTCCCTGGCTTGACGTGTGGTGTGACGCAGCTTAGTGCCGACCATCCTTTGTTATGTGCGGCGCCAGGCTTCATAATACTTTCATCATATTATATTTTAAACAAAATCTTTAGAGCCATTTTTCAAAAAATAAGACCTTTTTCATTTTGCCATTTATCATCAGTCAGTTCTAAGTGAGTAAAATTGTCAAGGGGATCTGTGTCAAGTGTTTGTATGAAGGTCACGAGTTGTGAATTGTGATTCAATATTAAGGGAAATAAAGTGACATAAAAACTAACTGGAGCTGTCATTTCTCAAGTATATCGTGTTTGTATACAGGCCTGTGTATTGGCAATGCATTTCTTTTACTGCCGTGAATCTACTACACGGGACCACCGGCTTTACTTCCCTTCACAAGGAAGCCAAGCAACTACCTATAGTACGCAGGAGAAGTATTGTATTTGACCCAAAAATTCGATGTCGACATTTCACTGGAAATATACGTTTTGAGACCCCAGAATAAAAAAAAAACGCATTTCTGTGCAGAGTATAACTCAAAAACGGAAAGTTGTTAAATACGAAACTTGGTATTTAAGTTCAAATTCCAAGGTTGCGACACGAAGATCTTAAAGAAAATCGCCCACTCCAGATTACCCCTTTAATTTTCTCAGAAGTGGCTCTCACAATTTTGATTTATATACCATATGTTTCAGACATTTTGATGCCAAATTAAATTTATAGTATCTAAAAGATGGTCTGAGATGTTGGGAATTTCTTCTCGTCCTCCTTGTAAGACAGATATAAATAATTTTTATATGCATCTGCCTATTGTTTTTTTAGTTAAGACAGTCAGACAGACACACACACACACACACACACACACACACACACACACACACACACACACACACACACACACACACACACACACACACACACACACACACAAGAATCTTTTTTTTTTATTTATTTATTTATTTTTTTTTTTTTAATTGTCTCTGTTATTGGTTTGAATTTTGCAACATAGTTTTTCAACTTAGCAGTCGATATTTGTTTTTTCTCCTGCTCAAGAAAGGCCCATATGGTTTCAAAGCCATTACACTACCAATCCGGTTTTAAAAATTTCACTGACTACAGCTTTAGTAGATATAATTGAAAGAAAATCAAGTAAAAATGACGAGCAAACAAACCTTTAGATTACGAAAGAGTAACAATTTAGACTTAACATAGCTTCCTGTTGCAAAATGCATGTTCTGCTGTTAATTTGGAAGCATAAACGTTGTTTCCTCAGCAATTCTGAGAATGCCAGTAGATGAGTTTCTTGCGGCAAAACCTAAGTGCTCCTGAGGATTTATTTAGACATTTCTTGCTCATTCTCGCGAGTGAAACAGGAGAGTATTTTAATGCTATTTTGCGCATTGCTCGTTTTCCTACAAGGTTTTACCACCTTTAGTAAAAAACTACTAAACCTTTAAATGGGAAATGGACAAGACGAAGACCCGCTAGGAAATCGTTTGGTGCCATATTCGAGGAATAATGGGGAAATGATAGCCTTGTGTTTCTTTGTTACTAACTGAAATACCCGACGTTGTCCGTGGTTTGATGATTTATCACTACAACATTTACACTTAGGTTGTACTTGTCCAATAGTCTTGTGTTTCTTTGTTACTAACTGAAATACCCGACGTTGTACGTGGTGTGATGATTTATCACTACAACATTTACACTTAGGTTGTACTTGTCCAATAGTCTTGTGTTTCTTTGTTACTAACTGAAATATCCGACGTTGTACGTGGTGTGATGATTTATCACTACAACATTTACACTTAGGTTGTACTTGTCCAATAGTCTTATGTTTCTTTGTTACTAACTGAAATACTCGACGTTGTCCGTGGTTTGATGATTTATCACTACAACATTTACACTTAGGTTGTACTTGTCCAATATTCTTGTGTTTCTTTGTTACTAACTGAAATACCCGACGTTGTACGTGGTGTGATGATTTATCACTACAACATTTAGACTTAGGTTGTACTTGTCCAATAGTCTTGTGTTTCTTTGTTACTAACTGAAATACCCGACGTTGTACGTGGTGTGATGATTTATCACTACAACATTTAGACTTAGGTTGTAGTTGTCCAATAGTCTTGTGTTTCTTTGTTACTAACTGAAATACCCGACGTTGTCCGTGGTTTGATGATTTATCACTACAACATTTAGACTTAGGTTGTACTTGTCCAATAGCCTTGTGTTTCTTTGTTACTAACTGAAATACCCGACGTTGTACGTGGTGTGATGATTTATCACTACAACATTTACACTTAGGTTGTACTTGTCCAATAGTCTTGTGTTTCTTTGTTACTAACTGAAATACCCGACGTTGTCCGTGGTTTGATGATTTATCACTACAACATTTACACTTAGGTTGTACTTGTCCAATAGTCTTGTGTTTCTTTGTTACTAACTGAAATACCCGACGTTGTCCGTGGTTTGATGATTTATCACTACAACATTTAGAGTTAGGTTGTACTTGTCCAATAGCCTTGTGTTTCTTTGTTACTAACTGAAATACCCGTGTTGTCCGTGGTTTGATGATTTATCACTACAACATTTAGACTTAGGTTGTACTTGTCCAATAGTCTTGTGTTTCTTTGTTACTAACTGAAATACCCGACGTTGTCCGTGGTTTTGATGCTTTATCACTACAACATTTACACTTAGGTTGTACTTGTCCAATAGCCTTATGTTTCTTTGTTACTAACTGAAATACTCGACGTTGTCCGTGGTTTGATGATTTATCACTACAACATTTACACTTAGGTTGTACTTGTCCAATATTCTTGTGTTTCTTTGTTACTAACTGAAATACCCGACGTTGTCCGTGGTTTGATGATTTATCACTACAACATTTAGACTTCGGTTGTACTTGTCCAATAGTCTTGTGTTTCTTTGTTACTAACTGAAATACCCGACGTTGTCCGTGGTTTGATGATTTATCACTACAACATTTAGACTTAGGTTGTACTTGTCCAATAGCCTTGTGTTTCTTTGTTACTATCTGAAATACCTGACGTTGTCCGTGGTTTGCTGATTTATCACAATATTTAGAGTTAAGTCTACACTTGTCTAATAACCTTGTGTTTCTTTGTGAATATTTTAAAATATTACACAGGTCACTTAAACAGTTAAAACTCTCAGGGCACTATATACACTAAAATGCTGAGGACTGGTATGGAAAAACACTTTTTAACCATATGTCCTTAATACAGGGGCGTGACGTCATATTGGTCCTATACACAGATAAATTCTTATTGGGAAGAAACAGGAGACATCGATATATCCTCGTTTATGCTCAGTAACTAACGTATGCAGAACTACCAGATGCAATACAAGATTGTCAGGAAAATCTACCCACTCCAGACTAGCCTATACATGAAAGATTTTTCCAAATTTTGTGTTTTCCTAAAATTACCTCTAAAGATCCTTTATTAAAAGGCCGTATGTTTAATATATTGTAATGAGAAATAAAATATGCATTTTCAAGTTTCTGGGAATGACCTCTGCGCTCTTGTACTAGCCATTCATACAAACGCTTAGTTCTACACACACGCACACACGCACAGATGGACATTGTGTCTAAAAATGCCCTTTTTTGGATTCAGGGGCCTCAAAACATATTTCCTGTGAAATCTCGACATCGAAGTTTTGGTTAGAATACAATACATCCTATAGTAGAGAAAGTAGCTCGTTAAAACATACAATTTGTACCAAAAATACACTTTTGTGTTCGGTGAACCAATTTCGAAGATATTCCTTGTTATCTGAGATTTTCAATATTGCTTCTTATGTCGTTGTGCATTTTTTTTAGCTTTTTGCGTGTAAAGAGAGCTGAATTTTAAAGACATCACATTGTGACCAGGTTTAAAACATTTCATTAGATTTAAAGTTGGGTGCATTCCCATACCCCCCTTGTACCTACAAGAAAATAAGTAATAAAATAATTTGTACGACTGTTTATCTCTATTGACACGGAGAAGAGGAATAAGTGTTTGTCAAACTGCACAAACGTAACGACACAAACTAAAACCAAATGCACGAAGAGGGAATTGAGGCCAATGCAGGTTGGACTTGATTCAATATGCAAACACTGGGATGAAAGCGGCGCTCGCTCAAATTAAAATTATGAAACTTTTTTTTTATGTGAATACGTGTATAAAATGTAACGCTAATTTGTATAGAATCCGGGGCTTATGAGTCCGCCCATAACAATAGCGGCTTCGATATAATGCATATATTTGCCACCTGGCTCTGTTTGTCGTAAAGAATGTTTAATCAGAATAATCCTGTTGCACTGCTGTTAATTTCGCTTTATGGTCATCCGTGCAAAAATACGGACATGAAACCTAACGCGTAACCATGCACTAGCTCGTAATTTTAACACAATAGTGTTGTTTTCCATTGTCTCACAGCTGGGCCACGTAAATAATAAAATAATCAAATTATTTACTACGTCAAACTCTGTCGTTTTCACACTATCTTAATATAGGTACAGATTTCACACGATGGTAGTTTCACGAGTGACGAATATAAGTCTAATAAATTGATCCATTGTGAAAGATAAAGGAAATAATTGAACATTGTTGAATACATTGTCTGCATAGTCTAGCAACAGAGTAGGAGTGAACAGGCGAATTTTTTGTTTACTACTCGGCCTTCGCTACGTCGTGCTCCCGTTCGTACCTCGAACTAGTGGAAGTCATAACTAGACCAGCCCTAGAACACTCGCTTCACCGCGTATCTGTGTCTGTCATCACCTATTGCAAGTAACGAGGGGAGGGGCGATTTTCCTTCAAGCTTACCGAACAGTATTCAGGTGTCAAGATTCCTGATCTTCCCTTCTACATAGACATCACCGCAGTTTTGTAAAGTGTATGTCCACGGATTTATTCCAATAGATACACTGGCATTCAAATATTTAAGATCATTTTATAACCACGGACAACGCCTGGTACATCAACTGACTTCTTTATGAAATTATGAATATTAGAAGTGAGTAATTCCGGTGCTAGCGTGGAAATTCGCATTTCAAATTGCTATATCTGTGTTGTAATTTGCAAGTGTACAAGGCACTGGGATGCGCGGGAACTGCGGAAAGTAATTTCTAGCGAGGAGTGTATAAATAAACACACCAGCAGAGAGAGATAGCAGTTCCACTTAATATTGTTATCTCAACACATTGTCTTGAAGTAAACAAGGGGAGAAAATCGGACCAGGACCAAGTTTCGCTAACTTAATATAATGTTCACGTATCTCTGGCAATAGTTAGTGGCAGAGTCATCTTGTCAGCTCTTGCTTGTAACTTTAACCCAACTTCACTCCGTCCCCCCTCCCGGGAATATCCAATGTCACTGGCTTATCCAAGACGCGCTCTCAGTGTGTTAGATGTCACAAGGAAAGAAAACACCTCGAACCAGGGAATCAAGAACCACAATGTCTGGGCGAGAGCATTTATTCGAATTTCAAAGCAGCTTTGGGGTAGTGCATCCTTGCCATGGCACTACCTTAAGAAAGGGAAATACTACTACTATGACAAAATGACAATGTGACAAATCCCACTCCTTACACCAGTGTGACAAAATGGCAACGTCCCGTTACTCCTTATCACTTTATTTTTCTTCTAAAACTGAAGCACAAAACAGCAATCCTTTATAAGCAAGAATGACGTATGGATTTTTCTAGAAGTCCACCTTTTCTCGAATCATCCATAAGCAAGCCGGCACTCACGATTCCGTCACAAAGCAACTGCAATTCTTGGGTCCCGCGAGGCGAGAATGATATAGCATGGATTTTTCTGGAAATTCATCTTCTCTCATACCATTCAGAAGCAAACGGCAATCACGATTCCGTAATGAAACAAGTAAAGCTCTCGAAGTCCCACAAGCTTTTATAAGTAAAAATGACGTAGTATGGATTTTTCTGGAAATTCACCGTCTCTCAAACCATTCACAAGCAAGCCGGCACTCACGATTCCATTACAAAAGAACTCTTGAAGTCCCGCAAGCTTTTATAACCGAGAATGACGAGCGAGAATGCATTTTGTCTTTGAAATTCATCTCTCGAACCATTAACAAGCATGGTGGCAGCCAGAAGTCTCATGAATGTTCTACAAACTCTTTGTTCTGCGCTTATTGTTAGGTTTTTGCTCGCCACCCAATGGCGTGAGGTAGCTTGACGTTGAACGTCTTTAATGTCTTTTCTAACAACAAACGCCACAGATCCGACAAGTTGTTCGCAGCACTACAAAATTGCTGTTATATGGATCCGTGTGGCACGGATGGATGCCATTGTAGATACCGGTGGCAAGTGGAGGAGCAACGGGATAGGCCAAATCCGTGTCAATTAGTACCTATCAAGGCTGTCGCTGGCAGCACATGTCAATTGTAAATTTTGGGGTAGCTTGATAAAAAAGTCAGCTAAACACATCCGGCGAACCTGATAGGTTTCGCGTTTTCATTTTAGGTGGTGCTTAGTACCAGTTGAATGTGTTTGTAAAAGTTCCAGAATGGTCCGTGTTACGTCATCCTCGCTATATAACGAGGCGAGAAAACATCAGAAGATATAGTTACAGGCATGAGTCGGTCAGTGTGTGTTGTGAAAGATATGTCGCGCCGAAATGAAGCCTTTATGGGTATTGAGAGATTGTATCGTCGGAGTTAGTGAATGAGAAACAGAGGAAGTGAAGAGAGACGCTGAAAGGAGTGAGTCAAGGTTAGGAGAAGTAAACAGTTGTGAGTTGTAATATCATAAAAGTGTTAACGTCTGTAAAAGAGAAATGTGTATTTGTGTAATTAGTGTAAGAGAGACAGAGAAAGTGAAGAAAGACAGTGAAAGGAGAGAGTCCAGGTTATGAGAAGAAAACGGTTGTGAGTTGTAATGCCACGAAGGACTGTAGAGTGTGTTAACGTCAGTAAAAGAGAACGGTGATTTGTTGTAAATGTTTAGAGGAAATATAAAGTGACAGAAAAGTAACTGGATGAAATTTTAATTTGTTAAACTGGTGTCAGGGATGGGATTCGTGGAATTGTCTTTGTTACAACACAAAGAATTTAAAATGTATATTTTCCGCTTTTTAAAGGTAGTGCCACGGGACGCAGGCACAATCCCGGAATTGGTCCTTGTTGCCACTAATTTACAGAATGGCCAACTTATTCTGTTCATCTGCAGCCTGGAATTAGATGTGGGTGAACGTGAAGTGACGAATTTCTCTAAGCGATTGCCTCCCCTGAGTCAAGCGTGCATGTTCTCCAGTTTTGCGGACGTGACCTAACCCCATTTCCAGCGTATAATGTAAAAGTGCACAGTGCCCTAAGTAGCAGACCATGTTCAAGACGTTTAACAGCGAGCAGAAGTGAGACACTTCCAACTTAAAGTGACCACAGTCCCTTTATAGTCGTGAAAATCTTACCTTTTGACCCCGTCCTTATACTAGCCGCATAGCACAACCACTGGCGCAGAGACCAAGTGTGTGTACCTACTCAAAGAACTTTCTCTACACACTCTTGTATAGAGTATTCTTGCAGACTTATTGCTCCATCTGCTTCATAACATTTTGTGCAAATTATCATATTAATTATTTATTAAATTAATTTATTAATTTATTTATTAAATATTTATTACAAATATGATTTGTTTTTTATTTAGAATAGAATAAAAAGAAATATTACTAATAATTACAAAGAAAAAAAGCATATACTTTTATGTATGAGTGCGATCAACAAACCAATGCACAGTTTTCTTTAACAAGTTATATTCTATATATCCTGAAAATTATAACTTTATCCATCAATATTTACTGCGAAAAAGTGTATCCGAAATCACAAAAATTGTTATATGGAGAAAAAGCTATTTAAAGTTTTGGAACACACTACTGGAAATGTTGCAAGAGTCTAAATAAATTTGAAATACACCAATTTCCAGGTGGATTTGAGACATAATATTTAATGGCCATATTCTGGACACGTTGAAGACAACTTTTCTTCAAGAAATATATAGAAGATACGAGTAGTACGAATAGAGCATATGAGGTGTTAAAAGCACAGCAGAATAAGCCAGACTTTGGTATTTTAACTGTTGCCACTACAACGGAGCATAAACCATAAATAAGGTTTTCTTGTGCACAGACACGGGCTCTGAAAACCACATAATGGAAATTGCAAATGATGATGCCATGCTCGTTTTCTATAGGGAGATAACTGCTTTTATACGGATTCGATTTCCGTTCTGCCGTTGAGGTTTCTTTCCATCTAGTGGCAGAAATGTCCCCACAACAAGCTAACCTACGAAATAGAACTGGGAAATGAAACAGCCATCAAAGGGCTTTACTTAAACAGTCTCGTATGGTATCATTTCATCATTTCTCATTGAGTGTCGCAGAAAATAACACGTGAGCTTCTATATTCGCACTTCCTCTATCTACTTCATGTTAGTACACTAATGTTCTTGTAGGTACCTACAGGGGGAATATAAAAACACACTAGGCTTTGAGTCACAGTCAAATATTTCAAATTTGGTCGCTGTGTATGGTCGAGGGGGAAATAAAGCAATAACTACTTGCTATTTCTGAGGAATATAGATACGTATTGCAAAATACAAACCAATACCGAGCAACATCTCGGAAACAGCCACTATATAAATGTATTTTATATTAATTGTGCCTTAACGACATCTAAATATTTAAATAGTAGCTAATATTTTGTCTAACTGTTAAGGTTTACCAGTTATGCGGAAGTTATTCAGAATTAAAGGGACTTTTGTGGACATTCCCACAAAATTCAAGAAATAAAACAGCCATTTTAATCATGAACGTTACATTTTTGAGAACCACAACACCTCCGAAAAAATGTTAATCTAGTTCAATTTAGTTTATTTTGGGGCGGGGGGATTTTCTTGAAAGCCTTCGGAAACATAATTAACTTAAATACGAAATCTAATATAATTTTGTTTAGTTACACTGTTCCAAATTTCATTTGGACATAAATTGTGTGTTTTAACGAGATCTACGTTTTTTGTATAGTAAGATTTACCCGTTCTAGAGAAGTCATCAAAAGTAAACAAGACTACATGGGCTATAGCCAGAAAATTCAAAATATACATTTCATTTGTAATGAAAATACCTTACACCTATAACATTTTAATTAAAATCGTTACAGACATTTTTAGAAAATCAAAATTTTCTAATAATTTTGCGCGTAAAGGGAAGTTTAGGGTGGAGCAATTTTCTTCAAAGTCTTTGTGCCATATTCTTGGAAGATATTAACGTTAAATACCAATTTTGGTTTTTAACCGAGTTTTCGATTTTGAGTGATGCATTCATTCCAGACATGAACCTTATTTTAATATTTCATTTATACATTTTTACTTGTAACTTTTCAGTTTGTGTGGGGATAACCTTTCTGAGGAATTCTTATTTATTGGTTTGAGTTTCAAATTACAAGTTTTTTTCGAATTGAAATTCGTTATTGATTTTTTACCTCTTGGACGTGCAAAATGAATGGCATTTCAAACCATCACAGAGTGACCAACCTTCAAAATATTTGACTATCAGTAGAAGTCTACCGTATTGCCATATTCCCCTTGTGCCTACAAGGAAATAAGCAATAAGATAATTTGTACAAATGTTTATCTTAACTAACACGAAGAAGATATAGGAATAAGAGTTTGTAAGAATGGTTAGTACAAGAGTAGAGAAAGTCATGTGAGTGCAACACATCAGATTTGTAGTTTTGCTGTGGTCCTGGCTCACTGCAGACGTTAAACTTCCAATCTACATGAATGGACAGGACAGCCTTTAATCTGAATATTATTATGGATTATCGATAAACAGTGATTTGGAGCAGTATTCCCCATCAAGCAACGGTTATTGCAATTCCATTATTCATTATATGCAGTGATTAGCGGCCGTTCGTTCAGTTCAAACAGGGGACAAAATACAACGTTTTACGCTCCTGCTATTTACGTACTTAAATTACCTATCTGTCTGTCTCTATGATGAGCCTGCAGATATTGCAGTTTGAGCTTCATACGCACAGTTTCAGCTTTAGGAAATAATACACATAGTTAAGGAATTAAAAAAAAACTCGGACACCTCAAAATCCCAAAAAATATTAAATATTAAAAAATCTGATGTATTGCACTCACATGACTTTCTCTACTCTTGTACTAACAATTTTAAGAACATATTTCTTTTTCTACTTCGTGTTAGCTGAGATAAACATTTGTACAAATTATCTTATTGTTTATTTCTTTGTAGGTACAAGGGGAATATGGGAATACAGTAGGTTTTGTGTCAAATATTTTAAAGCTTTCGGACCCCGTTCTCTTTGCACGCTTAACATATAAAAAGTGAATAACGATGTTCCATTTCACCAAAGTTTTTTAAGTTGTCCAAAACTGACACAAATAACAAGGAATATTTCCGAAATGGTTCACTCTACAAAAAGATTATTTAGACATAAATTGTGTTTTAGCGAGAAGTAAATTTTTACTTTCTCTACTGGCAAATAGGGGAAGTATTGTATCCCACCCAAAAATCCGATGTCGAGATTTCACCGGAAATATATGTTTTGAGACCCCCCCCTAAATAAAAAAAAAACATTTTTATAAAAAGGTCCGTGTGGACAGCATAACTCAAAAACGAAAAGTCGGTTAACAATCAAAGTTGGTGTTTAAGTGTAATGTCTTGCAAGGCTTGCAAGGACGCGACACGAAGATTTTGAAGAAAATAGCCCCACCCTAAACTACCCTTTACATGGAACATTTTTCGAAAATTTTGATTTTCTTGTAAATGGCTAACGATTTTGATTAAAAAGTCATATGTTTGAGATATTTTTATGACAAATGAAATTGGATTCATGTATTTCCGGTGATATCTCGACATCGAATTTTTGGGTAAAAATAACAATCTTATAAATAATTATCAAATAGTCACCGTTACTAAGTGATGATGTTTCAGAAATATTGGCAACACTATACCAATAATTATAGAATTGTACTATGTAAGACCAGAATATGAAACCACATAAACACGAGAAAAAGTCACTAGTAATGGACGATTCTCTATCCGTCTTACACCTAACATTTATCTTTGGATGGTCATGATGCCATGGACACTCGCTGAAATATCAGTCGATGTTTGTATCATCAACAAGATGTAGGTAATGCACAGTGGTATTGGTTTTTGTTAACATCAACACCGCTAATGTAAAGAAACAACAGAGAGCTTCTGCTAGGAACCAATCAGAGCGTTGCTTCTCTGCGGTCACGTGCTTACAGCCGTGGCTTCCTTATTTCGGCAGTATCGTCATGTTCTCAGGATAGCTACAAATGTATTGTGTCCAAAAACTTTTGACCGCCAGTGCATATCTTAAATTTTCTCTGAAGTTCTCTTTATTCTGAATGACTTTTCTATAACTGGTAAACTGTAAGCGATAGACAAAATATTAATGCATGAAAAAGTACATCTTGTTAAAACACACAGTTTGACAGATAAATGTTTTTCTGTAGAGTTAACCATTTCTGAAATATTCCTTGTTACCTTTTGTATTTTCCAGTACTTATACTTTACTCGAATAGGAAATCATTAGTTGCTTTTTTATTTCCTGCCCATTGAAAGAAACTGTAATTTCAAAGTTACCTCATAGCGACTAGGTTTTAAAATAGTTGACTGTTACTTAAGTCTACTGTATTTTGCTGTTCGTATTTTACCTAGAAGGAACTTGGTAATATATAACTTTGATAAATGTTTACTATTTATAATGAAATGCCGGATTTAATGCAATTACTTCAAACATACGCAATGGAAACAGTAGAAAAGGAGTTGGTGACGTCAATGCAATACTTTCACATTAATAGCTATGCTCTAGGCAGCTGCTGTTATGAAGTGGATTTCTTATATTTCGTGCTGTGATGTGAAGTGAACTGTTATTTAAATGATAAAATAATACAGAGATAATAAGGTGTAATTGGCGGCATATTAATTACTTCCACATGTTTATGTAATGTCATATTGAACGAATCGGAATAGTATCTGAAGAGAAACGGAGTAAAGTGTGTTTTATTGTAAAGGGTCTTTCATAAATAGGAGTAAATAAAAATCTGATGTGTTGCACTCACATGACTTTCTCTACTTACCCTTGTACTAACTATTCCTCTATGTTCATGTTAATAGAGAGAAACATTTATGGAAATGACACACACACACACACGCACACTTACACAAATAAACACAACAGAAACACGTGAATATACATTATACACAAACACACACATATACAGGATTTCCCAAAATTAGACCGATAAACTTTGGGACCTGATAGATAACACTATTTTAACCACTTTTTATAAAGGAAAGTTTTTTGCTTCGGTGCTTCGTTTAAGCGCTAGACGAGCTAATGTCATAGATGACTGCCTCCCACCCACTTGCTATTCCAAGTAAATGTTGGAACGCACGCCCATTGCGATTAACACAGAGTACATCGGCGTGCCCTATTCTGCCGTACTCTCGCAAACACACCAGCCATTTCTCTGGTTTAAAAATTTGTCGGTCTAATTTTGAATAGTAAAGCTGTGGTTAACTGTAAACAATGAAATGTTTGTTTATGTGTTCTGTGTTTGTTTCTTGGATTAAGATTGTGTGCCTTACTAGGATAAGTGCAATACTAATTTGCATTGTTGATTTTGCCGTAAATGCTTAAACTGGCTGGGAGGCAGTCATCTAGGACATTAACTTGTCTAGTACTTAAACGAAGCATCGCAGCAAAAAAACTTTCCTTAACAAAAAGTGTTTGAAATAATGTTATCTATCAGCTGCCAAAGTTTGTCGGTCTAATTTTGGGACAACCTATATAAACACGTATACAAACACACACACGCAAAGCTTCTCCTTGAAATGCATCTACTTACTGTAAATTCAGAGTAGACAAAGTGGAAAAGAAGTTTCAGAAAAAGGCCTGTTTGTGTCTCTGTGTGTGTATGTGTATATTTGTGTCTATGAACAGCATAACTCAAAAACGAAAACTTGGCATAACAACTTTCAGAAAATTTCCCAATTCAAAATTTTACATGCAAAACGTTTCGAAAATTCCAATTTCTGAATAATGTCTTTATTTTTATTGAAATACCACATTTTCATAACAAATATCTCTGGTGTTGGGTACATTTTGAATTGTCTCTGAAATTTACTTTACTCTGAATGACTTTTGTATAACTGGTAAACTGATAGACAAAATATTACTGCATAAAATGTAGATTTCCTGGTGATGAAAAGACAACGAATTACAAAGGCATCTCACAGCAACCACCTCTTAAAAAACTTACCATCATTTAAAGCCTACTGTATTCCAATATTCCACTTGTACCTACAAGAAAATTAGTAATAAGATAATTTGTACAAATGTTTATCTCAACCTACAGGAATAAGATAGAAGAGTAAGGTGTTTGTAAGAATAGTTTGTACAAGAGTGGGCAGTGAAGATCATGTGAGTGCAACATAATCAGAATTTTACACCTAGAGAACCGTTAACATTTTGATTGAAAAATCGATCAAATAACCCATTTAGAGATTTACATTGTGAATTAGCAAATGCTCTTACTACTGATACACAAGCAAATATTAGGCATTAATTGGAACGGAATTAATGGTCTTATTACAGGGCAGGGCCAGTGATTGCTGGTGGCGTGAGGAAAACGTCACACACATATTGCCAACTGATGTGTTCAAGGTGGCAAAAACACATCAATAGCTAAGGTACTGTACAGTTCAAAGCAGCACTAAAACATATTATATACATAGATAGCCCTAGGTTACTACCAAGTTTTAAACTATCACCTGGTCATCGTTTTGCTTAGACAGTGTTGCCAACTGTATCCCATAAATCGCTAAAAAAACAATGTATTACACGTTATAATCAAAATATCACATCATTTCAGTTTCACATGTGTTTTTAACTGTTGTTTCCCCTCTCACTAACATATTTTTCAAGAACGAAAGTTTTTTTTATTTATTTTTTTTTTATTTTAAAACTAGACATATTTGTAATTATAAACTACTTTTGTGTTATAACAAGAGAAGATCGAAATACATGTAATTCTTGGGCTTTGTTTTCCTCAGTTGGCAGTGATGATTAAGTCAAACTACACTAATCATCTGTCCGACTGTCTACCTGTCTGTTCCTCTACTTCTCTCTATCAGTGTATCTCCTCACCAAAGCGGCCCGGGTTCGATCCCAGGCAGCTGCATGTGGGGTTTGTGGTGGACGGAGCGACGATCCGAGTTCTCCGGTTTCCCCCGCCATATCATTCCACCGGTGCTCCATCTTCATTCCATGTATCATCAATGTCGCCGCCTGCGGTGCCGTATGTAGTTAAAGCGGCCGTTAAACACTGCAAAACAAAACAGTGTATCTATGTGTGTTGTCGGTCTGGGTGGCTCAGTTGGTTAGACGCTGCTCTACTGATTCCAAGGTCGCGGGTTCAAATCCGGCCCAGACCGATGGTTTTTAAGTGTGCTTAAAAACGACAGCTCCATGTTAGTAGATTTACTGGCATGTAAAAGAACTCCTACGGGACGAAATTCCGGCACACCGGCGACGCTGATGTGATCCTAGCAATTGACAGCGTCGTTAAACAACAGAATATATACTTTTCTATGTGTGTCTATCAGTGTATTTGTCATTATGTCTATGAGTGTACACGTGGTGGAAGGGGAGTCATTACATTAGTTTAAACAAGTGGTAGTTATCGGTATTTGGAACACATTTTCTATCTTACGTTTTTGTCTCTGACTATTTCTTACGGAGATATTTTAGTTTTGTCGAAAACAGCGTAATGGTGCGTCTTGAAAACAAAGTCATACCTTGCCTTGTCCTTCCGTGTTTACTGTGGACTGTAGGCCAAACACAAGCGTTAGCTCCCAACAAAAGCGAAAGTGCCAGATCTGTTTACATTCACAAACTAGGTCAATTCCCTGACCAACCTCAACGCAACGTTGTCGACTTACCTCACGTTTAAAATTATTTTGTTGTTTTAACGACGCTGTCAATTGCTAGGATCACATCAGCGTCGCCGGTGTGCCAGAATTTTGTCCCGCAGGAGTTGTTTTACATGCCAGTAAATCTACTGACATGGAGCTGACGTTTTTAACTATCGGTCTGGGCCGGAAGTGAACCCGCGACCTTGGAATCAGTAGGCCAGCGTGTAACCAACTGAGCCACCCAGACCGACAACTTAACTCGGAGTATTCCTTCACGTTTTTTAAGACTTAAAATTTAAGTGATTAATTATTTCGTAACCGAAGCTATGTCAGAAATAAGTTACTCTACGCATCTTACAAGTAACAAACTGTTACCTTCGTACATTCTTGTGGAATTACGGATCCAATTGGGGTAAAAAAAAAAGACTTAATTTTTCGAAATCGGCTGATCAAAGAACCAAATGCCATTAGACTTTTTTATTTGTGATGCTTGTGCGAAGCACATATTAGAAGGAATGTAATGACTTCCCCCCCACCCGGGGCCCTAATGACCTAGCTGTCGACGGGCCCTTAAAACCCTAATCACTTACTCACCCTCCCACCCTGTCTCGTCTGTTTGCCTATCGGTCCGTCGTCTATCAGTATATGCATCTATCTGTGTATTTATCTGCATATCTGTCAATCTCTGTCAACTTTTCTGTCTGTTTGTATCTGTCTGACTGTATGTCAGTGTGTCTGTCTGTCTCTAAAACGTGAAAGGAAAGCTATATGATACCAAATAAGGGAAACAACTTTGAGGGGATAGAAGCCAGAAGACCAGCCTTCTTCCCTTCAATTTGCTTCAGGCAGTGAAGTTACAAACATATTCTATTAACAAAGGGGTTAAATTTGAAAGCAGCGTAAAAGCACTTTTGCTCTTTGCGTCCTAAATGTTTTTAACTGCCTCCCAATCGAATCGGGTCGAATCGGATCGGATCCGGTTTCCGGGACATTAGCGCAACAAGTGGATTAATTTAAGTCAATAGCCGCAAGTCGCTCTGCCGACTGGTCACACACGCAACACCAATACTTCAACTTTCATCCAATATTTTCAACGGAGAATGCTTGTACGTATATATGTATGTTTGTATAACTCGCCTGTAACGATCTGGCTCAAATTTTGCTTTTCAACTTTATATAAGTATCTTTTCTGAAAAAGAAAAAGAAAAAAAAAACCTCGATTTTACCCCCTCTTCTATAAATAAGTCATACAACTTTCTGTATATTTGTAATAGAAATGCTACCTATTACATTCACACTGTTTTCTCTACTCGCTTTTAGGTAGCACATTCACATCTCCTTCTCTACTCACTCTTCAGTAAACAGTTCGTGTGTGTGTGTGTGTGTGTGGTGTATGTGTGTGTGTGTGTGTGTGTGTACAAGATGCATGTCTGTAGATATATATGTAATGACCGATTATTCGAAATTCGCTACATATATGTACTTTTTCACGGAGAAGCTTTTTATGCTATCCATTTGACTATATAATATATTAGACTCACGTGATTTTCTCTACTCGCTTTTCTTGTATGTGACGCATTCAATTATCCTTCAACATGCAGTTCATTCCATTTTTACTTTCTCTACTACGTATAGTAAGTAGAAGTGTTCTATTCCACCCAAAAATTCAATTTAGAGATTTCACCACAAGTATGTTTTGAGGCCCCCTGAATCCAAAACGAACGCGCCGTAGCCGAGTGGTTAGACCATTCCCTTCTCAAAAAAGTGGCCCCGGTTCGATCCCAGGCAACCGAATGTGGGAAATGTGCTGGACGAAGCGGCGCTGGGGCGGGTTTCCTCCGGATTCTCCGGTTTCCCCCGCAATCTTATTCCACCAGTGCTCCATCTTCACTCCATCTATCACCATTGTCACCGCCTGCGGTGCCTTATGTAGTAAAAGTGGACGTTACTACACAAAAAATGAATAAAAAAAACAGCATGTTTAGAAAAAGCTCCGTCTGTGTCCGTGTGTCTGTCAGTCTGTGGACAGCATAACTCAAAAACGAAAAATCGGTTAAAAACCAAAGTTGGTACTTAAGTTAAATGTCTTGCAAGGATGCGACACGAAGATTTTGAACAAAGTAGCCTCACCCTAAACTACCCTTTTCATGGAAAAGTTTTCGAAAATTTTTAATTTCTTTAAAATGGCTTTCATTAAAATGCCATATGTTTGAGATGTTTTTATGACAAATGAAATTTTGCATTTTCTGTCTATAGCCCATGCAGTCCTGTTTACTCTGAATGACTTTTGCATAAATCGTAAACCGTAAGATATAGACCAAATCTTACTATACAAAAAATGTAGATATCGCTAAAATACACAATTTATGTTGAAATAAATTTTGTTGTAGAGTGCACTATTTCGTAGATATACCTTGTTATTTCTGTAAGTTTTCGAGAAGTGATACTTTCGTCAAATGGAACATCGCTATTCATTTTTTATGTTAACCGTGCAAAGAAACGGAGTTGGAAAGCTATTTGACTATCGCACAAAGCCTACTGTGTGCTGATATTCCCCTTGTACCTACAAGGAAATAAGCAATAAGATAATTTGTACAAATGTTTATGTCAACTATCACGAAGAAGATATAGGAATAAGAGTTTGTAAGAATGGTTAGTACAAGAGTAGAGAAAGTCATGTGAGTGCAACACGTCAGGTTTCTCGCACTCACTGACACTTTGACAGACTCAAGAACTGCCGCAAGGTTTCATACCTGCGATGACGTAGCCAAATATTTCTCGAATGTCTACAAACAAGCCGGCTGCCGGATACTTCTAAAAAACGCTTTGGAAAGCCGCTCGGTTGTTGTTAGGCTGGTGTTCGCTCGGGTGAGTGGTGTGAGGAAGCTTGACTTGGGCGGCTTGTTACGCGTACGTATATAAAATAAGACATTATGTATTGTGACTGGATGTTTACATGTTGAGGCAAGGCTAACTACAGGTGCATAATTGTAATTACTGTTAGTATCCGTATACCTACACCATGGTTTTTGTGTTCATTGTTTGAAGGTATACATAACACGGTGTCACACACATACATATGCGTGCAATAGTTAAATGTTTTCAAACATGTCTTGTTATCTTGGAGTGTTAGTGTAACACACTTTACGTGAAGTTGGCGGCATTTTAACATATACAACTGGCGACAAATGGTCATGATAAGGGCTTGTACTATGTCATTTTTCCTATTTGCTATACCTGCAATTTGGAGAGCTGCTGCTGATATGATCTTAGATCCTGCACGTAATTTAGGGCTACGCTAGCTACCACCAAAGTGCATGTAATAAAGGGGTGGAAATGTCAGGAGAGAGCTGAAATATATACGTGCACCACCCTAGCTGAAACCTCAGTGTTCGCAGACACTTAAACAGATCGCTCTGTCACTTTCGGCGCTATGTCGTTATAAGAAGTAAACATCACATGACTTTCTCTACTCACTCTTACACACACTATTCTCACACTTATTCCTCTATCTACTAGAGATAAACATTTGTAGAAATTCTGCTATTACTAATTTCCTTACAGGTACAAGGGGAATATAAGAATACGGTGCACTTTAAGTGATAGCTAAATGTTTTAAACCTTTGAAATTACATTCCTTTTGCATGGCCAAAAGATAAAGTGAATAACGACTTTACATTTGAGAAAAGTTTAACTATTCCAAAACTGACACAAAAAACAAGGAATATATCCTAAATGGTTCACTGTAGAAGAAATACATTTGGGCACAGCTCGCGTGATTTAACGAGGTCTATATTTGTTGTATAGTAAGATTTGGTCCATGTCTTACGGTTTACCAGTTACACAAAAGTCATTGAGAATGAAGAGAACTTCATAAACTATTTCCACAAAACTAAAGATATAAATTTCATTTGTCATGAAAATATCTTAAACATAAACATTTTAATCAAAATTATTAGTCATTTTTGAGAAAATAATTTTCCGTAAAACTTTCTATGTAAAGGCTAGTTTAGGCTGCAGGAATTTTCCTCAAAATCTTCGTGTCGTATACTTGAAAGATATTAAGCTTAAATACCAACTTTGGTCTTTAACCGATTTTTCGTTTGTGAGTTATACTGAGTTATACTATTCACCCCCCCCCCCCCCCACACACACACACACATACTCACACATCCACGGAGAGAGATGGATATTTTTCTATCAAGGGGTCTCAAAACATATTTCCAGTGAAATTTCGACATCGAAATTTTGGGTCGTAAACAATAGAGGCCTGCACGGGCCGACATTCTTAGGTTCGGCCCAGCCCGGCCCGATTATTTAATTTTATTATGATTATGACATTATTATTGTTATTATTATTTGAGTGGTCAGCTCTCCACGGTAATAAGCTTAGAGAAGTGAAAGAACTTGCGATAAACTGGGTAACTTCCTGTCACATATCTCGCCGCGAGGAGGTTAGTTTGGCTCGACTAAGAATAGGGCACTGCAATTTTTCACATGGTTGCCTTTTTAAACCGGGTCTTGCTCCTTTTTTCCGCTGTCTATTGGTCCGTCACCTGATGCTAGAATGGTTTCCTTCGAGATTATCTGCCCATCTCCTACCTGGGAGTGAAGCTCGATAAGGGCCTTACTTTTCGGGAACACATCAACGACTTGTAGGCGCGGGCCGGTGGGGCAACTGCCTCACTGTACCCCATGCTGCGGTCGGGGATGCCAGTTCCCCTAAAGCTACGCCTTTTTCGGGCACTCATAATGCCACTCCTCCTATACGCCTGCGAAATCTGGGGCATGGCCGCAGATTCCCATCTCCTGCGTCTGCAGCGTATACAGAATAGAGGACTTCGGATAATCTATTCTGTATGCCGCGGATTCCCCTCGAGACTACTGCACGAAGCCTCGTCTCTTCCGTATGTGGAGGACGAAATTAGGCGCCGGGCAACCAAATTTTACGACCAAATTCCTCAACATAGGAGTGCCCTGATTAGGTCTCTTGGGGACTACAACCCCACTGAACGCACGCGTGTGGGACACCGGGTTCCCCGCATGGTTTGCGGGCATCCCCGGTAACGAAGGAGACATCCCTTCAACAGCGAAAGCTGAATACATCTCAGTCCTCCAAGATAAGCTTGGATTCTAAATTCAAAATTAAATAAACCTCCATATTTGGACCTTTACACCAGCAGTGCCCAACGTAAGTTGCACACTGATTAAGCAGCCGCTGAGGAGCAAAATCTTGCTGCCTCCTTATAACCTACTACCTCAAATTTCACCCGCCACCCTGCAAAATCCGACATCCCGTCATAAAGTGGTTAAGCCCTAAAAGGGCAGGTACACGTATGACACACCTCGGGCTGATCTCAGCCTGCCAGATAGCGTCGTCGTCGTCGAGATTATCTGCAACTGCCTGCTAGACTTGCAGAGGTCTTGGCGGACGATAAGCAAGCTATCTAAAGTTTTTTTTTAACGCAAATAGACATGAACTTGAAAATTTAAAACTTTTAATGCAATTTTATACTCCTTTAATATCTTTGTAGCTTTCTTTTAATTCTGGCTTCTGCCCCTCTGTTTTGTACATGTATATTTATTGTGGATTTTTACTAGTACCTTTTTTTTTATACTAAAGTTTATATGACATGAACCGTTTTTAAGGGCGCTGATGACCAAGCAGCTAAGCGCCCTTAAACCTACATGCCCTCCTGCTCCTTAAATCACGTGTTTCTCTCCCTTAGTGTATAATATGGAAATTCATCACTGAAGTCGTTTACGCCGATGATTGAGCGAATTCCTGATTGCAAATGGAAGATATAGGTATGCAATGCATCTCCTCCCGGACGTGGTTGATTGCATATCGCTACTAAATGGGGTGCTTGGAATGTTCGGATACACAAATCCAGACAGACAGATAGACAGATCAATATCGAATACCAAACCAGATATGCACACCCCGTCTGCGCATACATCTAAGTGATTAAACATCTTCCAAGAATGCAACACCAACATTTTCAAGAGAATATTGCAAACACGCAAGCTATTTTCATTAAGACATCTTTATCACAAATGAAAAGCACATGTTAAATTTTGTGAGGGCATTCCTCTTCATTCTTACTGACTTTTGTACTGCTAAACTTTAAGACATGCGCATAATCTTATTGCACAAAAAATGTGGATCTCAAACACACAATTTATGTCTAAAGTGATTTTTCGTGGAGTGAACAGTTTCCGAGATATTTCTTGTAATTTGCCTGAATGTTGCTATACTTATACTGTCCTCAAATGGGAAGTCATTCGTTTTTTTTAAGTCTTCGCGATGCAAAAACAATCACTACTACTTAGTCTACTGTATTCCCATATTTCCCTTGTACCTACAAGAAATTAGCAGCAAGATACGGTGTACAAAAGTTTATCTCTGTTAACATAAAGTAAATAGAGGAATAAATGTGTCATGTGAGTGCAACACGTCAATTTTTTAGGAATAGTCTTTGAAGTCTTCACCTTTCTGCATGACTTGTGTAACGTAAAGAGACAAAATCTTCCTACACACAAATTATAGATGTTAAAACACATTTTTGTCAAATATATTTTTATATGGAGTTGACCATTTCCGAGATATTTCTTGTTATTGGTTTGAATTTCTGTACATTGTGTAAACAACGGTGAAAAGAGAACTATCTTGTGCTTCACTCTTAGAAGAAGAGTAAACAGAGTAAAAGTAATTAGACTTTGTTGTTGTTTTTGCCATATGGTGTCAGAAGTGGGATTTGTCAAATTGTCATTATGTCACAGTATACATTTCATATGCAATACAAATACATTACTTATAATATTTTAATCAAAAGGTTAGATTCAATTTTGAGACAATGAACATTTTGAAAATTTTTTCCATGTAAACGGTAATTTGAACTGGGTTCGTTTTTTGCCTTTTTTATGTCTTCCTGTCACACACACAGGAAAGTTGTTTTCCAAATATATTTTGAATACCTACATTTAAATGAAAGCTGTAACTGTATAAACAAGGAAAGAGTGCAGTAGTTAGCTTTACAACAGCTACAAAAGCATTGTGTGGTTATGTTTCAACGTTCCTTTAGTCATTATGGTGGCTTTTGAGAACGTTGTTTATGTTTGAGGAAATGAAACACAATCGATGCAATGCCCCTACAGATTATCCTCGTTAGTTACAAATAGCGGCGGAGGGAGCTGGACTAAAGCCATTATTATCATCATTGCCAGCGTTTGTAAATACCATGAAGCTGAATACGCTTTTTAAATTTTATTTCCCACTGCAGGTTTCAATTAGTTGTTTGTGGCCCACATTCGGGAGGTCGTGACTTCGATACCCGTGGCCGATCTTCTTGAACCATGGCTTTCTTCGCAACTTTCAAATTGAGATTCGGAGATTTCACCGGAAATGTTTTCAGTCCCCTGAATTACGATCCGTGCGTGTGTGTGTGTATTTCTGTGTGCAACAACTAACGCGCTCCATTGGCTGTACAGTAAACCTTACGTAATAGTTACAGTAGTAATTAATATTAATATTCTAGGTACAGAATAAAAACCAAGGTTCAAAAATCTTGGCCGAAGTTACCCAAGATGGTGGAAGTTAGCCTGTTTTACGGTACTAGGAAAGGAATGGGGAACTTGTTTCTCAAGTTATAACTAACATTGAATTGTTAACATTTCATTTAAAATTAGTTTAATATTTCAATATAAAAATAAATAAGTAAATAAAATATGAAAACTTCCATCCCGGTACCTAATTCCTTACACCGGGAAGTAGCTTCCAAATTCCATACATTTATTAATAAACTATAAAAAATACAAATCTACAAAACAATTTTTTCAGATAAAAAATTAAAATAAAATAAAAATAATAAAATAAGCTTCCAATTCAAATACAAAATAAATATACAAATAATACTGGTATCCAGTTAATCCTCCACTAAAATAAAAAAATTAAATAAATATACAATTCTATATAAAATTTACAAAAACATTTAACAATACAAAATACCGGTAACCGACATTACAAATACCGGTATCCAGTATTTAAAAAAAGCTATTTTTACAACTAATTAATTCAAAATAGACAAATACAAAAATTACACACCATTACTCCATGAAACGTCTAATTATTCCAAAACATTTCTCTAAATTCATAAAATTAACCAACCACTAATTTCAACTCACTAACAATTTTCACAACAAAATTTACTATTCTTTCAAGTTCTTAAAAACCATAAACTTTTAAAATTTTAAAAACCAAAGTTTTAAGAATATAAATATGTAACAAAAACATTTTAATATTGACTAACACATAAAGATTATTAGTACATAATTAATAACACCAAAGTTATATAAAAATATCAACATTATTAATGTTTAAACTCAATAATTTAAAAATAGTTAATAATATAAAATTTTAAATTAAAAATATACATTAAAATTTTAGTATTTCAAATTTTTAAAATTACCACAAAAACTCAATTGAAATTCAATACCTAAATTACAACAAAATTTCAAATTATTACTAAACATTTCTCTAAATTCATAAAATTACCCAACTATTAATTTCAACGCACTAGCAATTTTCAAAACAAAATTTACTATTCTTTCAAATTCTTAAAAACAATAAGCTAAAACTTTAAATTGTACAAAATTTGAATTTCAATTTTGAACTTTTAAAATTTTTAAAACTAAAAATTTTAAAGCTATAAATATATAACAAAAACATTTAAATATTAACTAAAATATAATATAACACAATAAAACCTAAATAATATAAAAAAATATCATTATTAATTTTTTAACTTAATTTAAAAATATTTAATAATATACATATTAGAGTTTAAATTAAAAAATAAACTAACATTTTCATTATTTATTTATGCCAACAAACTTACTGTTGGTGTTTTTAAACACACAAGCCGTGTGTGGGCAAAGTTTAAGAGGTAGAACTGGAACTTAAAAATTCAATGCCACAACTGGGATTTGAACCACAGACCTTCCGCTTGCCGGGCGGACGCTCTACCACTGAGCTATTGTGACAAACTGCCAGAATGGCATTAAATTCTCTACCAGGAAAAATACGAACTAACTTGAGAATTTAATGTCATTCTGGCAGTTTGTCACAATAGCTCAGTGGTAGAGCGTCCGCCCGGCAAGTGGAAGGTCTGTGGTTCAAATCCCAGTTGTGGCATTGAATTTTTAAGTTCCAGTTCTACCTCTTAACATTTTCATATTTGAAATTTTTAAAATTACCACAAAAACTCAATTAACATAATTTAAATTCAATACCTAAATTACAACACAAAATTAATTTTTTTATAAAATATATAAATTTATATAATTTACCAAATTTCCAAATCCAAATTTACTACTCTTAAAAAAATTTAAAAACCATAAAATTAAAGGAAAACAATTTCAAAGATTTAAAAACGAATACTAATTTCAAATCTTGAATTCTAATAAATTCACTCAATTTATAATTTATGAAAAAAAAAAAATGGAAATAATACATTCCAATTAAGACACTCTATCACTTCACTGACACTGCTATGGTCTTCCGCCGTTCACTTGTTCGCAGTGACGTCACTATGATCTTAACACTGCGGTGTGCCGGCACAGATGCCAGCCTGCAGCGTAGCCAAGTTGAAAGCAAGGTTTAACATAACATTTCAATCTTAACTTCTGGCTAAGCGAGAGAAACGCACTAGGAGAAAATTACGTTTTTGAGTCAGCCCTTCATTCTTAGAATGCCATGCTGTTCTAAAACTGCTACTTTGCTCAACTGTTTGTCTATGTGACTAACAACAATGCAAACGGCTACCGCTATATAAAAGTTGATTTCTTCAGAACTTTCGAGAAAGATCTGGCCACGTGATCGCCGATGTGCGTGTAGAACTCAAGAAAGGTCCGTCTGACGTCATTCCTTCTATATAAGGAGGCGAGGAACTGCAGAGGAGCGAGTGTTAATGTTATAGACATGAGTATGTAAGTGAGCCAGTGAGTGTGACACATGTGTGCGTGTGTGTGTCGTAGCCATAGATACGTCGGTCGTCCTGAAGAACATTCAGCGAGCGTCGAGTGATTGTAATTAGGGTATATGAGACAGAGAATATGAAAGGGCTGAGGAAGGTTACGAGAAGTAAACAATTATGAGTTGTAATGTCACGAAAGACTAGACTGTGTTAAGGGCGAGAAGAAAACTATTTGTGATAAAAGTTTAGAAGACTGGGTTTTGTCACACCGGTGTCAGAAGTGGGATTGGTCAAATTGCCAGTTTGTTACAATATGGTACACCAAGAACCTTCAACGAAGAAAGACGCACATAAAGCGCCACGCCTGCCTCTTACTACTAAGTTACGTAAATTTAGAAAACATAAAGGAAACAAAGTAGAGACACATCTGTTTCACAAATTTCCGCCAGGTTGCGTGTGAAACTGTGAACTATAAATTAAACACGACTAGGGTTTCTGAATAATGTGCTAAATTACCGCCAAGTTGTTTTAAGTAGAATAACGAAACTAAAAGTCTTAAAGTAACTTTTCCTTGTGGCCTTACCTGAAGAGCTTTTTCTTTGGTACAAAGGGAGAAAACTGAAAGTGCAGAGATCAAAGGCTTTACATTCGGCCCTCATTAAAGCTTTATTTCATTATTCCCTTTCTTTGATTTCTTTCATCTTTTATATCCTCCTCAGCTTATTTTACAAAGCATTCATTTCCGTTTGTTTTCATTTAATTTTCAGACCAGTAAAGCTAACATGGTGATTTAGGTGAAGATCCTCCTTTGAATTTTTTCCTTTCTTTTATATTTTCTATAGGCAGCCTTGCAAAAAGTATCTGCTAAGATATGAAAATATATTCCACAGCGCTTCAAGGCTCGTTGTAAATTCCACACCAGTCTTTTCCATCCTGTCTCACCCCCCCCTTTCCCCTCCACCGCTACTCTCTCTCACACGTAGCTTATAGAAGTAAATAATGTGTTACACTCACATGAATTTCTCTACTCACTCTTGTAGAGAATCATTTCTGATTCTCATATGGCAATGTTGGCTGTGAATATGTATATTGTTTCAGTTACAGACTGGTGCCTGGCCACGTTACGAGCGCTGCGCGGGTTCAGCTGCTGATGGTGCATTCCTGGGAACACCGACGGTTGCTTTCTCTACAGAACTACCAAGGTAAGAAGACTATTATCAAAGTTTCTCTACTACCGATCATAGAGTTTGTATAGTTGAGGATACGTGGGGAGCCTACCGTTACGATATTCACCACTGTGTGAGTGGTTAAACATATCTAATATCACCTCCTTAAACCTTCATGTATTCCTATAAGAATCCAACTGTTACCACGCATAGTATGTAGGGAAAGTATTGTATCTGACTCAACAAATAGACGTCGAGACTTCACCGTATATGTATGTGTGAGTGCCTATGAACAGCATAACTCAAACGAAAGCTCTTGAAAATCACAGTTGGCATTGAAGTCAGTATGTTTCAAGGATGCCAGCCACACGAACGTTTCACCACCCTAAACTACCCTTTGCATGGAAAATGTATCGATAATTTTGATTTTCTGCAAAATAGCTCTAAGAATTTTGATTAAAGTGCCATATGTTTAATATATTCTTTCAATTAAATGTATATTTTGAATTTATATAAATAGCCTATGTAGTCCTGTTTACTCTTCGTGACTTTTACATAACTGGTAAAGATAGACCAAATCTTACTGTACAGAAAATGTAGATCTTGCTGAAACACGAAAGTTATGACAAATTATCCTTCTGTGGAATGTGAACCATTATGGAGATATTGCTGTGACTGTTACAATACTTACACTGTTCTCAAATGGAAGGTCTTTATTCATTTTTTTATCTTCTGGGTGTGCAAAAAGAACAATTTCAGAATCATCACACACTAAGTTGTCTTAGAGCATTTGACTGTCATCCTAAGCGTGCTGTATTCACGCATTCCCCTTGTATCTACAAGAAAATTAACAATACGATAATTTCTACTAATGTTTATCTCTGTTAACATGAAGTTAAAATTCACTTCAATATGGCATATTGCTGAAACGCATTGGAACCCTGATGAGCGTAGTCAGTGATGGGGGTGGGGGGGGGGGGTGTCCAAAATCGTGGAAGACGCTGGACTTAAGTGCCAAATTAAACAGCAAGAACAACGACATCCTATTTGGGAGAAGTATAAATATTTGAAAATTCTAGTCAGTAACAACAAATGCCCCAGAAATGGTCAATTACACACACACACACAAACACACACACACACACACACACACACACACACACACACACACACAGACAGACACACACACAGACACACACACACACACACACACACACAGACACACACACATACAAACTGTGGGTCATAACTTGTCTGTTTTAACGATATGTACGATTCTATCTGGTAAAATTCTGTTTAGCTCTTAGTTTATCGGTTACATAAAAGTCGTTTAGAATGAAGAGGACTTCAGAGAATATTCCCTGAAAATTCAAGATATTTCATTTGTCACGAAAATGTTTTAAACATATGCTGTTTTAATGAAACTCATCAGAACCATTTTTGAGAAAATCAAAATTTTCCAAAAATTTTTCCATGTAAAGGGTAGTTTGGCATCCACTAAAGATGTTGGAATTAAATACCAACTTGGTAATTAATGGACTTCATTAATCCTCTTGCTCTCCAATATTTTTCACTGATGGATGGGGCATTAGAAGTGGCCGGGCATATTTGAAGGTGGTCTCGGTCCATTTCCTCTTGCAGATCACATAGAGGACAGAGTGGTGAAGAATATATCCCAATTCTGTTTAAATGTTTTGCCAGACAATCATGTCCTGTAACCAACCTGAAGGTTGCAACTGAGCATACTCAGGAATTACTGTTTGAATGTTTGGTAGTTCCCATCTTTTATTCTTTGATTTTTCATAGTAATATTTTGTGATAATTTTTTTTTATTTCAGAATTGACTAATAAAATGGTGGATTAACTATAGATTTCTGTACACAGCTGGTACCCTTTTTTGCAAGAAAATTAGCTTTGTCATTACCATAGTGAGCTTGTATCCATTGGAGGAATGGGTGTTAGAAAAGTAAAAGGTATTAAAAGTGATAAAATCCGTAGGTTGATATCACAATCCGCTAACAGTTAACAAGGCAAAGGTTTATATATGTTAGGGGGCCAGCTGTAAAGCGTGTGTTTGCAGGGACTTTATCAGAAGAGAGAGAGAGAGACAGAAAAGTTGGATAGGGGTGGATTTTAATTCATCATGGTCGTTAGCCATAGTTTGCAGATGAAATTGCCTGCATGTAAGACCCCAATGTACCCTGATTGCCTTTTGAACAGCATTCGTCCGTTTTCTGGCTTACCGAACGGGAAGAGAAGGGCAGACATGCCACTGCTGAAGAACAAAGGGATAATTTTCAGTCTGAAAGCACAGACGTGGAAAAAGACGAAATGGCTTGGAACAGTTTTCAAACTGCTACAGTCGAGCACAGAGATGAAATAACCCTTATTGCTCTATCTGCTCCATGTTAATGCAGATAAACATTTGTACAAATTATCTTATTACTTATGTTCTTGTAGGCGCTAGGGGGTTGTGGGGATGTAGCAAGCAGGCTTTCAGTGGTTAAGTCTCTTAAAATCAGATTTTCTGTTGAGACACAGTCTATACAACAGTCATTCATGCACTATTTAACTTGAAGTGTTATATTTATATTTCCCTATACAGTAAATGACATGCATACCGAAACGTGCTTCATTTTTTCACCAGTTTGCATGTATTACTTATTCAGGGAGGGTTGGTACGATTAACTTCTCTATTGGCATAAACAGGATCCGCTCCCTGCAGTTCAATATGATCGCTCGGCATTCATATGCTCCAACATTTGCATTTTACATCAACATCGACAGTTTTGCATTTTTGTATACATTGCTTACCAAATGTGCTACCATTGGTTCAGGTTTGGGCTTTTTTAGTGAATCTTTAAAATGTTGTTAGATTTGCTTCATTAGTCATCCAACTCTGGACGCTTTCGTACTTCTGATGTGTTGCACTCACATGACTTTCTCTACTCACTCTCGTACTAACCATTCTTACAAACGCTTATTCCTATATCTTCTTCGTGTTAGTTGAGATAAACATTTGTACAAATTATCTTATTACTTATTTCCTTGTAAGTGCAAGGGGAATATTAGAATACAGTAGACTTTCAACGACAGTCAAATCTTTTAAAGCTTTCAAATTTCATGAATAACGATGTTCCATTTGACAGAAGTACAAGTTCTCCAAAACTCATACAAATAACAAGGAATATCTCCGAAATGGTTCACTCTACAAAAAAAAAAAAAATAGATAAATTGTGTATTTTAGTAAAATCCACACTTTTTGTATAGTAAGATTTGGTCTATCTCTTACGGTTTACCAGTTATGCACATGGCATCCAGAGTAAACACGACTAGATAGGCTATAGCCAGAAAACTCAAAATATACCTACATTTCAGTTTTCATAAAAATATCTTAAACATGCGGCATTTTAATCAAAATCGTTAGAGCCATTTTCAATAGAATCACAATTTTCCATGTAAAGAGTAGCATAGGGTGGAGGAGTTTTCTTCAAAATCTTGTGTCACATCCTTAAAATACGTTAAATTTAAATACTAACTCCAATACACAGTCCCTTTTTCTAAACCTGCTATTCTTGGATTCACGGGGGTCAGGGGGGGGGATTTCCGGGGAAAGCTCGACATCGAATACAGCACTTCCTCTGCTTACTATATACAGACATATTTTGTCATAATATATGTGTTTAAGTGTTAACGTTTTTGTTTGGTATTGAGTAGTGCATTTGTAGCAGACAAAATAAAAGTGGGTCACTGCGCGCGAGAAACTGCAATTCAATATGTTTCTATTACCACAAAGAGTACGTACATACGTACATGACATTGGTTTAATATTGTGTTTCAGTTTGGTGTTAATATACTCGGAGGGCGCTGTTATTAATTAGCTCAGTTGACAAATGAAGTTGAACGAATGTCTCGTTTGTGGTAGGAATGTCATTCTGTGACGAATTACATAAGGTTCGTTTTGTACATTTGGAAAGCGATGACAGGCACTGTCATGACCGTCACAGGGTGTGTCAAAGTTAGGTATACGACACGTTAAGTCATACTGCACAAACTCACACGTTATTCCAACTAACCTTCTTACTTTCTACACTACGAATGGTAAATAATAGAAAATATGTATGCGTCTGCCTGTGGGCAGCGTAACTGAAAGACGATAAGTCGGTTAAAAACCAAAGTAGATGTTGAAGAAAATAGCCCCGCCCTAAACTACCCTTTACCTGCAACATTTTTCGAAAAATTTTTAATTTCTTGAAAATAACAAAATATTTTGATTAAAATGTCATAGGTTTGAGATATTTGTATGACAAATTAAATGTATATTTTGAATTTCCTGGGTATAGTCCATGTAGTTCTCTTTACTGTGGATGACTTTTGAATAACTCGTAAATCGTAAGAGACGGACCAAATCGTAACATACAAAAAATGTAGATCTCGCTAAAGCACACAATTTATGTCTGAATAAAGTTTTTGTAGAGTGAACCATTTCGGAGATATTCCTTGTTATGTGTGTGAGTTTCGTAAAACAACTTTCGTGAAAGCGAAGATAAATAAGCAATAAGATAATTTGTACAAATGTTTATCTCAACTAACATGAAGAAGATATAGGAATAAGAGTTTGTAAGAATGGTTAGTACAAGAGTAGAGAAAGTAATGTGAGTGCAACACATGATATTATGATTGTGTAGAAGTGTGGTCTGTTGTTTTGGTCCCGTTTACATAAACACCACCAATTAATCTCCTCATGATGGATTTACGTTGAGGAATCATTAGTCTTGCTCGGCCAGGTCCTCTCCCGTGGGACGTGTGGCAGATAGAT